>JAGPOW010001338.1:1410696-1424253 GCA_030014935.1 Caiman crocodilus | reverse complement strand
TGTTTTGCAAAGCACCGTGTGTACTCAGAGCGTCTAAAAGGGCAGTGATTTTGCACACCTGAGATGTCAATCGTGAAATCATAGAGAAGGAAAGGACCTCCAGAGGTCATATAGTCCAACCCCCTGTCTCGGGCAGGATCATCCACGTCCAAACCATCCTGCACAATCCATGATCTAACCTCTTCGCAACACAAGACATATCACCCCAAAATGCCACCCGTAAAGCAGGGGAGCCACAGCAGGGAGGGGCCTCAGCAGCTGCTCAGTGCTGGGCCCCTTCAATGCATCTCCAAACCCTGAAGCAGGATCACCGGTTGCGTTTGTCTTTCGAACAGCGCTGGGCCTCTGTTTAGGTGATAAAGCCCACAGAAAGACCAATCCAAACTCTGCCCTCAAGGTCTTGTAAATCCAGAGACGCTCCCCTGACTCCAGAGGACTTCTCTGCACCTGAGATCCGAACCTGGCTCGAGTCAAACCGCAGCAGGATCAGCAAATGCATAGACTTTGCTCTTTGTACAGTAGTAGAAATTAAAAGCATGGCACCAGGAGACGGATAGCGCATTAGTACTGTTTATTAGGACAGCAAATTGTGCCAAAAAGAATACACACAACAGCTAATGATAACATTATGCACATTCATTTAATAGCTAATTAATCTCTCTGACTTTCCTAATATACAAAAGGAACCTGGAATCTGTGAGAACAACACAGCCATTTGCATTTATTATTTCCTATAATTGGGGAAGTGGGAGAAATGGGGAAAAAAACACATCGAGTTGTTCACCTCTGCAGATAATAATAATGAGATGATCATCTCCTGTAGTTTTTAATTAGAAATGTGGCAGTTAATTGATTTCTTGGGCATGTTAATTAAGAAATAATGAGGACCAGGTTGCAGCAAAAGAAGCCAGCGAGAAGTTGGATTCCCCGGTGGAAGAGGTGTTTGTGTCGCGTGCTCCTCCAGCCGCCTGGTTGTCAACTGGGGCTCGGGAGGGCTGCGGGGGTACGAGCGTGTCCTGGACCCTGACGTACTGACTCAGGATATCTTTTCCAGTGGAGAAGCAGCAGGAGGGAGAAGGAGGGCAGGAAATTTCTGTAGAGCTCCTCTTGGCCACTGTCCTGAGTGAGCAGTTTCCAGCTCCTTAGGGGCCCAAGCAGGCGCAAGCCTCGGCGTTGGCTCCGGGGGTGTCTGGATGGCAAGTCCGCCGGTCTAGACGGAGGCCTGGACGCCCAGAGCAAACCTTCTCCTTAGCCACGGGGTCTTCCCGTCTTCCCATCCCGCTTTCCTCAGCCGGCCGCAGCCGGAGGTCACGAGCCCGCCTTGAGGCCGGTGACGAATTCGTGTCGCCTTTCACACACACGACAGCCAGGTGACACATCCAGCCGGATCCCCAGCGGGTGGAAATCAGGGCAGCTCCGTGAGCTCCTGTGGGACTTCGCGCGTGTGCAGCGTTCCCGTCACCGCTACATCGGGACTTGCAAGCAGTACTGCCAGTCGGTCACGGGACGACAGACTCTCGCGGCTGAGAGAGCACGCTGCAAAGTGCTGACCTGCTGCACGCTTCGTCCAGCCCGGGCACACGATCGGCTCGCCTGGCACGGGAGCCGGGCGGTCCAAGGCTAGGTAAGAGATTCCTGCTAGTCAGCCTCGCACCCGCTGCCTGTCACGGCTTCTGGCCTCTAGTCCCCCCGCTTCCTCCGGTGAAGCAGCCTCGCTGGGTTCTTGTCCATCGCGATGGAGATGCAGCTTCTTTGTGCCCACTTTGAGCCGCGTCTTTGAGGACCAGGCCAGGATCCTCGAGCTTCTCCGGCCATCTCTTCTATTTCTGGGCTCACCTCCTATTCGTAGGCTGTCTCATTAAGTAGAGCCCAGTCCCACAACTCAGGCAAAACTCCAGTTACTCAGTGGTTACTTGTCGCTTCTTGTCTGCACTTCAGAGCGCGAGCGCTGCAGAGCAGGGCCAGGTCCCCCCCGGACGTAAATTAACCTCGCGCTGTTGACTGCATCGGAGCAATGCCACACGTTGAGGGTTTGGTCCTGTGCTTGTCTCCCCTTTTCTGCAAAGCACGACGCACGCTTCCGGTGCTAAGTGAGTAAGGATCACCGAACCGGTGAAGCTGTAGGAAGTCACTTCCAGCCCCCTCCGTCTTCCTGATCTACTGGACCCACTTTTCCAACACAGCGTAGAAAGATTTTAAATAACCCAGAGCAGGTAGGGGGCATGCCCCGTTTCTGGTTTTATGTCCGCAACACAGAATATAACGACACCACGGACACAACTGTACAAAACCGACCTTGTAGAGCACCGTAGATCTCAGGGTAACATCGATGCCACACACCAAGGTAGCCGTAGCTGTCTCTTCCTTTACCCCTTTCTTTTCAAAGCTTGTGACCAAGAACTCAAGTTCTGTGACGTGCCACTCGCAGGCATTCGGGGAGTTTCTGGGTGCTGTCGGGCGTATCACAGGGAGAGCTTCCCCGCAGGGTGACGCCGAGAACAGGTCTCGTTAAACTGCCACGAGACTAGTGCTAAGGGGGCAGCTGTGCCAAGGAACTAGCCTGATTAGGAATCGCTTACCGGTGTCGTGGGTGCATTTCCCACGAGTCCTGACAGTGCTGGTTATTTACAGACCCTGAATTCTCTCTGGTTTCCTTTCAGAAATGCCTTTTTTTTCCCTCATGTTTTGTAAATGGTGTCCTCGTGTAACCTTAACCTGTCTGACAAAGTCGCTCTCCAGCACCCCAGCCACTCCAGTCTGAATGCACCTTATAATTGTATTGAATGGCAAACTGCAAACCATAGAAACACAGGGGTATTACCTTTCCAAAACGTCACTTGTCTTCCAGCCGTTATTACGATGTAACTTTACAAGCACATATACCTCTGTCAACTTCGATCGACTTTGAAATGCGCACAGTGTCTTTTTAACCTTCTCAATAGATTTATCGATCACAACACTTTATGTAACACTTCTAAATGTCTGGAATAAAAGCGAATGCATTTAAAGGATTAGGCTGCAGCTCGGTTATTATTTGTGTGATTGCGCGTATGAGAGATGCAGGGGCTTAGCGGAGCAAAGATACACGCCTGGCTTGTTACTGTACATGCTAGCAGCCACGTGCCATTCGGAAGTGTGCTCTGTGTGTGTGTGTGTGTGCGCGTGTGTGTATATGCGTGTGAGTGCATGGTCTCGTGTGCGTGTGTATTCCCTACTGCCTCTCCTGGGTGAAAGCGCGCGCACGCGCGCGCGTGTGTGTGTGTTCCCTGCTACCTCTTCTGGGTGAAAGCGGGAGCCCGGGGTGTATTTGAGTGCATGGTCTCATATGTGCGTGTGTATTCTCTACTGCCTCTCCTGGGTGAAAGCAGGGCGGGGGACACACACACACACACACACACTGCACACACCTTCCTGCCTCCTGCTGAATGAAATCATACCTGTTTGCATGCATGTGTGTGCATGTGCATTCTCCGCTACCCAACGAAATCAGGGATATGAGTTTGCCTGCACACTCGCACAGGTTTGTATATTCCCTGCAGCTTCTGCTAGATGAAGTCGGATGCCTCTGTGTGCGTATGTGTGTACACATTACTGCCAGCTACAAACAGGGAATTTTGTGTGCACACGCGTGTTCTCTGACCGCTGCATGACATCAGACATGCCTCTGCTTACACGTGCCTGTGTGCCACGCTGCCCCCTGCTGAATGACATCAGACCTGCTAGTGTGTACACATGCGTGTGTGTGTGTGTGTGAACGCACACCCCAGGTCACCCCGGCTGAATGCACAAGGCAAGACAAAATCTTTTTCATCCGTAAAAATAAAAAGGAAAGATGTCAGAGCTCATTCCCGGGACCAGCGAAGCGATGCCGCCTGGACTCGCCCCTATCTGGAGTAACTCCTCCCGGCGTGGCCACGTACAAGCCGTGTCCGCTGGGGCGGTATGGGCAGGAATTCAGCTAACCGGACTGGGATGAGCACTTACGTGTCATTTCATTTTAATTGTTCAAGAGGTTGCTGGTTAATCTTTTCACAGAGCTTTCGTAACCTGATGTCTCAGTTTGTAAAATACTAAGGTTCATGCCCACCCCAATTACTTCCAAAATGAGTCCCTTCCACCCCCCCAGTTTACAAGGTAAATCATTACCTCGTTTTCACCAGGGACAAAGATTCTCCCTCCCTTTGCGTGAAGGGTGAGTGGGAGCAGCTCGCCCTGTGCGGAGGGGATGGGTTCAGACGGGATTTCCATCGGTGCCTGACTTTGGATTTGAAGTGCACCTGGGGCCTGGGACATGCTGACTTTACCCTTTGAGGTTACGTTCCAGGATCTCCCGAGCTGCGGAGCATGGCGATCTCTGCATGCCATCACTGGCCCCTAATAGTTTGCCAGGTGAGTTTGTGAAATTTAGACCCGGGTGTCACCTCAAGCAAAGGGTACCTTGTCTCTCGGAGAAGGCAGTCCCCACTGCATGGGAAGGAAAAGGGGCAGAGAGCCGAGGAGACGGCGACATGGTCACCACGAGGAACTGCGCTGCTTGTCTGGACGCACAGGCTGCATCCTGCTAACCGAGCTGGTGTAGATCACTTTGCGAAAGCGGTAATCCAGTATAGCATATTACCGTCCGGGAAACAGAATGAGCACATGTATCCTGGTGAGTTATTACGTGTCTGCAGTACTCTACGCCGCTTCATACGGGATTTTGAATCAAGTTCCATGCTATCCAGCATATGTAAAGCAGACAAAAGCGCTAGGACGAAGCCCATGGCCGACACCAGTAAAGGTGATTAAAATGACCTTATCCTTCCTTGCCATGCTGGGAAATTGGTGTGTGGACCAGGTCTTAGCACCCGTCCCTGCTCTGAGTTCGAAGGGCAGACGCAAAGCAACGAGCAAGCAGGTCGCAGCAGGCAGAAGGGGAGATGATCAATGAGAAGTTGCTGGGCAAAATGCAGGGAGGAGCCCAGATTATCCCAATAATCCCATTGCTCATTCATGAGGGCAAGAGCCCAGATTATCCCATTCTGATTGGCTGGTCAGGCCTCTGTAGCAATGATGTAACCATGCACCAATCTCAGTGGAGACCCTAATCACACCAGTAGACCGTTCCCTCGCACCTTTTAGGTTCGTTAGGGGAAAATCAGGGGGAGAAAGGGAGAAAGACAAGGTGGAGTGGCAAGTCAGGAGGAGCGTGAGGAGCCCGTGGCGCCAGGAGCTTCCCCAAGGCTGAAGCCCTTGAGACCCCTTTCAGCCCACAGGACTGAAGAGCAAAACCCTTGCTTGCTCCGTAATGCAAACTCTGGCTCCTACAGGGCAATGAGTGGAAGGTGCCTGATTCCCCGGGAGCGAGGTTAGCAGGGCAGCTGCACCCCTTGGGATGAGATACGTGAGGAATGGGGATCGATAGCTCAGAAGGCAGCTTAGAAACCAACCAGCCAGTTGCATATTCAAGAGAAATGGCCTTGGTCACTGCTCTCCTTCCAGCCCTGTGGGTCGGGCCACTTTTCACAATGGAAGGATACAGAGGAATAGCTCCCTAGGACGTGCGGGCAAAGGAGACCGCTGAAATCACCAACTTCCCCCAGGGGCCCACGTCTTAGTCCAGCATCCAGAGCAGGGCTGTCCCCTGCTTATATAGTCACAAGGGTTTGGCCCGTGCGCTGTCATCCAGCACAAGTCGAGGGGCTGCCGTCACCCCACACTGGGAGGCATTAGCTGTAGCCTAGCAATTCCCACTGCAGACCGTGGTTTAACAGGGACTAGAGACCTGTGGCTGGAGGGGACAGTAGCAAGGCCTCGTCCCTGGGTCTCAGCCCCTGTCTGTTCTGCGTAGGTTCTTCTGCTGCATTCGCCTCCGTAGGAGTGGGGCGTCTTCAAGAGGAACGGCGCGGAGCCTGGCATCGCCCGTGCCTTTGGTCTCGCATCTGGTCCCTAGCGGAAGCAGCATCAGCGGCGAGCAGCTTGTTCCGGTAGGAGTTGTGCGCTGCGTTGTTGTTCAGGGGTGAGTTTGAGGGTTTCTTTGTCCGCCGTGCACTGATATGGCAGAAGGCACAGTCACACGTGCTCCCGAAAGACGTTGGGATGGACTTTGGTTCCTGGGGGCATTTGCTGCACCGCCTTGGGCCAGAGCCTTGCAAATGCCGTGTCCTCCATACTCCCCAAGAAGTGAAGTTGTCAGCTGAGTTTTCCTCCCAGTGCTTCTGCTCTTTTAGGGTCCCTGGCCTGAGCACTTTGCAAATAAGGATGGAGCCATTGAGCTTGATTGGGAATGTCAGGAAGCACAGGGCAGGTTTAATGTGCTCCCAGGAGCTTGTCTTGCTTGGACTCCACCATAAGCCATGCCGGCTTCCTTGTCCCAAGTACATCCCAGGGACGGCAAGGCAGACTGCAGTGCTGTGGCCCAGCTAAGCGCACAGTCCAGTGCGAGATGGACTCAAATGCAAGAGCATCGCTCTGATAGTGGGGCTGAGGGCAAGTCCTCCTCGTGCAATAAAGCCCAGGGCTCCTTGGCAAAAACAGTGCAAATCTACGCCTACCAGGTGTCTTTTCCCCCCTGCATAACCTAAAGGATGGGCTTGCAAAAAGCTGTGGGTTTCTTTAAGAGGAAAACTGTGGTCTGGGAGCGAGACCACATTACGTGACTCTAAGTTGTGCAGTCGAATATCTGCCCTTAAAACACAACCTCCGTCTAGAGAGCACGAGGGAAAGAGCGAGCCCCTGTTAGGCGTCTCTGCTCCAGTCGAAATTACGGCTCTGTAAAGCACCAGTCCGCGTGAGACCAGTTGGGCCCTTGGCAATTAAAGCCGGAACGACCTCTTCTCTCCCATCTGGGGCTGTTTTTCAAGGCTTCGCTACTCCACACCCATCTGTCCCCTGCTGCCCCCAACTGTCCTGTTCCCTACCACCTTTTCTCCAGTTCATTGAGCTGTCCTCAGATGCACACGCAATCACAACCACGAGCACACACACACACACAAAACCCCCTTTCCCAGCAGGTAACACGCCAGGGGCCAGTGGCTCTCTCGCTGCCAGGAGGCTTCTGATTTCCAAATTACCCCTTCACTTTCTCATCCCACCTCTTTGCTCCCAGTCGCACCCCCCCCGCCCCAGGCTGTCTGCACCCGTCGGGCCCTTGCAGACAGGCATCAGCTCCTGCCCCGTCTCGGCGGCGGTTCCTCCCAGGGCCGTGCGTGTCTCGCTCTCGGATGTCATCTGTTTGTTTAGCGCTTGGTGCTTACACGGCTTGTCCTGAGAGCGAGAGCCCCTGGGAAGACACCTGTTCTGAGCCCAAGCCGACCTCGGGCTGAGCCCCCGGGTCAATGAGACAGAGCGCTGGCAGATGTGCATGCGTGTGTGCGTGTGTGTGTGTGTGTGTGTGTTGCGGGGGGGGGGGAGGGTGATGACGGGTGTGTGACCCCTGGCAGGGCCGGAGACAGGCATTTAGTAACCAGATCTCGGAGCAAATTCCAGAGCAGACCAAGGAGTGAGAAGTGGGGAGCGAGAACCGGAGGCTCCTGAAGCTGCTTGGGCCCGTGCTAATCCTGCCGCCTCTCTCTGGAGGGGGGCACACACGCCGGCGATCACCCTCCTGCTGCCCGCCTGCCAGAAACTACAGCCAGTGCTTGCCGGGGCTGCCCTGGCTGCATGCCCAGGACAGGGTGGTGCAAGAAGAGCCCCGTTCGACCCTTTGGAGGGCAACGAGCCTTAGCACGGGGCTTGGGGGCTACTATAGTTGATGGGGCAAAGCCGGGATCCCAGCCCTCCCGTTGGGGCAAGGTGCTGCAATGGGGGAGGCTTGCAGATAAGGTCCCGTAGCACAGCACGGACCCTGGATATCTGAACTGCGGGGAGCTGGGGTCTGAGACCTCGCGGGCACTGCTTCACGCGGGGGTGGCTCCGAGAGCCTAGAGCACGGGTGGGATGAGATGCGACCTCCTGCAGACTCTGCCAGGCCTCCTGCCCTATGCTTCTCTCTCTTTCCTGGCCCGGGAGAGCAAACCAGTTGCTTCCCAGGCAGGCCGGTTCGCAAAGCTAACCCCAGAGTCAGGACTCTCCCTCCTCCAGCGGGCACCAGACCCCCTCCCCGCCGGACAGTCCCACGGCACTTCTGGAGCGGAGCGTGACTGACCCTGCAGGGCCTTGGAAGACGTGATGAAGGAGCGGTCCCGGCCGAGTAAGCGGCTCTGTTAACACGGCCCCGGATCCGCTGGCTGCAGTGCCTCCCTTTTATCAGCCAGCCCAGGGGACTCTCACGGTGAGCGGAAGGCAGGGTTGTTTTGGGATCGCCTCGCCCTCGACATTCAATCCCTGGCGCAGGTGTGAAGAGCAGCTAAGCCATGAGCCCTGCACATACCTGCCATACCTGCACCGGCTCCCCCCTCCCGCGCCCAGCGCACGGCTCAGAGAGACCCGCGGGGGCTCGGACCGCTTTGTCTCCTGGCTATGCGGAGGGTGGGTGACACTAATACCTTCGCGCTTGAGAACAAGAGCAACCGAAAGGCTTGTGTCTCCCTACAAAGGGACACTGGCTTAATGAGATGCTATCTCGCTAATAGCTGCTGTGCCGGAGGGGGGAGAGTGCAGAAGGCACTTCGGAAAGGGGGAACGGGCCATTTGAGCGCGTCTCTGACTTCATCCAGGGTCCTGGCATGTGGCTCTGACGGCTTCGCTCTCCCCGCCGCGGGAGTTTGCAAACTGGTGCATCCATGAGGTTCAGGCACGGTGGCGGCCACTGAAGGGTTTGGTGTCAGCTCAGGGGGGCATTAGCAGCCCAGGAGGGTGCCTCCAGGCATTGCCACATCGCAGGCCAAGGCAGGATGGAGCGGAGCCCTGCCCACAGGGCCTGTCTACACTATGGCAGTCATGGCACCAAGGCAATACGTCCTGCCCCTCTGCTCCTACCAGCGTGGATAGGGAGCGGCGAGAGCACCCTGGGGGCACCGCACTCGGGGCCCAGGTTTCCGGCGTGTGGCTTGGAGCACCCACACTCATGCATCCCCAGTGGCTTTATTTAGGGGTGCGCAGAAAGTGCTGGAAGCATCAAAGCGGCTCTCGCAGCCGTCCCCTATCCCTTCTCCCCGCCTGCTCGAGTCAGTCTGCACCCAGAGGTTACACTCAGGCTGAAATCGGGTTCGTCGAACCAGAGCAGACTCCCGCATGGACGCCCCGTGTCACCCATGTTCTGTCCACTTGGCTTGTAGTGGCCAGGACTGGATTGAAAGACCCAGGTTAATTAAATTACTTAAAGGTCTTAAAAGATGCAATTAAATTGTCATAGCTGTGTCGGGGGAAGGCGACTGAGCCTGCGAGATGGCACGCACATGGGACGAGAGATGCCAGAAAAGACAGGCATGCGTCTCACATCATGGGCTCCACGGAGAAAGGACCAGCTCTCCCTTATGGGTTTGTGCAGCACCTAGCACGTGAGCCCCTGATGCTAATGCAAAGTACTTCCAGGAGGTAAGGGCCAGGAGCAGAGCGGTGAAATGTTCGGCTCTCTACAGCCATATGGTCTGTCCCCTTCTCCTCTCCTGCTGTAATAGGGAAGCTGGCTAAGCCTTCTTCTGCAGAGTCGTGGACTTGGCCACGTTCGTCTTTCTGGGGGAGAGCTGGAGAGTCTGTTGCTGAGCTGCAAAGCGAGAAGTCTTGGGCTAGGGCACGCGGTGGAAAGTTTCCTGGGACGGTGTAATATTTTTTCTTTCTGATTTTTGACATCAGGAATCCAAGTCTCGTCTCAGCTCCTCCTCCCGAACGTCTCCATGGATGATGACAAGGGGACTCGTAGGCTGGTGCCTCAGCCAGCGCTAAGGAAGGGCCTCCTGGGTGATGGTGCACAGCACAGGGGTGTCCAGACTGATCGTGTTGATTTGGGGGCCCATTTCCCTGAATGCAGATCCCTTTCCTACTCAAACTCCTGATCAACTAGCTCTTGCACGCTCGGGCATGGATGCCGAGGTAGCTCTCAGACCCAGGGTGTCCCGAGAAACCCTCCGTGATGATGGAGAGGAAGAGTTTGGATCACGGCCAGCACTATGTTCCACCTGCCTGTAACAGCTCCAGGGTACAAAGCAGGTAACTGAAGCCTGGTCCCAGTCAGGGCTGGTCACCAGGCCCCCACAGCTACCCTGGCAGCAAGGAGAACATAGGACCCATCCGACGAAGCAGCAGCTCTGCAGAAAGGACCTGGGGGTGACGGGGGACAAGAAGCTGAACAGGAGCCAGCAGTGCGCCCTTGTGCCAAGAAGGCGACCGGCATCGTGGGCTGCCTTGGTGGGAGGACATAAAGGGCAGTGATTCTTCCCCCCATTCAGCACAGGGGAGGCCACATCTGGAGTCCTGTGTCCAGCTGTGGGCCCCACTGCAGAAAGGATGTGGGCATGTTGGAGAGAGTCCAATGAAAACTGTTCAGGGGCTGGGGCATAGGACTAAAGAGGAGAGACTGAGGGAGCTGGGCTTATTTACTCTGGAGAAGTGGAACTGGGCTGATTGAGCCTGCAGAAGAGAAGACCAAGGGGGATTGACTAGCAGCCTTCACCTCCCAGCCAGGGGGCTGCAAAGAGGATGGAGCTGGGCTGGTCTCAGTGGGGGCAGACGACAGAAGGAGCAATGGGCTCAAGCTGCAGCAAGGGACGTTGAGGTTGGATATTAGGAAAAGGGGCTGGTCCTGCTTGGAGCAGGGGGCTGCACGAGATGTGAGCTGCGGAGCTCCCTCCCAGCCCTCGTTGTCTGTGAGTCTAGGAGCCAACACAGACCGTGTGGGACCGTGCAGAGGCAGAGGGGCCCTTTGCTAGGCCATTTCACGAGCTTTTCCATCCCAAATTCCCCACTCCGTCTCCAAGTCGTTGCTGCCAGGCACTCTCAACAGACACAGTCCCCAGTGCTTTGAAGGGACCAGGCGGCGTCTCCTACAGCGGCGACCAAGGCAGCAGGACGAGCACGCCGAGGTGGGCAGACCAGGAGACTATCGCCCAGTCCGTTTCCGTGGCCCGTGCAGCGGCACCTGCCGAGCAGGTGGCTTGTTAATGGTGGACCGGGGTCGTGAGGTGTGGTCTGGACTGGGAACACCAGCTCCAGGCCCTGCCAGCAGCGATGCACCTGAACCACCGCCCCGGGGGGTGAAAGGCTTCGTGCCCCATTGCCAAGCCCCCGTGCCTGTCCCGCACGACGCGGAGCTGTGGCAACCCCTCGAAGCAGCTGCTCAGCCCTCGGCGTTAACCCGGCGCCTCTCCCGGGCAGCTCCCACATGGGCAGAGCTGGGACTCGGCACTTGGGCAAACAAACCCAGAGGCCTCTGACCCCTCCCTGGCCTCCCCCCGTCTCGGACACGATTCCCAGCAAGCCAAGGAGACGTCAAAGATCTCAGGGGAGCTTCGCAGCGGCTGGTAATTCGTAATCGTGCTTAACGAGCCCTGACAGCGCAGCCCAGCCCGGCTCTCCCCGCGGTGGTTTCCAGCGGGCAGGTGCAGTTTCCCAGGCCAGCCTTGTTCCCAGCCAGCGCTTCCCTGCGTTCCCAGGCCCTCACACCCCGCTTCAGGGCTCTTGCGCCTGCATCCCCTGACCTGGCAGGACGTAGTCTCCGCCACCTCAACGGCAGCATCTTTGGAGCACGAACAGCTCGGTCCCCGCACGCTGACCGATGCCATCCCCTGACCCCGGCACCCTTGCTGTGCTCTTTACTGGACGATTCACAGACGTGGCGGAGGGAGGGGAACCCATCATCCCGCTCCCCAGCACCTGCTAGCTTCGAAAGAGGCCTTGGCCTGGCTTCCCCCCAGGGCCATTGTGCTGCCCGTCCCCGGACCAGCTGCAGCAGCAGAGCAGAGCAGCCTCGGCCCGTGCCCGCGGGGCAAAGAGCTGGGGGGGGCATGGCAGCGGGAAGGCGTGTAGGGGCTGGCGAGCCCTTCTCCCGTCAGCTGCCCCCCAGCAAAGCAGGATCCGTCCCAGCCCGTCTGCCCTGCGCAACCGGCAGGAGCAGGTCCAGGGCTGGGAGAAGCCTGGCACGTGGCCTGTAGGGTAGTCACGACCGCGTGGTCCTGTCTCCTTTGGACGCTGCCGCTACCCCCCACTTCCCAGTGCCCGCTCCTTGCCAGGTGACCTGCAGCTACTCTGCCCAGCACCCGCTGAACGCCGCGTCCGTGGCCAGGCTCGCTGATGGCTGGTGCAGATGTGGAGCAACCGCAAACCAGGCGCAATGCGATCGCGTGCAGCTGGAGGCGAGTTTGTTTGATGCTCAGCTCAGGTCCCATAGATAGAAGTAATGCGCGGGGGATGGATGGATGGATGGGAAAAGAGAGAGAGACAGAGAGAGAGAGAGAGGCGTGGAGCTAGATGTAGAGAGAGAGGAGAAGTGATGTGTGCAACTAGAGACAGGACGTGGGGAGAGAGGACAGAAGTAGTGTGTGGTGGTAATGTGGAGAGAGAGAGATAGAAAAGTAAGGTGGTGGTACATCTTAAACTGCTATGCAGAGAGAGAGAGAGATGATATCTGTATATTGCTGTATCTAATATTTGTCTTGATAGATAGATAGATAGATAGATAGATAGATAGATAGATAGATAGATAGATGGGGATGAGATAGATAGATAGATGGGGATGAGATGGATAACAGCTAGGTAGACAGATGTAACATGTAGGGAGACAGAGAGAGACTCCTATCCACGGAGTGGCCTTGTCTCCCCGTCCCTGCCTGGCCTTTGGGGTTGCGTGCTGGCTGGTGCCCTGCAAGAGGTGCTGGGAGACGGGGTGGGGGGTCCAGAGCCGTGCCGTGCCCTGGAGATGCCCAGGCCTGCTCCACGCCGGCGGGCGTGCGGGGAGCGTTGTGCACCCTCCTCCCCCTCGCCGCCCCGTCGCTGTCAGGCAGAGGAGCTGTGAGCTGCCCTGTCTCACACAGTAGCTGCGAACCGCGGTGCTGTCACTCACGCTGACATTGCCAGGATAAACAGAATTAAGATCTTATCGGCGGCAGTGCAAGCGTCTCCAGTTTCACCGCTCGTCCTCGGCACGGCAGGAAGTCCTGCGTTTCCTCCCAGGACCAGGTCAGGCCCCAGAGCAGGCGCTGCCGGGCAGGTGGACGCCAGGGCTCTCGCCGCAGCCGCGGGGGTAAGATGCAGGTGATGCCGCGATGCTCAAAGCAAAGCCCCGGCAAGCTGCCTCCCTCCCACGGTGCGGGCCGCGCGCCAACCTCGGCAGCGGTGCAGCCGGCTGGGCCCAGGCCCGCGAAGTGCAGCAAGACGCCCCAAAGAAGGGAGCGGAGGGGACGTGGTCCACAGCTCCTCCTGCGTGGATCTCTGCCATGGGCGCTCAGCGCCTCGAGCTTAGCCAGGCCTCACCCTCTGCAGAGCTGTGAAATGGCTATCCATGAAGGACAGGCCAGAAACGACCGGCCCGCTTCACTGAGCGGATGAGACTGGTGCCTGGCAGGGACTGTAGGACCTCGAGGCTCCCAGCTCCTAGAGAAAACGGTCCAGACCCTTGGCCCAGACACCCCGTGGAGATCCTGCACGAAGGCTGCACTGTCTGGTCCACCGGCCCAGCCTATGGCGGGAGGATGCCCTCAAGAC
>JAGPOW010001338.1:1387661-1410686 GCA_030014935.1 Caiman crocodilus | reverse complement strand
AGCCAGCGGCACAGGACGCTCAGCAAAGCCCGGGGGGCTCGTGGGCAGGGGCAGACCCAGAAAAGCGATGGCTGCAGCTGTTGTCAGCTGAGCACGTGGGAAAACGTAAAATTCGTCCTCCCGCCCCCATCCCCGGGGCCGAACTGCCCCATCCCCACCTGCCAACCCTCCCGAAACAAGCCCTCGGTCGTGTCCGCCGTCCGCGAGGATGCACCCGGCCCCTGGAGCATTGCACAGCAGCTGTTTGCAGTGATGGACCACCGAGCTGTCTCCTCCTCCTCAACTGAATGACCAAGCCCAGGTTTGCAAAACAGGCGTGTAACAACTGCAAATGACACACTTTTGGGGGGTGAGCGGGGCAAGGTCCATGGCTGAAATAAAAACCTTCTGGTGTGGGGCAGTTTCATGAACAGCTGAAACCCAGGCCTCAGTACAAAGGTACAAAACCCACACTTAGGTCCCAGCTGGCCAATGCTTTTCATTGAAAAAATATAGAGATTTTAAATGCATCTTGTCCAAATAAAAGGGGGAAAAAAAAAAAGTGTCACTACAGCAGTCTGAATTTTTTTTCTTTATTTTTTTCTTTAACTAAACAAAACAAGAAGCCGCCCGTTGGGCTTTCATTTTGGTTTTCAGAGACCCAGAAAGCGAGCGCCGAGGTGAAAGGACACAAAAAAAGCGATCGTTTTGTTTCATCTTACGGGTTGAAGAAAAGCTAAACGGTCCACAAAAAAAAACCCAGCCAAAAAAACCCCACGGGATTAAATCATTTTGTGGATTTATTTTTCAAGGGGAAACCAATCAGCTTTTCCCACCACCGCTGATTCATTGGTTATCAGGAGCTCCAGGATCGGACGGATGCTAAGGAGGATTTCAAAACAAGCACGTAAAGCCCCGAGCGCCAGGGTGTGACTGCTTGGCAATACCACCCTCCACGCCCGACCCCGGCCGTGCCGCTAGCGGTGGGTCTCTTGCTCCTTTCTCTGAAAGATGGGTCCAGCTAGGGGCAGGGCCCGCAGAGCTGAGCCTCGGGTCCTCAGACTCAACAGGTGCCCCGGGTAAGAGTGTGCTGCCGCCGCCCGATCCCAGGGCTCGGCCACAAACCCCGCTATGGCTCAGGCTTCTCCGCAGATTGCTCCACTCCACCTCCAAAGTCTCCCTCTCCCCCCTTAAACTGCGCTGGGAAAGGGCTGGGAAGCGTGACGCACGCCCACGGACACCCACTCTCCTTTGAGCCCATTTTGCTTTTATTACCACGCAGTAACGCACGCTACAGCTGTTGACGACCTACGACAGGGACCGCACACGCACACACGCACAAAACAAAAATAATAAGTTAAAATAAAAATGCGTAAAAAAAAAAAAAAAGAGGGGAAGGAAAAAAAAAAAGAACGGAAAAAAGGCAAAAAGGAAGAAACAGAAAAGGGTTGTGTACATGGGGCTTCTTGGTGGACATTTTTATTGGATCTTAGGGTTGACGGACGGCTTCCAGAGGCAGGGAAGGGCGGCTCGGCGCGTTGCCTCAGGGCGCGCAGTCTCTGGGTTGGCGTTCCCTCGTCCTCCTCCTCCTCCTCCTCCTCCTCCTCCGTTGGGTGGGAGCTCTCGTTTCCAAAGGCCGCCCGGTGCGCTGAAGAGCTGAACCGTGTGATGAGGGAGGAACTGGGCTGTCGGCCTCTCCTTCGGGCCTGGGCACCGCGGAGGAAAGTCAGCGGTGGTCGCTTGCTGTTGTCTGTGTGAAGTCTCGAGAGTCTGGTTTTGTTCCCGTCCCGTATTTCCCCCTCCTCCCCCTGGTTCCTCTCATTGGTTTGGTCGCCGGCAGCCTGTCCCCTGGCTAGTCATTGGAAGTGACATCAATGTCTTCCCCACTGGACTGCTTGGTGGCGATCCGCCATCTATTGATGTGATGGGAACCTTTCTTCTTCTGGTCCGCCTCGGGGCCTTCCTCTTCCAGCTTCTGCCGCTTGTATTTCGTCCTTCTGTTTTGGAACCACACTTTCACCTGGGCGAGACAAAAAGAGGGGCATGGGGGGTCAGTGGCTCAGCCTAAGCCCATCCTCCAGACCGGCTCGCTGCGACCCTCTGCTTTCCCCAGCACTCCAGCCCACCACTGCTTCTGCCTCACACGGATGTCAGGCTTTGGTCTAAATTAACTTCCTTTTCCCCCCCAGAGTCTACTGATTAGCAGCGAATAAGAGGCAGGCAGCGCATTGGCAGAGCCTTCTTTGGAGACTCGCCGAACATCTCTCTCAGGCTACAAGTGTTCAAAACTGTGTCGTGCCTGTAAAATCAGTGTGTGGTTGCACTGTGGTAACTCACAATTCCCATCTCACTGCAAAACCTCAGTGGCAGCTGGGCTGCTCTACACCCTTGCGTTAGCTACAGATACAGATGTGGCGTCAGCTACCCGCTGGCTGATGCGGCGGTGCTGGCAAGACCTTTGGTGTGGCTGCAGCTGTGCTGACAGGAGGTGGCTTCGGGCAACTTAGGGGGCAGTTATATGTTACACTGAGCTCTGCGTGGACACTCATCTTTTGAGTACCCTTAGCATAAGTAACGAGCTCCGTGTGGACACTCGTGTTTTAAGTGCCCTTAGTACACTAAGGGCACTTAAAACACGAGTGTCCACACGGAGCTCGTTACTCATGCTGAGTGCCCTCTGAGTACCTCAAAGTTATGCCACTTCAGGCGAGGGTCAAATCTGGGCTGTGCTACCTAGCTTGTGTTAGGGTAACTTCAGTCTGCTCCACAGATGCGATGAGCAATTAGCAGTCCTCCAGTATCCCAGAGTGCACTGCTCCCAGCCCCCCACCCACTCCCAAGCAGGGATAAACCCCCGCAGGTGTCCCGGCTCCTAGCCACGCTCCTGATCGCCACCCCTCCAGTGGCAAGTCAGAGCAGAACAAGCGTGAAATAGTGTTTCATACATTTCATAGACATTCGGGCTGGAAGGGACCCCGGAGGATCATTGAGTCCAGCCCTTGCCCCCAGGGGCAGGAAGTCAGCAGGGATCATAGGATCCCAGCAAGATAAACATCCAAATGTGTCTTGAAGGCATTTAAAGTGGGTGCTTGAACCGCCTCCAGCAGCAGGCTATTCCAGACCCTGGGGGCTCGGACAGTAAAGAAGCTCTTCCTTATGTCCAGCCTGAGTCGGTCGTGGCAGAGTTTGTGACCATTTGATCTTGTCATCCCTTGGGGCGCTCTGGTGAACAGACGTTCCCCCAGATCCTGGTGAGCACCCCTGATAAATTTATAGGTGGCCACCAGATCCCCCCTGAGCCTGCGCTTTTCCAGGCTAAAGAGCCCCAGGGCTCTCAGCCTATCATTGTAAGGTCTGCTTCCCGGACCTCTGATCACGCGCGTGGCTCTTCTCTGGACTCTCTCAAACTTCTCCACATCCTTTTTGAATTGTGGAGCCCAAAACTGGACGCAGTACTCCAGCTGCGGCCTCACCAAGCCCGAGGACAAGGGGAGAATGACATCCCGGGATTTGCCTGAGAAGCATCTCTGGATGCAAGCCAACGTCTTGGTCGCTTCACTAGCTGCAGCATCACACTGCAGGCTCGTGTTCATCTTGTGGTCAATCCTGACCCCCAAGTCCCTTTCATCTGTAGTGCTAGCCAGCCTAGCACTGCCGAGCCTACAAGCATGCTGCAGGTTTTTCCTCCTAAGGTGGAGAAATTTGCATTTTTCAGTGTTAAACACCATCAGGTTCTCGACCACCCATTTCCTGAGCCTGTCCAGATCCGCCTGGATCACCCTCCTGTCCTCAGGTGTGGATGCTTTACTCCCGAGTTTGGGCAAATTTGGCCAGCCCACTGCTGACACCAATGTCCACAGCGTTAGTGAAGATGTTAAACAGTACAGGCCCTAGGAGAGAGCTTCGAGGGACCCCACCGGTCACAGGACACCACGATGATTGACTTCCATCAAACACCACCATCTGGGTCCTGCCGCAGAGCCAATACCCCGGCCAGCGGATTGCGGGGAGGTCGAGGCCGCAGTTGGCCAGTTTTGCCAAGAGGCGATCATGGGATACCAGACCGAAGGCTTTTTTGAAGTCAAGATGTATGACGTCAATCTCTTCCCGCTTGTCCAGGTGACAGGTCACCTGGTCGCAGAAGGAAATGAGATTGGTCAAGCAAGACCTACCCTTAACCCTTTGTTAACACTTAACGTGCAACCACTCACAGCATGCGCGCTCACTTTAACGCTGCTTAACGTTCATCCAGGTTTAGTCTGGTGTAAGTGTGATGTGGGACTGCACCCCTAACCTCGTGCGTGTGGCGAGGTGGTGCTGGCAGCAGGGCTCTGTGCCATGTCCCCACTGGGAGGCCCAGTCAGGCCCAGTGACAAGCCCCGAGACAGCCGGGATGCAGGTGGCTGACCCCTGGGGTTCAGCTCACCGAGCTACAGCAGCAATTCTCAACCAGGGCGACAGTGCGACACACCTGGCCTGGGTAGGTGTGCAGACACCGACGCACGAGTTACACGCTAGACTCAGAGCCTTCCAATAGAAATCCCCAGTATCCAAATCACCCTGCCCCATCGGGTCTCTCTCTCTCAGGTGCCCGTGACAGAACAATTGCTCTAGTATTGTTTTCTGCAGGCAAGAAACAGGTGAAAGCGGCCTGAGGCCACCGAGGCCGAGATGCACGGAGCGAGCCCAACGTGCAAGCCACAGCGACGCGTCTCCACACGTGGAAGCAGCAACCACAAGATTGAAACTCTGCATTTTCCTGCAGTGAAGACAGCTGCAGCATCTACCAGGGCACACACTCGGGTAAGCCACCAATTTGGGAACGTGCCCATGGGGAGAGTCCCAACCCGCCGCCACAAACCTGCCGACCGCTCCAAGTTAGCTGAGGTTTAAAGGGCTGGCGTTGGCAAACCTGCAAGCCATGGGCACTGCGGGCTGCCGATGGCTCGTGGATTGGAGGGGGTCTCTCCCCTGCCAGAATTAGGTCCTGATCGTTAGAGATCAGCAAGGCCACCGGATTGCATTTTGCCGCCATCACTAGGGCTGCACTACCCCGCGGAGGGCGGGAGAACGAGAGAGAAAGCGAGAGCAGAAAGGTACCGGGCCAGAATCGCAGCGAGGCCTGTTGGAGTGAAGTCCCGAGCTGAGAGATGAGCTTAGGGAAACCTCCGCTGTACAGGGGCATCAGAAATGTGGGTAGCTCTCCCAGTGCTAGTTCTCATGCCCGTGGGGTCAGAGACCTCTGGGAAAGCACTGAGGGGAGCAGGCAATGCAGATGGAGACGGGATCCTGCCCAGAGCAGCCCGAGAGGCGCCGGGCTCCCTGCAGATGCAAGCTGCAAGCGGAGTTTCTTGAGAACAAAACACAAGGGAGAGGGGAACCTCTGCCTGGGGCCCGCCAGGTGCAGGTGGAGATGGACGGGACACACACCATGTGGCCTCCTCTGTGCCTCAGTTTCCCCACCTGCAACATGGGCAGCAAGGCAAGGTAGCGGCCCTGCTACCCAAGTATCCCTGGCTGCTCTTGGAAGCTGTCCGGCCCCGGGAAGCGCAGGCCCATGGGTGTAGACAAATGCCAGCCAGCGCCGGCTCACAACTGGAGTCGAACTGGCCGGTCCCAGGCTAAAGGGCTGGGGGGAGCCCCTGAACCGGGCCTGGGACAGCTCGGTTGCCGCCAGATGGTGCTGCAGAGAAGCCTGGCCGCCTCGGCAGCCTGCAGCCTCCCTCCCCGGCTGCCCTGGTGCTGGGGTCCCCTCCCCTCCACGCACCCGCTCACTAAGCCTGAGGCCCTCAGCCCCGGACCGCAGCACATCCGGAAGCTGCTGCCCTCCCTCCCGCAGCGTCTCAGAAAGGCCCCACGCATGGCTCGTCCACGGGCTGCTAGTGCCTGTGCATCCAGCAACCAACAGAAGTACAAATCGTCGCGGCGCCGGCTCAGGTGAGCCCTGGGCAGCTGGCAGGGGTGCGGCGTGGGCAGCAGGTGCTGTGTAGCATCATCACCATCACCACCACCATCACTGTGCAGGTCTGTCCCCTTTGGGATGCTGGCAGCCTTCGTGGGGCACCCTCCAGCGGCGGCTGGAGGAAGCGGAGCCGTCTCCTGCCGTGCAGATGCAGAGAGCTCTTATCCCAGCTCCGCTGCTCCATCCGCTCCACAGGAGGAAGTTAGCTGCCTGCTGCAAAGCACAAGCGACGCTGGAAAACCACCGCCGCAGGGGAACGAGCTGGATCCTGCTCTCACGGGAGCCAAGAGCAAAAACCACCCCTGAATTCAACAGGCCCTTTGCTTCTCCACCCCAGGGTGCCTCGAGAGCCTTTCCAGGGCACCACACAATGCTAGCCCTGTTAGGCGTGCAAGCAGGAGCCACACGATAAACCCGGGGGGAGCTGCCGCGGCCCTCCCTGCGCTCTCTGCAAGAGCAGCGCGGCGCTGGGCTTGTTTTGAGCCAAACCTGAGAGCCGGCTTTTTCCAAGGGGGGATCGAGTCTAGCAAGGGGGGTGGGGGGGCTGAAGTCTAAAAGAAGTGCACAGTGCACGTGGCAAGACAGGCCAGGCCTTAGGTGCCAAACTCCCCTGCAGGTCCAGGTATCTAAAGCCCTTTGAGGCTTGGAGGGCTTAAGCCCAGCCCTGAGGGGTGACAAATG
Organism: Caiman crocodilus; assembly: GCA_030014935.1. Lineage (NCBI taxonomy): Eukaryota > Metazoa > Chordata > Crocodylia > Alligatoridae > Caiman > Caiman crocodilus. The sequence continues at coordinate 1,404,064 of JAGPOW010001338.1, read as the reverse complement.
ATGCATTAAAGATGATGAGGCAGGACCAGTTATCTTGACCTGTGGGCGTGCAACACTATTCTGCGCGTGCACCTGCATCTGTGGATGTGCACGTGCACACAGGCCGGGCGCTCGCGTGGTTTATTGCGCTGTGCTAAGGAGCACGTTGCATCCGTCCTGCTCCTTCCACCACGGAGGCTGACCACGGCCTTCGCACCTGGGTCCGTGCAAACGCGGCACCGTGGCGTGCCCCCGCCCCGCAGAGCCCAGCGTGCGGATGGGAAGAGATCGCAGCCCGTGCGAACGCACGCCTGGCCCTTCCCAGGGCTCGCCCCGCTGCAGCGTGCTGAAGACATCCGTCTGTCCCGCCGCAGCCCGGCCCCGCGCGGCTCAGGGCACCTGCCTGGCTCGGAGGCGCGAGGCGCGTGACTGCTCTGCCACTGCCTCCTCGCAGGCCCACGGGAGAGTCACTTAGCCTGCACAGAGCACCCGCCGCGCCCGAGCCTGGGCGCTGGCCAGACAGGATGGGCAGGGGCCCATCGAGGCAGCCAAAGCCGGTTCCCACCTGCAGCACTGCTGGCTTCAGCAGCACGGAGCCCTCCACGTCTCCAGCTCCCTTGCGGAGGCTGGACCCAGCCGCGCGCGTCGGGCAGCAGTCAGCTTTTTGCTCGCGGGGTCCGGCTCGACCGTGGCCCCTGGGTCTCATCCAGGCGTTGCAAACACCTTCACTGCGGCCACCCCGCCCCCGAGCAATCTGGTCCCACCCGAGGGCCCAGTCCCAGGGGCCGGCACGGAGCGCGGTGGGTGACAAGCCAGGCCCGGGCTCCCCAAGGGATTTAGGCTCCAGGAGCTTTGGGAGACCGAGTGCAGCAGATCCGGCTGGTGTGAACGGACGGTCCCTTTCCCCAGATAGGGATACTCGTCATGGATTTATTTTCATCAGAAGAGGGGAGAGAGGCAGAGGGAGACCGGGACAGCCTCCGGTGTCGGCAGCCGTGACGCCCCGGGAGCAGCGCGGACGCGCGTCCCCGTGCACGGAGGGCTGGAAGTCTTCCTCGCAGACTCTCCGGGGGCCTCGCACAGCAGGGCCCAACGCTGCTTTCTAGCATAGCGTGGACAAAACGGAGCCGCCCACAGCCCCGTTGCCCCAGGGGGAACACAGAGGCAGGGCCTGGTCGCTGCCAGGCAGGGGGGCAGCTCTCCCGGACCCCTGCCAAGCACGTTGCTATCCCCCCCGGAAGGCCAGGGCTGCACGGGGGAGCCGAGGGGCCGTGGCGAGCAGCGCGGAGCTGGGATCCCGAGCCCCTGAGCCTTCGCCGGCTGCGGGCCGCATTGTGTAAAGGCTTTGGTGCTGCAGCCACGTCTCCTCCAGCTGCGGCTGGCCAGGACAGCGATGGGGTTGGGGGCAGACAGGAGACATGGGGGAGCCTGGGGCGAGAACAGGGCCTCAGCAAGCGGCAGAGCCCGGTGAGGGATGTCTGGAGGCCTGGGAAGGGAGCGTGCGCGCCTCGCCGGCTCCTGGGGGTCAGGCCGCCCGGCTTGCACACAACCCACTCCCCTCGCACACGCGGCCTGGGGACTGAGCAACGCACACTTCCCCCGGACTCAGGGCGTGCTGCCGGGACAGCCTGCATGAAGCTTTCCACCCCTCCTGAAACCTTGTTTCTCGGAGGGCGTCTACATGGGCTTTTACGTGCTCCTAAACTTAATGCGCATTAGCCTGTTAAGGCGATTTAGGCACGTGTCTATGTGTGCAGGCACTAATGCGCATTAATGGGGGTGTGCGGACCAACTTGGGACTCAAGTTAATTCCCAGTCAATGCACGCACACCGTGTTAATGTGCATTGGTGCAACTACGCGTTTGCTAATTCGAGTTAGCTATTCACGCATCATTTTGATACCTACTTTACGAAGGGATCGAATTTAGGCTTAAATAGCCTTAAATTGCCATTTTTAAGGTGTGTTAAGGGTGCACATGTGTAGACGTGCATCCTTAAGGTGCCTTAAATTAGGCTAATGCACATTAAATGTGCATGCGTAGACACACCCAGAGGGCTGTGGGCCCCTCGTGCCGGCTTTGAACTCGATTCACAGTACAAGCCTGGACATCCAGTGCTCCCAGTCTGTCCCACCACGGGCACCATTCATTTCCGCTGGAAAGCAAGCGCTGGGGCCAAGGGACGCAGCGAGAGACACTCGGGGGATCTGCGGGTGGCCGCTGGCCATCGCCACGGGAGCGACAGGCACCCAACGGGGACCAGCCTCGCGCGACGCCGGGAAGTGAGTTACACGCTTGTCTCGTGGGGCAGCCGGTGCGCCTGCTGGGCCCGCACCGCTCTCAGCCCATTTCACAGGACAGACATGGAGGCCCACGGCCCCATCACACCGGGGCGCTCCTGGGACCGAATGCCTTTGCAACGCAGAAAGCAAAACGTTCCCATTAGCCCCGGGCCCTCGGACTGGGCCACGAGAGCAACAAAACGAAGTCAACGGCAAGGCCTGATGGCCATCGTCTGCCTCCGAGCCGCTCGCTCCCTCGGCCGGCACAGCGTCACGCCGACGGGGTTTGTGCACCTCGCAGCCGCGTGCGCACGCCCTCTCAGTGAGAGTTTCCCTAACGCCTGGGAGCAGGGCCTGGCAACGGTGCCCAAACCTGAACTCGGGGCTTTCCAAGCCCCAGCGTGTTTGCAGCCCTTTCTCTTCCCGCAGCGCCACGGGCTGCTGCTCTCTTCTGCCCACCGTTTATGAAGAGGTGGAAAAGTGATGCAGGAGCAGAAAGATGTCCAACGCCAGGAACGTCTCGAGCGAAGACGAAGTCCCGTCTAGTCTGGAGGTACAGGGGAGGACCCGGGTGGGCTGCACAGTGAAGCACAGCCCCAGCGCGACCCCTTACTTAAATCCAGGAGCCCCAACCGAGTCAGCCGGGCCCCTGGAAAGCCAACAGCACCCCGGGGTGCAGGAAACCAGGGTGCCGATTCAGTTTGGGGTCTGGTTCCTGCCCCGCCATCCTGAATCGATGCCCCGAGCAAGCGCTTTCCAGCTGGCATCTTTGCCCAGGGAAATGAGAGTCCCGAGGTCCCTGTGATCCCTGAGGATCCCCTGATGTGTTCACACAGGAACAGGGGTGATCTGGCCGGATCCCGGTTTTCTGCTCCCCGTTCTATTTTAACATCATTTGGATACAACACAACATTTGCAAGCTTATTTCCTGGCTTACTTTGCGTGCTTTGCCACGTGGCTATTTTCCATGCCACTGCCGGCTGCAGTTGCGCTGCGGGCACAGTCATTCCCGCCCCTGGCCGCTAAAGCAATACCGAGCCCTCCGCTTGGGAATACCCAATTCGCTTCTCCTCCGCACGCGGATGTTTTATGGCAGTGCGAGATAGTGTGAAACCGGCTCGTTGGCTTCCTTTTAGGGCGTTTCGTAAAACCCGATATATAGCGAGCCTTGCGCCGAACAACCGCTGAGGCTTTCCTATAGCCTTAATCTCAGAGTATTTATAGAAGATGCAGACCTGCATGATTATGGGGCTCTCAAACAGTCCAGGGAGGTGAGGCCAGGTAAGCACAAACGATTTAAAATGAAAAAACATTATCCCCAATTTACAGACAAGGAAACTGAGGCACAGAGCGATTAAGAGATTGCACAGAAATCAGATTCAGGTCTGTATCCTCTCCTGAAAGCAGCCTCAGCGGCGGCTCTCCAGACGCTAAATAGCACCTCTGTCTGAAGGGGACTCGGGTTAGAGAAATCCATTTTGGCCCCACAGCTGCCTGGGAAATGAAGACTGCCTTGCCCAGGTAAACCCTGCCGTCGGGCCACTACTACGTCAGCGACGGTGGCTCCCAGGAACAAAAAGAGCACCTGAGAGACGGTATGGAATAATTCGTCCCTTATGAAACCCATCCCGGTTGCAAACAGAAATCAGTTTAGGTCTGCCAGCTCGTGGTCTTACCCCTTCCTCCCAAAAAAGAACGACCTGTGAGCATTAGCCATTGCAGGGCTTGGATTAAAAATCAACCCCACGGTTGCAGGTTCAGCTGCAGGAAAGGCAGCTTTTTGCCCGTAGTGTAAATCAATAACTACAGATAAAGACCTGGCCTTACACAATCCCTGGAGCAGGCTCCCCAAAAGGTGGGGCGTCTCCATCCTTGGAGGTGTTGAAGACCCAGCCAGACAAAGCCTCGCCTGGGATGATGGAGCTGGGGCTGCTTGGAGCAGGGGGCGGACGAGCTGCGACCTCCTGAGTCCCTTCCCTCCCCAGCTGTCCGTGATGCCGTGACAATCTCCCCGCGGAGACCCTAGGGCCCACGGGCTTAAAATGCTCTAAAAATTCAGGAATGAAAACCACTGAAAACCATGCCGACGTGCTATTTTTACGGCGTGTCCCAAAATGCCGCCTGTGCAAAAGCCAAGACTGTCGGGCCCCGATCACAAGCAGCTCCACGCGTAAATGAAGTGGGCTGGTTACGGTTCTTTTGGAGGATTAAACACGCTGGCTTCGCATCACAGCAGCGCAGCATTGCAAGGCCAGATATTCTCCATCCGGCCCCTCTCACGACGGCCTTGACTCGTGCGGCATTTCCAGGCCACGCGTCCTGCGGCCCATTCACACGCAGAGCAAAAAGCTCCGTCTTCTCCTCGGTTTTCAGCCCGTGCTTTTGCGATTCGGTGAGCGTGCCTTGCTCTCGGGCCAGGAGACGGAGGGAGGAAAGACTCGCGCCGCGCCTGCTCTAGTTCCGGTCGCTCCGTCCCGCTTGCAAATCTCAACCGGCGCGACCAGGCTGCCGGAAGTCAAGATGAACACCAGAAAGAAGCTCCAAAATCCCCCCCCAAAACAGCAGAAAAATCTGGACTGCTGGTAGTTTACACCTGAAGCCATTCCTCACGCACCACGCATCCACGGGGCCAAATGGGTTTGGAGGAGAGGAGGCGGAGAAGAGGTCTGCCCTGATGCCAGCCCTGCTGTATGGCACGTGGTGGAAGCCGGTACCGTTAACGATGAAACCATTGGGGTCAACGCTACCAGTCGTCATGCGTTGCCCATCCATTGCTCGTGGGGCGTCGAGCAAACCCCTGCGCCCAGCGGGCTTCTCCGCACTCCCATCACTGCCCGACTTCGAGTGCTAACCCTGGCTCTACGCGAGCCTGGCAACAGATTTCTTCATTTCCCCTGGTTTCGCCCTGTTCTCCTTCTACCGGCCCGTTCCCCGCCTGCCCCGTTCCTCTCTGCCCATGCAAAACGAGCCGGCCTGGGTGAAACGGGAATAAATCATACGTGTCCACACTGGCTGAGCAGCATTTTTCTCCCCTTCCTCAGCACAGCACCATCCAGGGTCTAACACCACTCGGTCCCTGCTTGGGGACATCTCACCCCTCGGGATTGCACGGGGTCGCCAGCTTGCTGGAAGCAACGCCTGCAGCAGCCCCGGCGGGCAACGTAAGGGGTTCGTTGCTGTGGCTGCCAGGCACGGGGAGAGCTCGTAGGTCTCAAGCTACCAGGCCAGGCAACGCTATGAGCGCCTTTGAAACAGCCTCTCGAAACCACAACGAAGGCGTCGTGGGGAAGACGAACAAATGAAAAAGAATCGACAAGGCGACTAAATAATGGTTCCCAAAACACGCAACCAAGCCAGAGGCTGCCTTCGGCGGAGTTCACGGCCAGATGCAAGCTCGGGGTCTCCATCTAGCAAATGGACTCCTCAAGCCTCGCCCTTCGGACACGTGCACCGCGCCACGGCACGGCAGCAACGCGGGATGACATCGCCCGGAGGCTGCAACGGGAGGCGCGGAGGGGCAGGGAGGCATTACGGTCAGAGAGGGAACTGGGAAACTCCCGCGCCTCCCCGCGCGGCAAATCCACCCCCTCGGCATTTCTGAAATGAAGCTGTTGCTAAAAGAAAGACTTTGCTCCTTTTCCCTCCTGGCGCACGTGGACGCCGCCGACGCCGCCACGGCTGCAGAGAGGCCCTTGGTTCCCCGCCAGCTCGCGGGGGGAGGCGAGCTGCTCCCCAGATCCCAGGCTATTTCCCTGGTGAGAGCGCAGGAGTCAGGCTGTCACCGGAGAAAACCGGACACGGCGTGGCCGAGACGGAAAAGCAAGGACCAAACCTGCCGATGTTTCTCCAAGGGAGTCGTTTTCCAGAGCCTAAATTTCCACGGGAGCCACGCTCTCGACCCGACACTTCTGGAAGCAAGAAAATCACCCGGATGCAGGGCACGGTAACCGGGAGCGCGGCGGAGCTCGAAGTTCCTCGGAGGAGTGCTGACTCACTCCCGCTGTCGACATGCCATTGTTGAGACTGGTGCTATTCTCTTCACACGCGTGCCGGATTTAGGAGGATTTCAGGAGCAACGCAGATAGCGCGGGCCGGGTTTGCCACGCGGCGCTGGTCTGGGAATCGCAACTATCCCGGGTTTTCAGCGCCGCGCTGCCGTCTGCACGACTCCCGGCTCACGCCGCGACCCCTTCCCCGAGTGCCGGGCACGTGTTTTCTCAACTTTGCTACGTGTTTTCATGGGCGGGGACGCGCGCTTTCGCCTCCGTGTCACCGTGAGCGTCCGTGTGAGACGGGAAGGGCCTGCTCGTGCCCGACACACCAGGGACAGGGAGATGGGACCTCGCATCTCCTAACGGGAATCACGCCCCTTGTGTCCAAAACCTGCTCCCAACGCCCAGACCCAACTCTCAGGTGCCGCCAACATCCGCCGCCACCGCTGGGACTGGGAGCGAGTCCAGCCGCGGCCCGAAGCCAGTGCAAAGGAGGAGGAAGAGCAGACATTTTCTCCCCTGGCGTCATGCATCTCTCTCCAGCTTCCTAGCACGTAGCACGCGTCTGCTGGGAGCCCACGCGCCCCGCGCGCTCCCCCTCCGACCATTTTACAGACAGGGACACTGAGGCATGCCTTCCCCGAGGTTTCCAAAGCAGGCTCCCAGGCCTGTACTCAACTCACTTCATTGCCCCCAGCCCTCTTTCCACGTGCGGCCTATTCCCCCCAGCAAAGAGCCGCAGGCCTCGTGGGCTGTGGGTCGCACCGTGCTTCCTGCTGCAGGTGGGGAAAAATTGTCCGTGCGGAAAAAGGAGGGGTCAGGCCCTAAACCACAGCTCGGGGGGACCCACATCTCCCTCGCACGCAGCCGCCCGGGGGACCCCACATCACGCCCGCCCCCCAAGATGCCCGCTGGGGGGAAAGTGGAGGAGCGGCTTTCATCGGGGGTAGCGTGGAGCACCCCCTGCAAAGCGGAGATGAGCAAAGTGGAGTTGGCCGAGTTGCGCGTGCATCCGCCACGCACGCAGACGTCCACACCCCCGCCGGCCTGCACACCAAGCCACAGCCCCTCCTGGCTGCACCAACACGTGCCGCACGCTACACGCCCAGCGAGCCCCCTCCACGAAGTGGCACGCTCGCATCCGTGCATCCGCTCCTACGCACGTGGACACAGATCCCGCACCAAAAGGACCGGGCGTCCAGCAAAACCCCACAGCCCCCCTTGCACAGGCCGACGCACACAGCGCACAAACTGCGCAGGCACTACCAGTCAAACCCGCAACCGTGCCCACGCACACCGACGTGGGCACAGCGCACTAGCAGCACAGACACCTGGCACCAAGGTCTCACACACACATATATCAAGCCCCCTTCTCCATATGCACACACACACACAAACCATGCACACACACCTCAACACAGCAGACAAAACCGCAGTCCTTCCAGCGCACATCCAAACATACGCCGCCATGTAATCCCGCACACACCTCAGCATCGGCACAAACCCACAGCTGCACGCAGCTGTGAGCAGATGTGTTGAGCGTGGCCTAGCGACGCGTGTTCCTGGCCTCGCCTCCGGGCCTGTACCTAGGCTCCTGGCAGTCCCGGGCAAACTTGTAGTATCGAGCCCCCCTTCACCAGAGCTAATGCTAATAATAACTGGCCAACTGGTAATAAAAATTACCATTTTTGGGGCCTCTTTCTGCCTAGGCCCCGGTTCGCCCATGCCTGCTCCCCTCAGGGCGTCCGGCCCAGGTTTGGTGTCCATTAACTCAATGAAACGGGAGCAAACAGCCCGACGCTACACCCCTGGATATCGTGCCCAGCCTCTGCCGAGCTGGGACCCAAAGGGAAGGGACGGGACAAGGATTTCCTCGAGCCCCTCAACCTTGCCGGGGGCCTGCTCCAGATGTGGCCTGCCGTTCCAGCTGTGCCCAGCTCCAGGTGCATCTCTCCCGAGGAGGAGAGGAGGCAGCTGCCAACGCGCGTCCCAGACAGACAGGGTCTTGGTGGGGACCGGCGGTGGGAGCCTTCGCGTCTCTCTTCCCTTGGGCTGGCTGAACGCGGCGAGGGGGGAGGGCTCGTCGAGGCAATTAGCACTTCCCTCATCTGAAATAAAATGTGTGCACGCGCGCTTCTATATGGGGCTGCGCGTTTCTCACACGTGCGAAAGTGCGTGCCTTTTATATAAGAGGGACGTGTGGGTGGGGTATTACATAGAAAATGGTGCCCGCGTCTTCCATAGGAGGCAGCACGTATATCGGTGACGAGGAGAGGACGGTCCGCGGTGTCACCGCGTCTCGGGCGGGAAGCGCGCGCGCGTGCCGCGGGCCCCGGGTGCGTGCACGCGTGACATCCGTACAACCCAGACCGTAGTCGTACATGAAACGGTGTGTGCGCGTGCAATGCGTGTGTGCGCGCGCAGTAGGATGTAGCTAGAGTTTTTAATTCCTATTTTTGGAAGAGTTGGTTGCCTTCCCCGAGCAGCGCGGGCCTTTGGCTGCTGGTCTGTAATTCGATGCCCGCTCGCACAACAACAGACAGATCTCACGCCCTGAGTTTGTCTCCCTCTCCCAGCAAGCCAGGACTTTCTTTCCCGGCCCGTGCGCAACCAGATACAGATTTCAAACACCGCGGAGCTCCCCGGAGTCGGGGACGGGGTGGGGGGCGCCTGCCTCTGGTTCAGAAACTCTGCGTTCTCCTCGGGACCGGCGCCGAGTCTGCGTTTGGGACCCAAAGGCCTTCGCCGAGCGCCACGAGCTACCGTGCCCCCGCTGGGGCTCGTGGCACCCTCCTCCTCCTGGCTCGGGTGGGACGGCCGCCGGAGCGAGGTGCTGCCGAGCGCAACAAAAGGGATCGCCAGCCGCCCCTTCCCGCCGCAGGGTTTTCTCGGGGGGGTCTCCCCCCCAAACCCCGCTGACCCGGGCTCATCCAGGATGGTGAATAATCCCTCGCTAAAAAGCTACACAACGTCTCCACCGGCTTTCGAGACCTAAGAATACATGCGACGGCTGAATCCAGTCTGGAGCACAAGACAAATCTCTCTCTCTCTCTGTGTCTGTCTGTAAACAAGCCCCGGCTCCCAGATCCAGAGATACGGGGCTTTCAATTTTCTGAACAAATTGCAATTAGGCCAGGGGCAATACAGGACAATCCCAAAGACTCTTTGAACCCTCTGGGCAATATTTTACTGATACTGCTTTCCAAACTAATTGGCTTTTTTCTTTTCATTACCCTCTCGGAGTTTTTCTTAAAGCCGGCTGCCGACATGAATAATGACAGGAGGCACACAGCGGCACGTATGACGGCAGCCACGGCACAGCACGGCTTTCTCCCGGCCAAGTTTTGACCTCTCTCACAGGCTTTAGGACAAAGGCATTCGAACCGATTGGTCCCGGTTTAGACGCATATCTTTTTTTTCCCCCCCTAACATACAATATCCATATTTTCTGATCTATAATGTAAGAAAAAAAAAAAAAACATAGCGACTATACGGAGTAAAAGTCAAGCGTTACAAGAGGCTCTGCACAGAGCCAAACCCACTCATTTAGCGAAGCGCGAGTTTGGGCACAGTCCTGCAGACCGCTGCTCCGTCTCTCCGACAGCGATAGCTATGCCCGCTTCTTGCAGCAATACTCCTAGTCTAGTAATGCCGCCGGAAGGTTTTGTGACAACTTTTTGCAGACGAATCCTCGCAAGAACCAGCGTGTGCAGATACGTGGCCGGGCTCAGCCCCGTGCCAATATTATGTAGATGTGCACAGGTCTGCACAGAATTTAGCAGTGCTGCAGAAAAAGGGGGGTTTGCACACACGGGAAATTAAAATTAAAATCTCTGCAGTTACACTGGACCGGAGAACAAAACCGAAAGGATACGGATGTCCCCGAGTCAGGGAATAAATCCGCCTCTCTCCCTGACAGCCTCAGCGAGAAACTTTTCCTATCAACAGATTACTCCGTAATTGTGCATTACGGGCAGCCTAGCTCCTTCCCTGCAGCACCGAGCAGCGGTCGCCGTTCGAGAGGGAATATCGTCTGATCCAGCCTGCATATTTACTTGTGGGTATTTTATCTCTCTGCTGCATATTTTTTTTCACCCACATTGAATCCTGCATTCTTGCCGCATTTCTTAACACTGGAAGGCAAATTGCCTTGAAACAATCTTCTCTAAAACTGGCAAGTTAAAATCAAAATTAATCTCTATTGCCTTTTCGCACGCAGCCCATTTCGGGGGGGACGTTTTTTGTATCGGCCTGGACGGCAAAATAAGTAAATAAATAAATAAAATGACAAAAACGTGTTTGCAGAAAAAACTAACGTTCGCTTCCAGCCGTGCCACGGGAAACGGATGAAAGCGTCTGCAGGCAGCGGGGTTTTAGCAATGCAGATTGTCGTTAGCATGGCATTCGTTATAAAAATAACGGCGACGGCATCAATTATAATCCACAGACTAGGATTGCATTTGCCGGGGATTTGGGGGAGGGGAAAAACGTCTTTGCAAATATTTTTACCCCCCCCCAGCCGAGGCTCCAGCAGTCGATATAAAAGATAATGCTAATAAAAGCCCACCTTGTAACAGAAACATTATTCTGTTCTTCCTATTAAAAAAGAGGACTGTTAATCCCTGTGCTGATAACTAGCGGCCGCGTGCTCCTTGCACTCCCTAGGCAGTTCCCGTGCACGCGGGATGGGATTTTACAAATTGCACACACCGCTCCCCGTCTCTCCTCGCCAGGAAAGCAGCAATGCTCCTTTCCCCAGGGCTCCTCCGAAGTCCCACAACCTCTTGCTTCTCCCCGTCGTCATCCAAACGCCCCCTGACCGTCCAAGCCCCTCCACCGACCCGGGTTTCCTCCCCTGAGCTCCCAGCAGAAAAGCGGCGTGCCTTTTGGCAGCGTGGCCCCTGCCCTACAGCTGTGCCTGCCACGACACTCGCCGCGGAGCCAGACAAAGAGTCAGGGGCCACGGACGCGGTTAAAAACAGGAGCAAGCCTGGTCGGGGAGGGCGGAGGAGCGGTGCAGGCCCTGCTTACCTGGGTCTCGGAGAGGCTAAGGCTGCTGGCCAGCTGCTTGCGCTCGGCTCCCACCACGTAGTGGTTCTTCTCGAAGGCTCGCTCCAGCCGCAGCAGCTGCGACGGGGAGAAGGCCGTCCGGATCCGCTTGGGCTTCCTGGCGAAGGGGCCGTGCAGTAGCAAGCTCTCCTGGGACACCTCGCTCCCTGCAGACAGAAACCCTGGGTCAGGGCCGGGCCTGGCTGAGGCCTAGCTGGGGGCCATGTCTGCCCCCACTCCAGCCCCCTCCGGGCCCTGAGCTTCTGGAGGGGGGGAAGGAAAGAGACCGAGGCAGGTGAAGGGGGTCAGGATCGGGCCCCGGGGAAGCAGCCTCCCATGCACCCGGTGCAGGGCTCTGGACCCCCGGGCGCTGCTCCCTGCCCTGTAATGAAAGCCCTGTGACACTGCACTTATTGCTGCCCATAAATCACACCAGGTCCCTTTGAACCAGGCCTGAGCTCTGCCCCTGGCCCCGGGGAAGGGGGGGGGGGGTCAGGCGAGGTGCCATGGGGCTGGGGCGAGCTGGAGGGGGTCCCCCAGGCGCAGCCCAGGCTCGGGGGCGAGGGCTGCTCCTGCCCCTCCACCCCGCAGCAATCAAGAGCTGCAGGAGCCGGCGGAGATAACCTAATCCCCGCGCGGCCCCCGCACGCAGCCGCCTCGGAGCTGCCCCGCGCCGCCGGGATCCGCGGAGCTCGCCCGGGCCCGACGGGGCGGCCCGGCCCGCGGCTTCCTGCAGCTCCGACCCGGCCGCCGCGGTCGAGAGCGGCGAGCGGGGGGTGTGCACACGCGTGTGTGCCCGCACGTGCGTTCCTGTGGGCAGGGGGGGAGTGTGTGCGCGTGGCTCTGCAGGGCTGCCGTGTGGATACGCGTGTGCGCGCGTGTTTCCGCCGCGGGGTGCGCGTTTAGCTTCGTCTCCGTGCAGGCACGTCCTGCGCTGATGCACGCGCACGGCGCGAGTGTGCCCGCGGACCCCTCCTCGCTGCGGGCTGCGGGGTCCGTGCGCGGATGCACGCGGCGTGCTCTGCGTGTGCAAGCGGGGCAGAAGGCAGCGGGATGCGGCGGCGCGGCGTGCAACCGGGATCGCCGCGGCACACGTGTGCGTGCATTGAGACACACATCTGTATGCACGCCGACACCACGATATTGCGTATATATTTTTACACCCGCGACGGTATTTTTGTGTATATTTGTACACACGTCTATATGCACACGCACCACGGTATGCTGGTGAAAACCGTACGTATCGTACGCATCGTACAGACTTTCAAACACACACTCACAACGATATGGTGTGTATTTTTGCACACATCCAGACGCACACGCACCACGGTATGGTGTGTATTTATACATGTGTACAAACACACTCACAACGGTATTGTGCGTGTATATGTATACACACGCACGCAAATCAAGGTATTGTCTATATATTTAGACGGACGTACAACACACACACACCCCGCTATTGTGTGTATATTTACACATGCGTGTATATGCACACACACCACGGTACTGTGTGCATTTACAGATACGTATTTATACATGTGTATAAACACAGTCACAACGGTAGTGTGTGTATATTTACACCTCCATCTATATGCACACATACCATGGTACGGTGTGCATTTAGAGATGTGTATTTATACATGTGTATAAACACACTCACAACGGTAGTGTGTGCATTTACACATATGTATTAACACACTCACAACGGTATTGTATGTGTATTTATACACACCTTTATATGCACACACACCACGGTATCCTGTGCATTTATACATGTGCATACACACACACACAACGATATTGTGTATATTTAGACATATGTACACATACACAACGATATTGTGTGTATATATTTGTACATATATATGCACACACACATCCTGGGACTGTGGGGATTTAGACGTATGTACAAAACACACTCATCACGATATTGTGTGCCTATTCCTACATACACATATATGTACACCCACCGCGGTATTGTGCGCATTTATACATATGTACGTACACGCACCGCGGTGCGGGGCAGATATTTGTACACACGTACACGTGGATAAAGTGTGCGTCTACTTAAGTGCTAGGAGTCCTGGCAGAGACACGACTCTTTACACGTCCACACACGGATAGTTTTTCCCACGCGGCCCGAATAAACGCCCACCTCTCTGGACCTTCAGCTCTTGCCTTAAACCCCGAAACGGACCCTCCCCTCCCCGCTTCAGCCAGCCCCTGCGTCCCGCATCCCCGGGCGGCCTCCGCACCACCCCGCGCCTTCCTCTCTTCCATTTCATCCGACTTCTGCCTCCAAGAGAACTGGACGTGACACACACACGTACACACACGTACACACACGATCCTGGGTGTATAGTTAAGTGCTTAGATTCCTGGAAGAAATGACCAGAAATGTTTGCAGCCGGTGCAGACATCATTCTCCATCGGGCACGCGCGCACACGTACATTTACACCCCCACTTCCCCCCCAGGACAAAGTGTGGGTGTAATTAAATGCGTGCAACGAAGTGTTTAGGTACCTACGAAATCATCAGAAATGTTTGCAACCGGTGCGGACCTCATTCTCCATCGGGCACACGCATTTACACACACGCACACCCGGACAAAGTGTGTGTGTCTTTAAGCGTGTGCAACGAAGCGCTCAGATTCCCGGAAGAAATCATCAGCAATATTTCCAGCCGGTGCAGGCACCATTCCCCACGGGGCACACGCACAGGCCACCCCCGTCTCGGGACAGCACTCTCCCCCGGCCAGCATCGGGGCCCCGGGCCCATCACCTGCCCCAGCCCCATCTCCGGGCAGGTGCGATGCGGAGCCGGGCACACCCGCTCCCACCCCGGGAGCCCGCGGGATCCTCAACCGGGCCGGGGCCGCCCCTCGCAGCCGGGCCTCGGAGCCAGCACCGGGGCGGGGGGCAGAGCGAAGAGCCCGCCCGGAGGGCCGAGTTAAGGGCACTGACCTTGGAAGCGGTGTCCGAAGAAGCGGTTGCGCAGCACCCAGGGGTAGAAGGCGAGCGGGTCGCGGGGCTGCGAGCCCAGGAAGGCGGGCGGCGGCGGCGGCACCAGCGGGTGCGGGTGCGGGTGCGGGGCCACGGGCAGCGCGGGGTGCGCCACGGCCTCGGGGAAGACGAGCTCGGGGGCGCCGTAGAGGGCGCGGCCGGCGCCGGGCAGCCCGTGCGCCAGGGCCTCGGCGGGGCTGGGGTAGCCCAGGGCGGCGGGGCGCAGGGGCTCCTCGCCCGCCAGCTGCGTGTCCTTGGCCACCAGCGCCTCGATGCTGAAGCAGCGCTTGGCGGCCGGCGGGAACATGGCTGGGCGCGGGCTGCTCCGCGGCTGCGGGCGGGCGGGAGGAGGGCGGGCGCAGGGAGCCGCCCCCCACCCACCCACCTCCGCCCCGGGCCGGGACCCCGGGCGCGGGCTGAGCCGGCTGCGCTGCGCCCCGGCCCGGCCCCGGCCCCTAGTGCGCTCCACGTCCAGGCTGGAGCGCTACAAATACGGCCGGCACCTGGCGGGGCGCTTCTGATTGGCCCGACTCACCTGCCCGGAGGTTGGGGGGGGCGGGGGGGGCGGGGATCGCCACGAAAAGCCGGACTGGAGCCGCGGAGGAGGCTCCCCCCACCCCCACCCCCCGCCGGGATGGGGCTCGGGGCAGAGCCCGCGCGTGGGGGCGCGCACGGGCAGACACACGCAGAGCGGGGCAGGCGGGCGGGTGGGCAGGGACAGCGCGCCCTGCCTGGGACGTGTGTGTGGACGCGCAGGCCCGGCTCCGCGTTTTGCAGCTCCGGCCCGGGGAGGGGCCGCGCTGCCCCGGCACAAAGCGGCGCAAAGTCTGTTTTCCGCTCCAGCGCGCTGCAATGGGCCGGCCCGGCCCCGGGTCCCTCCGTGCAGCCGGCCGCGGAGCCGGGGCAAGGCCCGGGGGTGGGGAGAAGGGGGGCCTCCCCCTCCTCCTCTTCCCCTGCAGCCGCGACCCCTGCGCCCGGTGCCCGGTGCCAGGGCGGGGGCAGGGGTGCGGGTGGCCCCCACGCCCGGCCGCCCGGGGAAGCCCCGCAGCGCTGTGCGGACTGAGGGGCACGCGTGGGAGCCACGGTGCCAGCAGGCACAAGGAGAAGAAGAAGTTCCCACTCGTTTCACGAGGTGGATCGTGCGGGATGCGATGCTGATAACGACAGCAACAGTAATCATCGTTATTATCATTATTGTTGTTGTTGTTGTTGCTGCTATTATTATTATTATTGCTATTCAGAGGAAGTTTCCATGCTTGTTTCACGTGGTTGGTGGTGCGGGATACCAGTCTAAGAGCTGTGATAACCGCGGCGACTCGAGCTGGAAGGACAGGAAGGAAGAAGACGAACAAGAAGACTTCACTCGTTTCATGTGGTTGAGACAGTGCGGGAGACGGCTCTAATAACTACAACCCGGAGAACTGCGACGATGCTGCTGGTGAGGAAGAGGAAAAAGGCGATCCCTCTTCTTGCCTGGCGCGGTTGGCAGTGCGGGGTAGGAAGCTAAAACCTGTAATAGCCGCAAGGGCTAGCGCTGTAGTGATGAGGAAGGAGAAAAGGGCTTGTTTCACGTGGCTGATAATGCGGGATGTGACTATTATAATAACTATAATAACGAAAACAGGAATGAGCCTGAAGAAGAAGAAGACGACACTTCTTGTTGCTCGTGGTCGATAGTGCGGGATACAGAGCTAAGAGCGATAATCACTGACACGCTAGTGATGCGGATGAAGGAGACGGAGCAGGTCCCACGGGGCTGACTCCAGTGACCCCGACCCCGACAGCAGGCGCGGAGATCCAAGGACCCGGGGGCGCGGGACGCAGCGGGCAGGACCGGACCCCGCAGCTCCCTTGTGCGGAGCTCGCTCCGCTTCCCTTCGCCGAGCTCCCGGGCGGAGCGGGCAGCACCGCAACCCCGAGAGCTGGCGCCGCCGCCCCGGGAGCGCGAGCCGCAGGACCCGGGCCAGGAGGGGCAGCAATCGCGGGGTGAGGACGGCCACGCACGGGGCAGGCGTGACACCGGTGCCGGCAGCAGGATAATCCGTGTCCCACGAGCCCGTGAACAATCGCAATAATGATAACAACAACAACAACAA
>JAGPOW010001338.1:1349991-1368072 GCA_030014935.1 Caiman crocodilus | reverse complement strand
GGGGCTCCTTAATCAGGGAAGATTTCCTTTGCATTTGGCCTGATACTCAGAGGTGCTGGTCACTCATGGTCCTCACTGCCGGGAGCGGGCAAGGCAGATGCTCAGCCTCTCCGACTACCGGGCCTTGAAATACTGACATCGGCCGTGCATTTATTGCGAACAGCACAGAGAACTCAGCTGGGATTTTCTCCGCCTTGTTCGTAGCAGGAGGAGCCAGCACCTCACCCCATATTTAATATGCTGGGGCCAAGACTGGCTCGCAGCCGGGTGACACCCTGACCCCAGGGCAGCATGGGGTCAGCTGCCTAGATTTGCGCGTGCCCCGTTTTTAATTTGGAAGGGTTCGCGCTGCGACCGTGAGGATTTGGCAGGGATTTAGGCAGACTCAGCGGCTTGGCCGATCCCAGCAGCTTTGCAAAACAAACCTTGCCCAGGCTGCGGTCTCCAGGTGTCAGGTGGCTGTGCTGGCAGCCCACGAGACGGGCCCGAAGGAGGGAGCGTGTCTCGTGGTGAAAGCAGGGGGTGGGAGTTGGCACGTCTGGGCTCCGAGGGGGGCCTGGGCCACGCTGCTTACGGCAAACTTTTCAGTGTGAGCATCTCCCCACGTGGAGCCACCTTGGGGGTATCAAACTCACCCACCCCAGACCAGATCTGGGGCATGGAGCTGCAGATGGGCGGCAGCATTAATTGCCGTGGGTCGCAGAGCTGCAGCCGCTGATGGCTTCTCTCCCCTCCAAAATCCCAGAGGACACAGCTCCGCTCCAGGGATCCTGCCTGGGGGCAGGAAATTTGGAGGTGGGATAAGCCGCAGCGGTGTACATTGCTGCAGTCCCGGGAGCCGTGGCAATGACTGCTGCCTCCCTCGCTCAGCCACCGAAGTCCAGTGCAGCGGGAGCTTGAAGGGCTGGATAGTACAGCTCAGCAAGCCGGATCCTTGTCGCAAGCCGTCCCTGAGACCCCGGAGCTACATGAACCACGCTCACCGCTCCTGCAGACTTCGCCCCAGTTTATCAGGTGATCTGGGATCACAGCTGGTCACACAGCTGGCCTGCAAACCAAACCCTTTGGACTGGATGCTGCTGAGCTGCTGTCCCCACATCGTGAGTGGCACCCTCTTGCTTTCCTGCTTTGAGCACCACGGCCGTCCCAGTGAGCGGCTGGGGCAATTAAGCCTTGGTCTATAGGAAAAGCAGAGACCCAGGGGGTAAAAGCCATGGATCGGCCACTTCTCAGCAGCATCTTTTCTGGTTACCCCGTAACTGCTTGCCATAGGCTTCCTTTCACCTTCCCCAGGTTCACCCGGTATTAGCCCCTGACAGAAAGGGGACCTTGCACCTGATGGACCCCGGCTCTGGTCCAGTCTGGCCGTTCCTACAGGCCCGGGAAAGGCCTGGACGGTGCTTCCTCGAGGCATATCGTGGTGGCTGTTAAACAGGAAATCAGTCCAGCTCGTGACAAAACGTAAACCACATTGCTTGACTTCCAGCTTTGTCTCCACTGTTCGCCAGGGATAACAGCGGGCCTGGGCGCACAGACCTCTCGCGGCTGTCTTGTCTTGCGTGCGGCTTTTAAATCAACACTCCCACTAGACTGCCTTCCTCCCTGACCCTGGGAGAAGCTGAAAGCGATGTCCAGGCTGATGGGGGGAATCCTCCTGGCTTCACTTCAGTCACACTTGAGGCACGATTTCCACCCTGGCTCCCATCCCTCCCCCAGCCGGGTCTCTGGGAAACCCACACCCTTCAAAAGGGAATGCAAAGCATCAGCACAAAGGGAGAGGAGGAGATGGCTCTTGTAGCTGGCAATCCCAGAGGCCTCCCAGTTGTCTGTCTTCTCTGTCCCAGTCTGGCGGTGATTAGAGGGGCGGGAGAGGGCTTGGCAGGAGGTTTGCTTTGCAGTGATGACAGCTCTTGAGTTCATTTCCATAACGCAGGAGAAAGGGCTCTGCGGGCTCCCCCGGGCAGGGGGCAGCTACAGGGGAGCAACTACAGCTGGGAAGGAAGGGAGGAGGAAGCTGGAAAATGAGCCAGGGCACTTCCATCGCTGCAAACTCAGGCCAGCTGCCCGAGGAGGCCAGGGCTGCGACCTGCAACAACGGCACGCGCAGAGGGGTGGATTTTGGTACAAACTTACCTCCGTCCCTCCCCCCACCCTCCGTGCCTGCTAGGGCGCGCAGTCCGGTTCGGCCTGTTGCCAGGAGAGTTTAGAAGAGACCCCCCCCCCCCCGGCCCACGTGAGCGACAGCTGTTCCCAGTGATTGACAGTGTCAGACCATTTAGCATCACTTCCATTCGATAACAGCGCGATTAGCAGGGCAGTCATCCCATCTGACGGGGGGGAAGAGATGTGACCTGGCTTTCTGGGGTGGGGGAAGCCGCCCCGCTCCGCACGGCTCCCGAAGGGGGAAGAAGACATGGAGGAGCTGAGAAAAGCAGTGGCTGTTTCGGGGAGCCGTGCAGGGGGCTCCGGACCCCAAACAGGAGCCGGCCTTGGCCAAAGGCTGCGAGCCCCCTTCGTAGATAAGATCGTGGCGCTGCGATGGAATGAGAGGCAGCCCCGCCGGTGGCACGCTGCCCTGCCAGCCGGGGACAGCTGATCTCCGCCAGGCCCAGACGCGGCTCTGTCTCCAGCGGGTCTCCGTGCCCCCCTCGCAGGAAACCTGACCCAGCGGTGCAGGCAGCTGAGCTGCGGGCTCGGAGGAGCGCGGCTGGACAAACAAACTCCCAGGGCCTGCTTGCACGGTGGGGGTGGTGGAGGAGAAAAAGGCTGGAACAGGCTTGCTCTTAACACTGCGGATGGAGAGCGCCAGGTCTAGTACCAGCACAGCACACGGGGGGTGCATTTACACATGTGCATTTACTGCGCAGCAACCAAAATAACCGCACGGTACTGGCATGCATCTATCTATACGTGCATGCCTGCACTGTGCAATAAATATGGAGATTTATGCTGACTTGAGTGTAAATTTGATACCGGCATCATTCATATATCAAATTTATACCCGATTAGTTACTGCGGAGTAATGCACATGTCGTTGCCTTACTGCACAGTAACACTGTGTGTGTATGTGGACTGACTTGGGACTAACCCACTTCAATGCCTGCATGTGTAGGTGCCAGCTTAGTCCTGTTTACTGCGCAGTAATTTACCGTGCAGTAAATTTAAGCCAGCATAAAATGCCTGCACGTGTAGATGCTAGCCTATTCCCACTTACTGCACAGTAATTTACTGTGCAGTAAATTTAAATCAGCATAAATGCATGTGTAGACACACCCAGTGAGGACCGTCCAAGGGCTCCTGGACTTCTTAAAGGGCTACTCCCCAGTTCCTGCACGCTGCAGCAGCACAGGAGCTCGTGACTGAGCCCCAAAGCTCAGCTACTGGCCATCTACCATTGCTGCGTGGCAGGTTACAGAGGATGTCTTCGGCACAAAGTCTTCCCCGCTTTTATCGGGTGAGGGCTCCAGTCTTGATGCCACCGAATACCCAGGGCAAAGCCCCATGGCACAGCGCCTGCATCATCACCACTATTCACAGTAGACCAGCTGGAGCCTCACATGGCTATTTGGGAGCAGAGCCCTAAATTTCCATGATATGGAAAGACCCCCTCCACACAGCTTTGCCCCCAATCTCCCCCACTCTTCCCCTGAGTCCTTAAGGCTGTCCCTCCAGCCATGGTCCATAGTTCCCCCCCTGCTGCCCTGCTCCAGCTGCCCCGACTGCCCCCACCTCTGCCTTTGGTCATCAACAGGCCACTCAGCTGGCGGGGGAGGCTTTAAAAGGGGTAAAGCTGCCAGAAGCCAACTTCCTAGGGAAGTGGTCCTCGCTCCTACCTTGGGTAAATTGAAAAAGAGGTTGGATGAACACCTGCCTGGGGTCGTGTGATCCCAGCGTGTGCTCCAGCCAGTGGTGGGGGGTTAGACTAGATGATCTACTCAGGTCCCTTCTGACCCCTAACTACTATGAAACTATATGAAACTACGAGTCCTGGCTTCAGGGGATGCTCCTGAAACACAGAAGTCCTCCCCAGGGAGTTTGGAGGCTTTCCTACCCCCAGGCCCGTGACCCATGCTCTGTGGTTATGTTGGACCATTTTTTTTCTTGCACATCCTTTTTTTACTCATAATGTTTATTTCCTTCTAACTCCCATGCCCTTTTCCCAGAGGACAATGCTCCACAAAAGAGCATGGGGCCAGCGCAGCAACACATCCAGCCATGACGGTGTCTGGAAGTGCAAGGGCAAGAGGACCCATGGTTGTGTGCGATGTGCACAGCAGGCTGTACCCTCTCCCAGGACACGGGTCGACCACCGACATGGCTAACCCGAGCACCTGAGAGTCAGGAACCAGGCCCAGGAAACCCAGGAACAGCATTAAAAGAAAACTCCAAATTGGGGATTCATGCTATTCACTTTCTGGGCCTCAAGGCTTTCAAGAAGGTCCCCTGCCAAGAAACTCGGGGTGTGTTTATTTTAATGGACACCGAGTGCCTCGGGTCATCTCATGACTCCAGGAGCTGGAGCTTAAAGATTAACTTGTACAGGCAGAAAAGCTGGTAACACGGCCGCATTCGCTTACTGCAGTCATCAGATATGGACATTTTCACAGGCTAACAACCCCTTCCAGCTCAGACGAAACACAGAGCCGGGCAGGGACTTCTCAGTGACAATGCCAGGACAGAGGCCAGCCTGGGACCCGATCCCCCTTATCGTGCCTGGCCTGCGCCCAGGCAAGGCACCCAGCTGGGACGCACCGGTGGAAGCTCACCCTGAGCCCGGGGAAGTGGTGCATTTGTTCACAGCCTTTCTGGGGGACAAGTGGCTCCGGGAAAGCTCGGGGGGGGGCAGGGGACCCCTGGGAACAGAGACCCTGCTTTGGCACCCGGGTTCGCAGAGGTGGAAAGGCAGCGGTGGGGGAGCCGTGCCACCCAGCGGTGAGAGCTACAATACCACCCTTTCCGCGACACATCTAGAGCAGGGGACGAGTCAACAGGGCGCACTGAGAGCCGCGTCCGCCGGGCAGAGGCATCCCCCTATTTCCACAGGGCAAAAGCAACAGCAGCTCTCTGGCAGGTTGCCTGGGGCATTGGCACTAAAAACAACAGCCTAGTTTTCCATGCAAAGCCATCCTCATCCCCTCAGTACCCTTTCCCCCGAGGGAGCTGTCCCTCTAAAGAGCATTTCCTCCCCAGTGAACCTCCAAAGCTGGCTTTTCTGCATTTCTCTCACTCAAGACTGTTCCCAACTCTCCCTCCTTCCTTCCCTACTGGGTTGCTTCCCCGTGTCCCAGTTCCAGCGGCTTGGGCGCTGCCTCTGCCGTTCCCTGGTCCGGAGGTGCCCCCTGCTGACAAGATGTCAAATGGCAGGAAAGGAAGGAAAATATTTTGCTTTTTTGGGGTGCAAAAATCTAGAACTCTTGGTTCAGAGATGATCCCTTTTATTAGACCGAGACATTGCAAAAAAAATGTCTTTTTCTGCAAGCTTTCGGACTTCTGGTTTTTTTGCAATGTCTTAGTTGGTCTAATAAAAGGGCTCATCTCTGAACCAAGAGTTCTAGGTTTTTGCATTTCTGTTTGACTCAGACTCACACGACTACCAAATAAATCCCTGAAACATTGTGTTTTTGGATGCAATTTTCCAAGCACTTTGCAAACGGGCACCATGGGGTCAGGAAGCATTGCTGGTGATCACTGCTCCCTTATCCCAGGAGATAGCGGCTGGGTACCCACAAGGGGCCAGGATTCTCCATCCAGACCATTTCAGCCACGCGAGTCGGAGCAGGGGAGATGTTTGCAAAGATGCCCAGGGGATTGGTGTTTGCAATACTCAGACATGAACGTGAGGTCTCCAGCAATCTGTCATGCCTCTGTCCCCTCCAGGCTCGACATTTCAATACCTGCTACCTCAGACTGAAACCAAAGGCCAGGCTACACGTTGGTCTAAACCAGCGATCTCTGGACTGGGACCAGTCAGCAAGAGTTGGGTTCAGTTCGGGTCCAAATGCCAATCCCATCATCCATCGCTGTCCCTGAGCTGATGCAGCAGTGAACCTTGCCATGCCATGCCTGAAAGGCAGGGAAGCATTTGCTTGTCAGCTGCAGGAGGGGACACTTGTGGTCCGTGGGTCTTCTCAAACATTTGTTCATTGAAAAAGGTTTGAGTCTAGTTGATCCTGGGCTGGACTAAGTGACCTCTCCAAACCCCTCCTGTCTCTACTTCTGTGGGGCTATGAATAGTTTAAATGAGAGCCACCACTCAAGTAGTCTCACTGCAGCCCAGGGCCACGCTTACCTCTGGTCCCCAAATCTGTATAGCCCTTCCTCCATCCCCGAACAGAAGAGCCTGTCACAACCATACGTCTTACCCCAGCCCCACACAGAGGAACTGGGATTTCTCCCAGGAGATCAATTGAAGACTATCTTTTAACAAGCAAGGCAAGCTTGTCGTGGACTCCAAGTGATGGCGATTTCACCCTCAGCACAGGGAGCTGGTCCTACATTGAGTTATCCTCGCAGCTAGGAGCCGTGCACCTCATTTCAAGGTAAATGCACCTAACTTCCTCCTTCAGCAGTTCTGTCGGGTTATGGCAGGGTTGCAAAGTCCCCATCAGACACGTGCCTATGCATGGATCAAGTCTCCTTCCAGCCTTCTCCCTGACACGCGAGATGAACTGAGAAAGCTATTTTTCAGGCCTTTATTTCCGTGAGTCTCCTTTGAGCTCTCTTCAGTGCTGAACACAAGAAAACAAGACCCGGCGTTTCACGGGTCGGACCACAGGTCCATCTTGTCCCCTCTTCTGTATCACAGGGGCACAGAGCAGATGCTGAAGGGGAGAGCGAACAGGGGATGACCAGGGCTTTCCACTGCTCCGCTCCCACTTGCAGCCTCCAGCATTTAGGGTCAAGGACAGCAGTTTCCAACCCTGGGGGTCGCAATGATAAAAACCGGGGCTGCAAAGACACTTGAGAGTGTAGACTGATTATGATGAATACACTTCCTGCTTATCAATACGCAACGGTTAAAATGAGTGAAAATGTTTTTAATGAAAACTATAAAGAGCATAAACATTGTAGTGCCATATTTATGACGTGTTGATCTTGTCCGTCTCATTTTGGGGGTCAGAAAAAAATTGTCCAGTGTTTAAATGGGGTCGTGCTGAGGAAACGGTTGGGAAGCCCTGGTCTAGGAGGTTCTGATTCAGAGGCCATACCCCTACCTCCCATGCTCGATAGCTGCTGATGGCCCTTTCCCCCCCAAAAGTCCCTTCTTGAATCTGGTTAAGCTGCCAGCATCCACAACATCTCGTGGCAGTCAGCTCCACGCTTTAATTAAACCCTGTGTGAAAATAAATAGATTTGAGACTTTTAAGGGTGGTTGTCCCCCTCAGGGTCGATAGGCTGAGGTCTCTGTACTGCAAACCCTGAGTCCTGTCTAATTGCTTAGGAGCACGCAGCGATACACTCACATTAAGAGCTAGGACGCTGCAGCCAGAATGGTGCTTTCCCCAAGACAGGGCTGAAACTGTGTGTGATCAGACTGACCGCATCACTAGCCCAAATCCAGGCTTGCCAACAGCAAATCCATGCCAGTTGGCAAGGTTACAGCTTGTGAGTATCAGAGGGCTGCCACGAGCATGGCCTTGGCAGCACAGCCCCAAGTGAGATGTTACACAGGGCAGCACACTTGTCTCGCACACCCTTGCACGATGGTAAAGGCCCTGCTACACCTTCAAATTACAGCTGGATAGAAGTCAGCTCTAGAGTTGTGACACATGTTCAAGCACTAATTTTATAGCTGCTTGGCTCTCTTTATACCTGAATAGCTGTTTTTAATTGATTGATAATTACTTTGTGACTGGTCTAGATTTCCTGTGCAATGTAACCAGTTTATTGTGTGATAATTACTTTGCACTCATAGCCTGCCTTACTTTGCACGTGTGGCTGGTCTAAACTTATGGTGCTATTAACCAGTTAAATTGTGCAATCTATATGAGGTGTAGCAGGAGCCTCCAAAACAGAGGTTGGTTCTGCTGGACCCAAGTCAAAAATGTAGGAGTGAAACAGCACTTTGCACAGGCAGCTTTTTCCTGGAATGAATGGCAATTAAGTCAAATTCGCCTCAGCTGGCCCAGGAAAAAGTTACCTTGGATGCTTCACAACTGGGACAATGGGCTTGTACAGTCTGTAGAAGCCCAGATTAAAAGGCTTTGTCCCAGAAGACATCCCACACCTGTTTTTACCCACAGCTGCACAGGCAGCACTTTGTAGTGCACACCAGCCTCGGTCTGCCACTGCTGCAAGCCTTTGGAAACAGGGACTTGTAATGGAAACTGCTGCACAAACTTCACTCCGGGCATCTTTGCCATTGCTAACCAAATAGCAAAGTGCACAAGACCTCATTTCTTTTGCCACCCCTCGCCCACAGACTCCTCTCTCACCAGGATGCTCTGGGCGTTCGGGTAAACGGAGACTTTATTGAAGTCGCCACGGGGTGGCAGCTGAACTGCACGACCGCGGGACAGCAGGATTGGGTGGATGCAAAAACTTTCCACTGCTTTCATGTAGCGCAGCATCCAGGAGAAAGAATGGGGCTAGGCCTCCAAGCCGTGTGGAAACCCAGCAGACGTTTTCAGCCCTATTTGTGCAATAGCGGAGAGGTTCTCAGTGTTGCTGGTAGTGGGAAGGTGGGATCAAACCCAGTCGTGGGATATAACATAGCATTTTCATCTGCAATCTGACAGCTGCTGCTGCTGTGATGCTTTAGTTTGCTTGTTTGTAGGTGTAATCCGGTGCAATCCAGCACACTCATGTTACCTTGTTGTAAGGCCAAACTCCAATAAAGGGGCGAGTCTGGATACATTCGGGACCAGGTCATAGGTGGCCTGACCTAATGGTTAGGCCAGAGAGAAGGCACAGGCCAGGGGCTGGGTCAGACCCAAATTACCAGGTCCAAAGGGAAATCCAAGGGCAGCGTCCAAAACAGGTCAGGGTCACAGGCCAAGAATCAGATGCTAAGGTACCAAGTCCAAGGGATAATCTGCACGCCAAGGCCCACAACCAAAGCTGAACAGGATCAGGAAACAAATCCCTGGGGAAATTCAAACACAGAGGTTTTGGCATCCTCTGAAATAACGAGGAGTGTGACCTGGATTGCAGCAACAGTAGACAAGGGTTGTAGCATCCAGAGTATGCCCGACAGGACCAGTGGCAGGTATGACCTGCCCAATTCACCTCCCCTGGACATTAAATCTCTAGCAGGTTAAACGCTCTGAGAAACACCCACCTGATATGTGGAGGAATTTGACTGACTTGAAATGGGAGAAACTCCCCCCTACCCTAAACCCAGGATTTTGATTCTGTTATAGGTGATGGTGCTTGGTACCAGGATCTTAGGAGGACTGAGCAAGGCTAGGGATGCTGCAATATGGTGGGGTTTGCATGCCTAAGGGGGGAAAAAAAGGCTGAAAAAGAGAAATAATCCTGTTTGGGTTATGAATTCATTTATCCTTAAAATAAAAAGCCAACCCCCACCCTCCACATAGTGATTGTGGAGACTGTGCTGCAGAATTTGCAGTGTCCAGTGGCTTCCTTCCTCATTGTTTGGTGACGGGGGGGGGGATAATTTGGCTGAACTGGCCCCTGCTTTGTTTTGTCCTTGATGAAGTATTCACCCACGAGTGCTGTGTGCATGGAAAAAAAGCAATACTAGAATATGGACTGCTTTCCCCCGACACACAAATGACTGAATTTCAGTCACCAAGAAAGAAGAGGCAGAAGCTGGTCCTAGCAGTCACGCCTCACTAAAACAGCTTGCATTGTATGTGATGGGAGAAACATAGTTAGGAAAACCAGTTACGACGGTGTGTAATGCAAAGTGCCCAGTGAGTGCAAATGCCATAAGCAAGCGCCTTTCCCAGCTTGTTCCAAATATGACTCTTTCCAATACAGTGGTGTCCTCAGTTTATGCTCCATTAACAAAGAAATTAATAATGAAACGGTCAAGCTCATTACAAACCTTCCTTGGCTGCATGGCTGGAGCAATATTGTGCAATATATACAACGTGTAGCAGGAGCCTCTAAAACAGAGGTCGCATGAGTCGGTTCTGACAGACCCAAGTCAAAAATGTAGGAGTGAAACAGCACTTTGCACCTTTGGTAAGCTTTACGCTATGTTTGACCTAAGGGTCAAGAAGACGGCTTATGCCTGACAAGATCTTCAGAGATCTGCTCCTGCCTCCTTTATATCTGGGGAGTTATGAGCAGAGATCCTGGCTTTCTGATAAAAAAAAAAAAATCCCCAATTTTCAGATTAAAAAAGTAACCCCAAATCCACCTTTTTCATGATTAAAAGGAAACACCACTATATCTCTCTCTCTATACATTAGAGATATCAGAGTCC
Organism: Caiman crocodilus; assembly: GCA_030014935.1. NCBI lineage: Eukaryota > Metazoa > Chordata > Crocodylia > Alligatoridae > Caiman > Caiman crocodilus. Next base: position 1,357,676 of record JAGPOW010001338.1, on the reverse strand, counting down.
ATCCCCTGAAGCGCCTTACCACACTAGCACCCAAACACCCCCCAAGGGCACTGGGCATTGCCATCTTGCCCGGCAAGGAGCAAGGCCCTCCCCAGTGCCCCGTAACAGCTCAAGGAATGGCTGTAACAACCCTCTAGACCTAGGGGCAAGTCCTTTGTAAGCCAGCTCACACTAGTCCAGGTGTTGCCGCGTGACCGTACCTCAGGCTACACCGGTCGTTCAGAGCCATTGCTCCCAGCTGTCTGCAGATTCAGGAAACCACAGCATCCATCCAGACCACACGCAGCGAAGACCAAGAACCACAACCTGCTCTTTTTTTTATTTTTTCAGCAGTGGTACATGTTTCGGTACATGTACTTTCAGCAATGGTACGTGGAGGAAATGCAAATCAATAAGAGTCTGATCACAAAAAAGCCATTTCGAAGGCACACGGCTCCACTCTTTTTTGGAATGACACACTAAGCACGGAGGAAGAGACGGGTATAAAGAGGGCATGACCGATGTCTTCAACACGCCTAAGAGTCTGAAGTGGAAGGAAAGGAGGCAGGGACTGAAGATAAGGAGTTTGAAAGCAATGCAGCTCTGATCACCACACCTGCCACCCAAGAGGTGCGCTGAGTGGAGATGCATTCAGCTGTGCTGGCAGAATGGGCATTCCCGGCAAAGCTCTGTAGTGTCTGTAGCTATGTCGCTCCCTATCCACGTGCCACTAGAGAGTACAGCTCTGTTACCCCAATCCTCCACTTCCCTCGCAAACATCTCTGTGTCTCTTCCACCTGCCTTTAAATCCCCAGTCCCATACGCTGTTCTGTGCAGGGGGGCACTGACATCAAGGACGCCTCACCCAGGCAGAGCAGCTGGAGGACTGGATGCTTGCCAGCTCCTCAGGACAGAGATCAGACTTTGCTGATTTTGGCCATAAGCAGCCAGTCTCTGCCTCTGCTTGTCACAAAGGCCAGAATAAGTCTTCCCCACCCCTATCGCGCTGCTGGGAGGTTTAGTTCATATCTGCAAGCCCCCCAGAGACCCTCAGATGAAAGATGCTATGAAAACCACTAAGAGCTGCAGCTCCACTGTGACGCAGATATTCAAACGTATTGCACGGTAACTTCTGGAAAGTAGGTGTTTTACAGGCAACTAAGCAGCAGAAAACTCAGCGTTGAGGAGAGAAGCAAAGAGGGCGCACGTTCAGCTTTCATAGAAGTCTACGTGCGCCCCGGAGCTGAACGTGTCGTCCAGCAGAAGGGTCACTAACTTCTGGGCGGACACGCTGCAGTCCAGCAGCTGCCCGCTCTCCTTATGGTCAAGGAAGAACTGGCGCAATTCAGCATCCCCCGTCTTGGTGCGAGCCAGCTCCTGCATGTCTGTATCCAGAGGACCTATAGGAGGTAAGGAAAGAGTCATGTGACACGTGGACTTGTCAATCATTGGGATATTCTGTACCTGGTTGGCTGGGGCATCTCGAATACGGGGGAAATAGAGGTGAAGTCACTGAGCCAAATTCAGTTCTCTGAACAGAAGATAAGTCAGAGGCCCTACACTTGCTTTTGCTAGTAGGATTAAAAGAGCCCTTCTGGACCAGACAGACCTTTGTGTTAAGTTGGAAGTCTTTTAGCTTGCATTATATCACCTTTGGTAAGCTTTTAGCTATGTTACGTTAGACCACGCTAGCACAGGTGAGGCTACGAGAAGCAGTGTAAAGGGAACTGAGTCACAGGTGAGAGAAACTTCTTGAAAAGACTAACCCATCTTAGGGCATCAAATCTCGATTAAGGGTTCAGGTCAGTATGTTCCAGCTGACCAACGGGATGACACAAGAGCATCTCCTTCCTGACCACATGCCTCAAAGGTGCTATCAAGAGATGTGGAAAAGTGGATAAAAAGAGGCTCGGTGCTTTGAGATGGATTCTTCTGGCTTCCTGTCTGCAGAAATAAGGAAGATCCCATATCTCGTAGCAAATTTGGGTAAGATCCCCCTAGCAAGCTAGCCACCTGTGAGCAATTCTTAAGATTTTAAGATGTCAAGCTTCTAAGTTGTAAGACTGCTTATTTCTACTTGGGTCATACAAGGATACATAGGTATATACTGTGCTATTTTGCTAGCAATATTCATAATTGGCAATTCTAGTAAAGCTTGCTTCTACATCTACTCCACTGAAGTATTTGCTTTGCATGAGAACAGGGGCTGTCAAAAGAAACCCTCAACCCCCCCAAACCTACTCTAAGGCCCCTCTACACAAGCAGGTAAAGGTGTGACAGGATCTAATACACGATTCACACAATCACGCCTGCTGCCATGCTGCACATGCATGACAAGGGGCTTGATTGTGCAATTGCACATTATATCCCATCGTGCCTTATTGCTGGTGCAAGGAGAGCCTGCTCCTGCTCCTCCTGCACTGGCTGGGAGCCCTACACACCCCAGGTGAGGGGACCCCAGCTGTGGGGGCACTGCACTCACCTTTGGGGCTGGAGGATTGCCACTGCAGTGATCTCCCCGCCCTGGGGGTGCACAAAGCACCTGGGGGGTGGGAGAATTGCCACAGGGCAATCCCCCTACCCTAAGGGTATGGGAAAGGGCATCAATGCCCCCAAATAAACTTTTGCTCTCCCCACCCACTCCCCGACCCTAGCAGTGGTCAACATCCCAATGCTTCAAAAAACAGGAAGGAGAGGGCAGGGGGAAATAACACATGAACTACTGAAGCTATGGGAAGACTTCCTATGGAGAGCAATGAATCAAGCTCTTATTGTAGAGTCAACCAGAGCAGGGTCAGGCCCACAGTTACTGGGGAGCAGGTTATCAGAAAAGGAGGGCAAACGACCAGTCCAACACTTCAGAAAGCTGCGTCAATACAATTAGAGAGGTGGCAATAAGAGGGGACGTGTTAGCTGAATTACTGATGACCCCTCACACGACCTATAACCATCTGAAGGACCTAAATTGTCACCGCCTGAGTCTTTTTCTGCCTGCACTCCTGGTTTTTTTTTCCCTTTCCCCTTTTATAGGTTGAGGAACTCCTGACCCAGCACAGGGCCAGTTCCACGAGCACATGGTTTATTTATGTCCGTATTTATTACAAATGAAAAGCAGTTCTAGCTAAAGGAGAAGTTCTTCTTAAAAATAAAAATCAACATACACTAAACAGGAAGGGAAGTAGTAAGAAACCCCAGGAGATTCCTAGAACCGGCTGGACAGCTATTTTCTACCGCTTTTTGGTTTTCTGTCACGCAGCACATGCCGACCCAGTCTTCCTGTAGCAGATCCACGTTTCTCCTTCATTCGCAACACTCAATGGCTCTGATTCTCCACCAAAGCAAAGTGGTGTAAGTCATCTACATCAAGCGCCCAGCACTGGCACTCGGAGCCAGGGGCTCTGCGGAGGACACAAAGAGGGCAAAGCTTACCTGGGGCATAGTTGAGAACTCGAACGTCTGGCTCTTCGAGTGCCAGGACCTGAAACATCATGTCCCGCGAGGCCTTTCCAGCGCAATACAACGTCCAGCTCTTGAAGGGCTTCAGGGCACACAACGAAGAGATGTTAACGACTGTTCTCTGCAAACCGGGGCGTTTTCCAAAGGCCTTGAGGATAGAGGAGGTGAGGCAAAGCGCCGAGGTGACATTGAAGGCGAAGTAGCTGTTGACTTCGTCCGGGCTGGTAAAATCCACAAAGAATTTGGAAATGTCTCCAAGAGACCCTGGGAATGGGGAAAAACATTACCACGTATGTGACATTTGCACAGCATTTGATACCAGCAGAGTATGGAAAAGAGGTCAACTAAATCCACTCTACCATAGTCCTGTACAGTGCTTTTAATTTGCACGGAGAAAGGAAACGAGGCAAGTTATGTGGTTTTACCTCATGGACTTGTTCAATATCATACACCTACAGAAGCCTCGTCTATGGTAGGGATTTGCCGGTCATGGTCATTAATGTACCTGCACCATGAGCAGAGCAGGAGCTTGAGGAATTTGCAGAAGGAATGATATGGTGTCGTTGTCTGTACTAGCAAGGGGCTGGAAAGAACAACCTAGGATGCCCCCTCGAATCCTACCACCTACCCACCAATGCAAAGTCCCAGCTGAGACCAGCAAAGCTGCTAGTTGAACTGCTGCCACTTACCTTAGTCATAAGAAAAGAGCAAGAATTATTGTTTACTATGGCTTTGCCCCAAGGCAGCTGTGTTGGTGGAGGGCAACTGCTGGCTCCGATGCGAAGGAAACGGCCAGACTCCATGGCACAGTCAAGAAGCAAACTCAACAGTTCACGTCCAGTCCCGCATTCAGTCTATATTGTCTAGAGACCAGCAGTGGCACCTCTCTTCCCCTGCCCATCAATCGCCCTTCTCATTCTGGCAGCAGGATCATTTGCAGCATTCCCTTCCCAGCTTGCCACTAGGGTGCCCAGAGATAAAATTAATGCAGGCATTTTTCTGAAATAAGGTTGTTCCTAACAATTTAATGCCAGCCAACAGTGCAAGATCTAATCACAGCCCCTCCTTACTGCTATGACAGTACTAATGAAGACATGCATGGATTTACTCAGTTCCTCTGGCTAACGCAGGCTGGAGCTGAGTCCAGAGACTCATTAATTCAGGAGTAACAGGGAAACTTCAAAGCTCATTGATGTCAGCAGGGCTCGCTCTTTCCCCTGATTTAATAGGCTTTGAATGCGGCTTACAGGGCTTCTATGTTGGATTCTGGTTCCTGCAGTCTTTTCAAAGCCCAGATGTGTATAAGCAATTTCCAGTGACCCTCAGCAGGCTCCAGTGGTGTGGCAGGGAAGAGACTGTGGTCATAAGAACAGACCCCTCTGCATTCACCTACCTGAGTGAAGGGAGGAGGACTAGGCTAGGGTCCCTGCACCCAGACTCTTGGTTCCCAAGGAACACATGGCCAGCTGCCAGGATATTTATTTTCACTCTCTCCAAATCATATATATTATATATAATATGCTTATAATATATATATATAGTTATGCTTATGATATATATATGGGAGCAAGAGATTATTTTAATGCTTCAGCACCCCTGAGGTTACAAGGTGTTACTTGAAAACCGTATTTTATATATATATTTATGGTTATGCTTATGTACGTGTGTGTATACACACACACATATGAGAGAGATGATCTTAATGTTTTAATACCCCTGAGGTTACAAGGTATCACTTGAAAACTCTCTGCATATATCTACCTTCTTTCATATTAATGTGTATATAATTATACACACACACACATTTATTCTACTACCAAAAGCAGGACTACTGAAGGACACCTGCTCATTAAGTAGGAGTCTAGTTAGTATGGCTCACACATTTCTGCTGGGATTACAGCCTCATTGTGCACTGTTAGTTTCACTTCTGAATTTGGAGCGTTTCCATGTCACTTAGTAAACTGAGAGGGAGAAAAAAACACTCTCCCCACTGTCTTATTGATAGAGAGAGCAAATAAGACTTATACCAATATAGAGGAAAAAGAATATAAAATGCAAGTATGATCTTAATGTAACTCCAAGGTTACAAGGTGTCACTTGAAAACTCTCTGTATACGTCCTCCTTCATGTTAGAAGTGTTTTTCAACTTTGTTGAGCCAGCCACGTCATCCGGATGTCTGATTCCAGACTCCCGAAGCAAGTTTTATTCTCCCAGCTCAGGCAAGGCATACGCTCCAGAGGAGGGCAGAGAAAATGCTTCAAGGATGTTTTCAAGGCCACCTTAAAAACAAAAATGCAACCCTGATGTCAGTTTGAGGGCGAGGATTGCCTGGAACCGCCCCAAATGCAGGAAGTCTGCTGCAGAAATCTCAGTACTTTGAAACCTCACAACAAGAACAGGAGATGGAAAAGCAGGAGTGGCAGAAACAGTGCGTCACGGTCCGAACCGGGAATCCAGCGCCACCCACCAAAGATGGAAACACGTCTGAGCAGAGCCTGTCAATCCCACATAGGCCTCATCAGTCATCTTCAGACACACAGATAAGACAACCATGGAAGATGACCATCGGCGACTACGAGAGCTTTTCATTGATCTGTCTGGCTTTGAATTGAAAGTCTTTTTTTTTGGCACAGTCAAGGGTCACTCCATGGCCTAACCCACCGTGACTCGAAATACAAAGGTTAGAAGAAGGAACAGATTTTGTATCTGCTCAAAAGGACTGCAATCTGTGAGCAAGTAGAGCATTATGGTTAACCAATCTTTCTAGTGCATAAATCACCCATTGCTCTGTTGCAAAAACTGCCACTCCTTTTTCACTTTTACCGCTTGCTATCTTGTGATTATCTGAATTGCAACAGGACTAAGCAGCCCCAATCAGGATTGACAGCCCTATTGTGCAAAGTGCTGGACAAACCAATGAAACCACAACATCTACCCCAAGCAGCTTACAGTCTAAAGTCCGGATCTTTCACTGAAGTCGTCACAAACAAACGCCCAGACAAAAAACAGTCTGTTTTTCTACTGGCACACGATAACAGGGATACGGGCCATATTTGGGGTCAGGAAAGGATGTTACCCCAGGTCAGATTGGTAGGGACTCAGGGGGTTTGCCTTCCTCTGTAGCAGGGGGCAGGCCCTCTACATGGGATCTCCGCAGGGCGTACTAACAACCTTTCATAGAAACAGCATGTCGGCTGCCATAGCTCCCCTGCTTTTCCTACAGCAGATTAAGGGTATTGTGTCTCTTATGTCAGGGCTGACGGTTAAGGAGTTTAGATTATGGTTTGTACAGGGTAGGTGGACTTCAAGGGCAGTGATTCTTCCCCTCTACTCTGCACTGGGGAGGCCACATCTGGAGTCCTGCGTCCAGTTATGGGCCTCCCACTACAGAAAGGATGTGGACACATTGGAGAGAGCCCAGCGGAGGGCAATGAAAATGGCTGGAGGCTGGGGAACAGCCCAGCTGAGGGAAATGGGCTGATTTGAGTCTGCAGAAGAGAAGACCGAGGGGGATTGAATAGCAGCCTTCACCTCCCTGCAGGGGGGCTGCACAGAGGAGGGAGCTGGGCTGGTCTCAGTGGGGGCAGACGACAGGACAAGGAGCAATGGGCTCAAGCTGCAGCAAGGCAAGTTGAGGTTGCATATTAGGAAAAACGCTGTCACAAGGAGGGCGGTGAAGCACTGGGACAGGATCCCCAGAGAGGTGGCAGACTCTCCATCCTTGCAGGGTTTTAGGCTCCAACTAGACAAAGCCTTGGCTGGGATCATCCCAGCCCTGTACTTGGGCCTGGTCCTGCTTGGAGCAGGGGGCTGGACTAGATGGGACCCCCTGGGCTCCCTCCAGTCCTCACGGTCCCTGATTGTGGGACAGGTTTGATCCCGCCTCAGGCCTGGATGGGAGCCCTGCAGGCCCCTTCCAACCCCCCCGGATCCCTACCACCTGCACCCCCCACGTAGTCGAGGGTTTACCCGCATTGTTGACGAGGAGCAGCCGCTCCAGCCCAGCCTCCCCTGGCAGGTTCCGCACAGCACCCAGCACCTGCTGCAGCCCAGCGGCCGTGCCCAAGTCGGCGGGCACGCACTCCGCCCGCAACCCAGGGCAAGCACCGCGGATCTCAGCCACCAACGCCGCCAAAGCCCCCTGCGACCGCGCCACCAACACCAGCACGGAGCCGGCGGCTAGACGCGGCGCCAGCAGCAGGGCCAGGCTGCGGCCGAAGCCCCGGGACGCGCCGGTGAGCACGCAGAC
>JAGPOW010001338.1:1322210-1349891 GCA_030014935.1 Caiman crocodilus | reverse complement strand
CCATGGTTGGCCATCCCTCAATTCAAGGATGTTTTTGATCCCATGGTCAGCTATCCCTTGATTTGAGGACGATTTCTAACCTCTGGTCAGCTAGCCTGCAGTTCCAGGACAATTTCTACCCTGTGGTCATTTAGCCCGCAGTTCAAGGATGACTTTTACCCCATGGTCGGCTATTCCTCAATACGAGGATGATTTTTACCCCATGGCTGACTAGCTCTCTTTTCAAACATGATCAGTGACTCAGTCTTCACAGGCAGGGTCAGCGCCCAGACTTGTCTCCCAGCTGAGGACACATCTGTGGTTCAAGGCTTGGACTCTTCAGTTACATCGAGACACATCAATGAGCCATGGCAGAGATCATCCTCCAAACATGCGATTGCTGATTCTTTACATAATTAGGTTACAGAATAAAAGACTTACTGTTCAGCCATAAAGAAAGATGTGGGTGGTTTGCCATTTTCTACTATGTTATTCTGTTACAGCTAATTAATACTTTCTCCCAAGAAGGCTGTCCAGTCACTAATTGTAGCTGCTCACAATTAGCCTCCCAAAGGGAAGGACTGCGGGTATCTACCCTACCACCAACTACTGGACAACACAATTGGTCCATAGAGTGCCAATAAGCTGAGAAATTATTCCAGATGTGAAGTCTGATCTTGCTCTTTGCATTGTGTATGGACAGGCAGCCTCAGGAAGGAAATGCCCTTAGAAATCTTGGCCCCTTGGGGGGGTGATACCGTCATCCCATCTTCCCACAAAGGGTGATCTGGTTCTAAGCCTCCTAACGTAGCCACAAAGCTGCGTTCTCAGCTGATGTAAATTATTGTGGCTCCATTGAACTTCCCGAATTGACACCATTTCATTCTAACTATGAAACCTCCTGAGGATCTGGCCCATCACCTCCTCTGAATATGCGTAAGTGCTGGAGTTATAAATTTGGCCTAAATGTGAGATGCCAAGAGATCTCAGAATCACAATGCAGCTGAATGTCCCTAAGTTTGCCGATTTGCCATGCCTTTCTAATTTCTCGGTGATTTCCTAGAAGTGATTTGTGGTTTGCTCTCTACAGAAGGCTTCAGTGTTTGAACTAATGTCTCCATTACTTCCTTGTCTGATAGGGTAATAATGCAGTATTTTCACTTCTTTTCCTCCCAAATCATTTTTCTTCCTAATCATTTATTTGCTTTCTTTCTTTTATTACAAGTTGCATAAAGTACACTCTCACAAAGTACAAGCTGGCAGACTCTCTCTCTGAGTGGCTTTCTCGGTTGTGGCGGTTGCATTATTTATCATCCAGCAAGATTATGGCTGAAGCCTACAAAGAACGGAGGGTCACATTTATAAAAATATTTCAGTGGCTGAAGATTTGAAGAGGCATCAGCTTTACAAACACATCTAGGCACCGAACTTCCACTGATTTCGGTAACTAATGTGCACTGAGATTTTTTTTTCCCCATAAAGAATCAGGTTGTGATAATTAACCCTTCAATCCACCCCGCTGGAATATCTTTGATCAGAAACAATCAGAGGCTTGTCAAATCAGATGGGTGTGCTAAGCAACCTTCAGATAAATTGAAAGGGGCAATTAAATGCAACATTATGTAGTGACAGTTAGAAACACTAGAAAGCAACTACCCAAAGTGCCTGACCACGTGGCAAGGCCAATTAAAGCTAACTAGTGTGGAGTCAGGGGTTGTTTTCTGACTGGCTGCGAGTACGAGGGTGAAGGGATGGTTGCAGCCATGTGTGAGTTGGTGCAATAGATGTAGAAAGCCAAGAGAGAGAGGGGTAGCTATCAGAAAGTCCCCGTGAAGGTGCAGGGAGTCAGAGATCTTGGGAGCACTGAACTGGTTGGCAAAAAATTGGGAGAAGCGAAACTACCTGTTGTTAAGTGTTCAGGGCAACAGACATCACACCTGTTTTTCACACATAAATGGGATTGCACAAAAGAAATACCTGACTGAAAGAAAGGACCCAGCAAGGCCTCAGCTATTTATCTAAGCCAAAAGGGTCAGCAAATCCTAGCTAGGAGAGATTTAGGATCCAAGTTCAATGTACAAGTAGGATAGGCCTCATAATACAGATATTTTCAATATCTGTATTATTTATGGAGTATGCCAAAATGTTCATTGTGCATCACTACTTTTGGATACCCAACTACAAGTACATTACAAGAGGCATGATTTTTAGTAGGGAGATACTCGGGATTTTTCTGGATTTCTCCAGAGCACATACCTGGGTGGATCCTCAGCTAGTGTGAGCTAGCACAGGTGTATGGAAAACAATGGAGCTGTGCCAATTTGTACAGGGCTCATGGTCCAATGGGTGAACGTAATTTCACAGTCTAAGGCACTATTTCTTAAGTAGGGTGCCATGGTAGCGTGGGATGCTGAGAGATCCTTTTAAGGGTGCCACAACTTAGTGCTATTACGTGTGCAAATAACCACACACGATTCACAAGATAAACCCAGAGATGTTAAAATAGGAGTTCCTAGTTTCAGACCATTCTTTGATCGCTTGTGTCTTTCTGAGTTCCTTGCAGCAGAAGACTTGCACTATTATTTTTCTGTAGTCAAAAAAGAATGAAAGCTAAGAGCTGGCATTTTCCAAGAGGGGCCTTGACTCTATAAAAGGCTGGTCTTTTATAAATATAGATATTAGGTAGCTAGGATCTGGAACACACTTCCAGCCGAGGTGGTACAGTCACCATGTCTGGCAGTCTTTAAAAGGAGACTGGACAAATACCTCATTGAGCTTGTTTGAGCCCAATTACCTCCTGCCAATGGCAGGGGACCAGACTTGATGATGTTGCTGGTGCCTTCCTGTCCTTCTTTCTATGAGTCTGTGGTCTAAGGGCTTGTCTACACATGTAACTTCACTGTAATGGCTCTTCTAAAATAATCGTGTAAAGATTAGCAATTCATCTTTATTCATGTATTGACATGAATAATTCATTAATGGTTCAGCATAACTATTCTGGTAAATTGCCGGAATGAGCCGCTGCCACCGGGACGGCTGGGAATTGTTGTCTGGCCGCTGTGCCACCCCACCCTGCTGCGTGCCCGGGGTGGTGGGACCAGTTGCAAGTGCCATGACCCAGGCTCCCCCCTGTGCCTGGGCCAAGCAGGACCAAGGGACCCACCACAGATTGGTTAAAATCCCTTGGCAGGCTAGATCCAGCCCACAGGCTGTATTTTGCCCTCCCTTCTTTAGAATTATGAGTTATCAAGAGGAAGAAAGCAAAGGCTCATTACTATATCCTATCCTAACCACTTCCATGGGGAATTGCTGTTAGTGTGTCCTAATTTTCTTTCCTTAGACAACTCTTTTGTCAAGGCAAGACCCAGGTTTTATGCCTGGGACGAGTTCTTCTTTTGGTGTTGCTGGTATCTGTGACTTTCCTATCCATTTGGTCAATGCCAATAACACATTATTTGTTTCTTTATCTTCAGTGTTACTTAGTGTGCTTGCGTCCTTTAGGATACAATGGCATTGGTGCCCCTGTGTGCTAATTATACGCTTGCATAGATGTGCCAGTCTGGTTGATATTCATTATTTTCCTCCCCTAATTAATTTAGTTATGCAGTTACTTGAGGACACGTTGAATAGCACCTTATGTCATAAGGTACAGGGTGGCCAATTTGCAGCATGTGTGCTGCAAGTGGCAGAGACATCCTGTGTGGCGTGTGACAGATCTAGGAGGAAGCAGGGGACACAGGGGCAGATTGGGCATGGACCAGAAAACGGAGTAGCTGGTTGAGCAGAGAGTACAGAGCAGGGAGCAGAAAGCAGAATAGCATATTAGACAGGGGAAGAGGATCAAAGTGGCATTTAGTTTGTGGCACACCTGCCAAAACAACTGGCCACTGCTTTAATTAGTCACTGTTGACTTGGGTTGGAAAACGCATGCACTAAGGTGCTACTTGCTGGGCACATCTACACATCCATTTACTCTGGCCTAGATTTACCCTGGTCTAAACGACTCTGGATTAAGCATTTTTGGGCATGCATCTACCAATGCAGGGATTAGGGAGCAGATTTGCTACTCTTTGCACCAAGCTTCCTGCAGCTGTGCAATGGCCCCTGCCACCATCGGGGAATCTATAGGCTACCCATGGGTGCTAACTCAGGGCCCAGCGAGGAGCACTGGGCCAGGTGACAGCTGTCTCCTGACCCCTGGGGCTACCTGATGTTAGGGCAGGGACAATGTCCCCCTGCCCTGGCAGTAGGAGCTCTTGGCCCTGACTTCTCAGTCAGGGGCAGGGAACTTGGAAAGAGCTGGGGGCAAGGGGCTGCAACCTACCCCATTCCTGCAGTTCTTTCCAAGCCCCATGCCTCGATCACTTGATTGGGGCGTGAGGCTGGGACCTGTCCCTGCATGCTGGGTGGAGGCTGAGCAACTTGTTCCCCACTCAGCTTTGTGAGTGCTCCCCAGCCTGTTCCACCCCCAGCTCCACACTCACAGAGCAGGACGGGGAACAGGCTCCCTGCCCCTGCCAGCAGTCTGAGCTTATCTCCCAGCCTGAACTTTGGGGTTGTGGGGTTTGAGATAAAGGTGTCCCAGCGGAGCCCTGCAACTGCAGAGCTCAGGCTGGGAGATAAGGCCCTGTGGTCATGGAGCTGGTGCTGGGAGATAAGGGTCTCCCAGTCCCCCACTCCGCAGTCATAATGGTGGAGCAGGGCCTGCGAGATAAAGATCTCCTCCTGCTTCCCAATTGTGATCTCGGAGCAAGGGCCTTGGAGATCCCTGCTGCTGGGGCAGGGGGACATAGTCCCTGCCCAGGCTCCTGTAGCAGGGCCCACCCCAGCAGCAGGCAGCTCCCGGGGGCAGGGAGCTGTCTCTTGCCTCCTGGTGAATTGGTGATCTGGAGCAAATTTTGCTCCTGGTCAGGCATCTACATGAGCACTATGGCACCATTACTAAATTTGCTATTTGCATTTGCAGGTAGCAAATTTACTCCGGATTAGGGAGGTTTCCTGCAAAATAACCACATGCATGTGTAGATGCACATGTGTACTTCGCAGTAAACTATGTTAATGCAAAGTTAAGCTCCTTCAGCAGATGCGCCCACTGTGAAGAAGAGGATGAAAATCTAGCCCTTTATCAGTAATGAGTGGTTGAATGCAGGACTTGTAAGATGCTGTCCAGTTGAGTTCACTGTACTATACAGCACCCTTGAATCTTGCCCAGAACAGCTCCTCTGTATGTGTGATTCACTATAACTATGGATGACACTTAAAATAATTATGGTAATTATGTAGCTTTTGACATTCAGGTAGTAAATGTCTGTTCAAGCATTAAAAAATGCTAAGTTTATTGATTGGATATCTGCCCTGGACAATGTACTATCATTTTACACAACCACTGCAGGTAGTAAGTTGTTTTCTAAAATAATGTGGACTGATTCTTATTTACACCAAAAACAAATGGTGCAAAAGGATTTAGAATAGAGACAGTTATGATTTGCTTCTATTTTGTAGTCTTTCTAAAAGCTGCTAAAGTTGGAAAACAGTACAATATAAAGGGAAGGCAGGCCCTCCTCCTTTTTATTATTTTGGAACCCAACTTATAAGGGCAGCATTACTGTAGCTGCCCCTTTCCTCCAACACTCCTAATGATAATTTATAGGCAATGTGATGTATGATCTGTTTTTCCTAGTGGCAGCAATGTGAGTAAGACACATTTCTTTGACTCTGGGAAGCCAAGCTACCCAGGCCGGACTTGACTTTACTATTAGAGTCAGGTCCACGCTAATTTTTACCAGATGAGGTACAATGGGCACCAGGTCCCATAAAAAATGAAGGCACACGACCACCTCTTTGTGCCTGAAGAAACCTATTCTTGGCTCTTGCTTTATAGCCAGTTTGCTTGCTTTTGATGGTCTGGTGATTATTTATAGATATGCCTGGTATCACCTGCTAGGTGCTGGGCATTTTACAAGGGTAAAAGAAGGCATGGAGCAAAGCTTCAGGATAAATCAGGTCCGTCACTGTGTGTCTGTGCTTCTTGGCTTCTTTTAGAAATTGCTTTCAGAAGAATATTCTTTCTAGGACATACTATCACAGTGCTGGGGTTCTGCAGTTGACTGATATGTGGCGTAGGTTCAAGCCCATTGCTTTCCCCATCCTCGATTCTGTCCAGCAGAATAAGCTTCTCCCAAATATATATCTTTTTAATTGTTATACACAGGGCTGACTGTGATTTATATCATGGACTCTCTGATAAAGGCCTTAGGTTTTCTAGCAGACAGGTTATACAGTATTAGGTAGATTGACATAGGAAATGAAGACATTTCTGTACAGAATGAGAGCTGTGGTCTGTCCCTTTCAGTATCGTTACTCAGGCGCTGTTCAGTGCCAAATAGTTCAGAGGAAGATGCTATTCTGTATTAGACAGATGTAGGATGACCTGTCCGCCAATGATAAATTACCTCATATTCCTTAGGATCCACAGACAGAGGTTAACTCCGCAGCATGAGATTTAATATCTCTTCTGAAATGTCTGGCAGCATTAACGCTCATAACTGTGGATTAAAGCTGTGCGAATAAAACTAATAAAAAGTAATACATAAAAATAATGAATTGTTTTGTTTGCAAGCCAAAACAAATCACGAAAAAATCAATTTATCTTTGATCTGAAACAAAACACATAATTGGTAGCAATTCATTTTGAAATCTCTGAAGTGGGAGGGAAGGGGGAGACGGGACACAGGGACTAGAACGAAAAATTTGTTTTGTCTGGGGGTTGTTTAAACCCTTTGAAAAATCTTTTTAAATATAAGGCTTTTTTAAAGGTTAAATATTTTGTTTTTAAAATGTGAAAATGAAACTTTTTATTTTTCTGAACACTTACTTTTTACCTGAAACTATTAGATTTGACTAGAATTTTGATTGTTCCAAAACTCCATTTTTCATTTAACTTAGTATTATTGCCAAAAGATATGCACAGCACAGGTCTACTGCGAATAGTCTTCTGATCCGTATAAACACCTAATCTATCTTCAACCCTTGCTAAGTTTTTGATTTCAGCACAAATAATAAATTCCATAGTTTACTTAAGCATTATGGTGAAAAGTATTTCCTTTTTCTGGTTTTAAGTTTGTTCCTTTTCTATTATATTTACTGTCTTCTTCCTGTCATGCAGCAAGTCATAGGGGCAGAAGCTTCTCTCAATCATTCATTATTTTATATATTGATTATATATATTATCACAATACTTAGGGTTGGAAGGGACCTAAACAGATCATCAGGTTTGACTTCCTGCCCTGGGCAGGAATGGGTGCTGGGGTCATATCACCCCAGCCAAATATCTGTCCAGCCTCCTCTTGAAGCCCCACAAGGTAGGAGAGAGCACCACCTCCCTCGGAGCCCATTCCAGAGCCTGGCAGCCCTAACCATAAAGTAACGTCTCCTGATGTCCAGCCTGAACCTGCTCTCTAACAATTTGTGGCTGTTATTCCTAGTAACCCCGGGTGCCCAGGGGTACAGAGCCTCCCCCAGTTGCTGCTGGTCCTCACTGGTGAGTTTGTAAATGGCCACCAGATCCTCTCTCTTGTGGATGCTGAATAGGTTCAGGCCAAACAGCAGGCTGTTTGTGCTTAAACTGTGAGGACTTTGGGGCAGGGACCATCTTCTTGTCCTGGGTTTGTACAGCCCCTAGCACTGTGGAGTCTTGATCCATTATGAGGCTTCATAATATTGCAATACGTTATTGGGAAAGGTGCCTGTTTGGCGTCTGTGTCACTCACAGATTATCTATGCATCTCTCTTCCTGTATTGCCCTTCAGGGTCCCAGTTAATCTGCCCTGTTTATTTCTGCCTGCACAGTACTTGTGAATTAAAGTCTGTTCCATTTCTCAGTTTGAATGGTGCATTTTATGGCTTGATTATTCTTTGCAACTGGTGACAAAGCATGTTGGTTGATCAGATTAATTAAAATAATTTAATTATCCTATATATGAATTAAGGTTAATTCTATTTCTTAATGAGGCATAGCTAATTTTATTATATTTTTGCAGCTGATGATAATGAATGTAGATTGATCAGGTGCTTAATTAAAGATAATTTGATTTGTCTTGTTGCTTTGCTTTGAGGCATGTTGAGGAATGTTGTGTTGACTAATTTTGCTGCTCTTATAATGGTGTGTGTTAGCAAGGAAAGGGCTGTGGGGTCCTGGGTGATATATGTAGCTGCTGGCTGGTAGTAATAGAAGGTTAATTGCAGCACAAATGTCCATTTGACTGTATTGGAGTTGTGAGTTTACTTCTTATCTTTATCAGATTTTTTTTCAAGGAGCTCTTGTTAACACTATTCTGGCCTTAATACAAGTGATGGTGTTACAGTAGCCCTAGGATCCTGAGCTGGGTCCCTGTCTCTTACCCAAAGACTATTCAATGCAAAATGCACACATAGCATTTCTGTATCTATTAGAGGGGCTTACCAGTTGGTTCCCATGAGGACATTACATTGATAGTGTACTGACAGAGGATGCAGAGGTCTGGCTACATGCAGGGCACCAAGATCCTGTACAGTTACTGGGGAAAAGACCTCACTGATAGAAAAAGCTTTACACTATGCCATTATGTCCTTTCAGGGGTGGCAGGCATGAAGCAGGGTAAACTGTAGGTCTGTGGCCATGAATGCCACCTTAGGATGCCTACCCAAGATGCCATAACATCTATAAAGGATGAATGACGGGGGGAATCACTAGCTTGGGCTTGCCATATTGAGAGACCATTTATCTTGCCCATACCCTAAGTAGTGTTTGTAGGGGATTGCATAAAGGAGAAGTTGCATATCAACACATTTGCAGTCTGAAACTTGTAAGAGAAAATATTACAATAAACTCTGTCTCCACTTGCTACAATTAATCCACAATTGCAGGCAGGCCTTTGCATGCATATTATTATTATTATTATTATTATTATTATTAATACTGATTTGTATTATCATAGGTGTAGGTGGCCCACTCCTGGACAAGGACCCCATTGTGCTAGGGCAAGGGCTTTCAGCTCCCAGCCTGCAGGATCTTGTCATGTGGCCCTCAGGGCTCCCATTGAGTCTGAACATTTGGTGGTGGGGGAGTGAGGTAACCCTAATTGCTGCTGTCTTGCTGCCAAATTTCCAGGTCCCTGGGGAGCCCCATGCGCTGAATAGCATGGCTCTGTGCACTAGATTGGGTGCACAGAGCTGAGGTTGCATTGGGCTTGATTGGTCACATAGGGACAGGCTGAGGCATGGAGGCCTGATCTGGCTATGTGGGCCTGGGCCAAGACAGTGTGGGGCCAGGCCGAGATGGTGCAGGGTCCACATGGGGCTGAACTGAAGTGAGGTGGGGCCTGATCCAGCCCCTTTGGGCCCAATGTGGGTGCCAACCTCAGCTGGTGGAGTGGCCCCATGCCACTTAGCTGGTTCATGGGGGCAAATGTTGAGCACTACTGCGCTAAGGCGTTCCACTAACATCTGATCTAACATTGCTGATCTCCCTCTAGCTGTTTGGTGAGGGGACACGCTCTGCTTATTGAACTGCTGGAGTCCAGGGAGAACCTAGGTGTGCTCTCATTACTCCCACTGTGGAGCTATATTTGTATGTTTGTGCTGGGTAGAAGGAAAGGTCACTCGATGCCATTCACTACCGACTCAGGCCATCCAGTTGGCTGCCTTCAGCACCAGCTCCACGCTGTTCTTCAGGAGATACCGTGCTGGACAGTTCCTCAGGGACCCTTAACAGTGGCAACAGTCATTTGAATTACCTCTCATTAACTTTACTATCTGGCCAGTCTACCATAGTCTGCAGAGCTTGCCAGGGTCCCCCTGTATCTCATTACAGCTGTGACTATCCTGCTCCTCTTGGGAGCTCTCCATATGCCACTACGGTGGAGTTTCAGCTGGGCTATTTTGCAGCTAGAGGCTAAACATAGGCTTTGTATATGCGCATACAGCTTGGCTGAATCCACTGGAGTTGAACCACTTTGCACCAGCTCTGAATTTGGCCCTTGGGATCTATGTAGTCCAGAGATATCATAGGTATTGGACACAAAGGAATGCAAAACATTTATCTATTAAAATATAAAAAACACCTCTTTTATTTGGCTCCATAAATGTAATAGGATCACAGATTTTAAGGCCAACAGAGGCCATTAAACCATTTAGTCTGATCCTCTGTGTGTCAAAAGCCATAAAACTTCATCCAGTTACCCTGGTGTTAAGTCACTCAGTGTTCAGTTAATTCATCTCTTTTGGAAAGCTATCTCATCTGGTTTGGAAAACTCCAAGAAATGAGGAATCCACCACTTCCCTTGGGACCTGGTTCTAATTTTCTTTGAAAAATAAATCCTGCAAAAAATCCACTCTAAGTTAGCTTCTCTTTCCATTTGCTTCCAGTCCTTCTAATGGTTGGCACAACAGTTTGTCTTCTGCCCCCATCCTCCCTTGGTCAGAGAAAAGGAAATAAAAGTTACACAGGAAAGTTGCATCCAATGCACTTGCTCCACTGTGGACACATCTACACTATACACTTTACTGCACAGTAGAGCTAATGCCTGCATAGTAGGAATCATCATCTATGTGTGCTGATCCTGCACATCAATTTCCTGTACTTGGCAGTTAATTTGCTACCTGCAAATGCAAGTAGCAAATTAACTGCTGAGTAATTACTGCACAGTACAGCATGAATAGATGGCCCACTGGAAGCAAATTTGCTCCCAGTCAGCAGGGCAGTAGCGGGCGGGAGATGGCTCTTTGACCCCAGGAGCTGCCTGCTGCCAGGGTGGGCTCTGCCACCAGAGCATGAGTGGGGACAATGTCCCTCTGTCCTGGCAGCAGGGAGCTCCCAGCTACCCGACTCTGTGATTGCAATCATGGAACGGAGCCTGAGAGCCTATTCCCAGCCCCAGCTCTGCACTTGCAGAGCAGGAACTGGGAACAAGCTCACAGCCCCCACTCCATGATCACAATTGTGGAGCAGGGACTGGGAGCACCCTGCATGGGGAGTTCCCCACCCAGCCCGGAACTGGCTGGGACCTGCCCCATGACCAAGACAGCTCCCAGGCAGCCCTAGGTAACATGGGGAAGTCTGTACATGCAGCCTGGAGGTGGCTGCGGACTTCCCCAGGAAACCCAGGGCTGGTTGGGAACTCAACCCATACAACCCAGGCCTGGTTGGGCTGGTTGCCAAATGGGAGGCATGGGACTTGGAAAGAGCAGTGGGGGAGGGGCAGGTCCCAGCCCCCCACCCCAATCTATCAGTGAGGCAGCTAGCAGTGAGCCTGCAGCTGGGAACACTGCTAGTTACCCACTGGCAGGCTGAAGCAGGGGGCTGGGATGTGCCCCTCCCCTGCAGCTCTTTCCAAGGCCTCTGCCCCCCATTCAGGGAGCTGGGGCTGGGAGCTCCCTGCTGCTGGGGCAGGGGGGCATTCTCCCAACCCAGGATCCACCACCAGAGCCTACCCTGGCAGCAGGCAGCTTTCAGGGGCAGGAAGCCATCTTCCAGCCCCTGCCAGGAGACAGCTGGCTCTTGGCCCCATGCTCACTAGCATACAGGGGGAGCTTAGAGCTCCCCTTGGGGGCTGCAACAGGCGGGTGCAGAGACATAGCATGTGGGAACAGACTGCTGCCAGGAGCAGCAAATTTTCTCCCGAATCCTCACACATGTAGACATCTGCCCAGGGTGGGTTTACCCTAGAGTAACTTACAGTAAACCCACCTTGCAGCATTTGCATGTGTAGACACTCCCTGTGATGCTCCAAAATTCCCTTACTGCCATATAGCTATTTCTGATCTTTCAGTCCCTGCACAAATACACATGGGTAGGATGCCAAAATATGCAAACACAAACCCACCCACTCTCTGCAGTCAGCTCATCCAATTGCCTCCAGACCGAATCATCTTGAGTTGCTCCTGCCAAAGTAAGTAAAGGGCAGGGGGGTTACATGAGTGTGAAATCACTGCAGCAAATTGTGAATGTGGCAGGAAGTGAGCAAATAAAAAACAGATAAGATCAGACTTGGTGGAAGCAACTGGAAGGTTGGTGGGTTCTTTCTTTTTTTAACCATCTAAAAAATTAGCCATTCTTTTTTCTGTGTTAATTATAGAAATAAAAACTTAAGAGAGGAAAATTGCAAATTATGGTAAGCCAAGTCCACAGATTGCTCTAGATTCTTCTCAGCTGCCAGGGGCTCAGGGGGTAGTAGGGAACTCAGTTCAAGGTCCAAATTTTAGGTGTTGTCAAAATAGGATATTTCTTGGTCCCCATGTCCCTTCTCGCCCTGCCTAGAATTTAAGAATTTCTCTTGGAACAGAAATTTCAACTTTGAAGCAGGTATATTTGGGGATCCACTAGGTACAAGAACCCGTAGGACATAGTAGCTGAAGTACTACCAACGTATGCACTATGAACTCAGATGCTCCTGAAATGTTACCCAACGCGTAACAAGGTACCGTGTGCCATCATGTCCACTCCTGCATCAGTTCCCCTGGGGAGGTGCAGTGGTACAGTGTAACGTAGAAAGGGATGGGTGAATGTGTATCACTATTATTATCAGAATGTATTAAATAGGAGCCTAACAGGATCCCACCGCGCAAACACAGAACAAAATGATGGTCCTTCTCTCAAGCAGTTTGCTATTTAAGTGTGTGAAAGTGTTTTCTTCAGTCCTGGGTAGTTTGAGTGAGGGCACACAGCTCACACATGTGCCAGAAACATGCACTGGAGATGGCAGAGGCCTGGCCAATTACAAGGTGCAAGAATAAGTGACAGGGATAGTGCCACCAGGCTGGATTTTCCTGGCCTACTATCCTGGCCAAGCTTTGAAAGTATTGAGGGGATTGACATGCGACATTTCAGGGGGATATGTTTCTACCAGCGTTTCATACAGAAACCCTGGGCTGCACAGCAGACTCCAAGTCGAACAGAGAAGCTTTCAACAACCAGAGGCAGGAAAAGTGGGGAGCCTGGCAGTCTTTTTAGCTAAGATCTCTGATGTCTTGCCAGCAGATCTAAAAGAGATTTACTACTGCCAGGTTCACTTTGGGACCAGTGAGGCTGGGGTTTTGATCCCAAAAGCTTTATAGAAGAATAAATTACAAGAACTGGAAGAAACAGTCGGTTGTCAGTCTGCTGCTCGGTGCAGTGATCATGGGACACCTGAAAAAGGAGGGAGCAATAAAAGGAAGAGGCAAGAGATTACAAGATTGAAAGAAAAACAAGTCTGTAGTCCTTACCCTGTTCTGAGCTTGGCAGAGTGAGAACTTCACCGTTCGATTCACTAATCCTAATGAATGCTCCTGATATAGCACTTTCCCTCCCAAGATACTGAAGAACTTGATAAACTATCCAAACTATAGCTACCATACAGAGCTCACTCATTTGTTACTGAAAGGCAGAATGAAACATGATCGTTATTTAACAGTGCTTGGCAATATCATACAATAGTTAAGGCCAGAAATACCTTCACTAGATGAAACAAAATCTTCCATCTGAGTGCAGGAAGTTAGGTCTTTTACTCTTGTTAGCAGCATTCAATATTCACCTTCAAATCTGCATGCAATTAAAAAAACCTACACTAGATGTCAGTGACATTTTAAATCAGAAGCACTTGTTATCAGCTGTCAGTTTTTGAATTTGGACTATGTAATGCCAAAAGTTAAAGCTTATGAATAGGAAAGTAAGCTTTGTGTTCAGTCAGCTTTGCAAGAAGGTGAAAGGGAAAGGGAAAAATGTATCTGGTCCGTCCCAGGAGAGGGACAAATGAAAGGGGGAATTCCTTTTGCCAAGACTGAGTCTGAAAAGATCTACGTGGGAATCTATAGGGGAAACTAAGTGAAGATTTTTACTTCTGCATTTTTGAGAGTATATGGGGTGGATGCACCCTTAGAGGCAAGCTGATCACTACATTTTACTGCTGATCTGAGAATGCAAGCCTGTAATAGCTTAAGGGTCTCTGCACTGTATATAAAACTGTCTCTAATATAAAGAAATTAGATTCTCGTAGACACAACCGTGCTTGTACTGCTAGCAGCAGCTTCTCACCTCATGATAGATATAACTGAGATTAAAATGGTCCAGTGTAAGGCATAAAAATGGTTATCAGAGTAGGGGATCACCATAACTAGATCCGTGATGAAGAAGACAAGATGCAACTTTTTGACCATCTGCTGTTGGATGTGGGAGCCTTATATAGCCAATAGCACAGAACAGTAGTTTCTCGAGTGCTGGTAGGGCTATTGTATTTTAACATGAGTGGCATATCCCTCCCAGAAAAGGAGGCTCTGATGATATCTTTAGGAGGTATCTTACAGGGGACAAGGCTTAGAATAATGTATGATGCCAATGCCACGTCATATAATCTCATTCATAAATGTACTGAGCTCTGTCTTGAAAGCAATAAAGTTTGTTTTCCTCACTATTTATGGTTGTTCCAGAACCTGACTATTCGACTGGTTAAGAACCCTTTTCTGATTTTCAGTCCAGATTTGTCTGTGGCCTTATATGCCAGCCTTGATTGTTGCTTTTGTTTCCATGACTATTTCAGGTGTAAATGGGCCAGATCTCTGGGAGAGAGGAGCCTGTGGTTTTGTTCCTAATCTCAGCATGTTCATCTTCCTATCCAAAGGTCATTCTCACCATGGGCAGTCATAACATTCCCACACTCCCTATGTAGCACCTAATTACCCAGGTATGAGTACAAGGGGGTTGATGTTCCCTAAATGTCAGCAGATCACTCAGCAGCTACAGCTGTATTGCCATCCAGCTGTATCACTATTGATGCTTTCATACCAGTGACTGCAATGAGGACAGGTATACAGGCACAGCAGGAATCCTTTCTTATGCTGATGTCCATAGAGAGAAGGGGGCTCTGTATACAACATGATATCTTGTCATATTATAGACCATAGGGTATATTTTTTTCACTCATGAATAAAGACTTTTTTGCCACATTCCCATCTATTGCTGTGGCTGAGCCATATTGCCCACCCACAGGTGCAAGAGGGACTCCTAGCTCTGGGTGGAATTCAGGATTATCCCATTCAGCCCCACTGTGGGTGCGTCTACATGTACACTGTTACTGTGTGGAACTTAGGTTACTGCACATAACTGAAAATTACTGCACAGTACAGGTGCATGTCTACACATGCACGCCCATACTGTGCAGTAACTATGGAAACTTATGCTGCTTGGAGTAAATTTGCTACTTGCATGTTGCAGGTAGCAAATTTACTACTGAATAGTTGCTGCACAGTAAGACACATGTAGACGCCTTACTGCAAAGTAACCCTGTTTGTGTAGATGGACTTGGGAGTACTTTCAAATTGGTGCACATGCAGTGTTACTGCACTGTAATGTCTACACGTATAGATGCCAGTCTAAAAACTGCTCACTACACAGTAACTTACCATACACCAAGTTACTGCACAGTAAATGCACATGTAGACGTGGCCTGTGCAATCATATCATAGACCTTTCACCCTGAGAAACTTAATGATGAATTTACTTATACCTGGAGTTCTGCACAAGGGATAGAAGCCTAGTAAATTATCTCTTCTACTTCCTCCTCTGCAGCTGCTCTGCCTGTCTACACTGCCTTCTTTCCTCTCCTTGCAATCAAGGACTCTCTGAGGTCATCAGAATTCACTGTTAACCCAGTTCTGTACAATTAACTCACAGCTGTGAGCGTCTCCATGGACTGCCTCTGAACCTTGCTGCAAATTAAACTCCGAGGTCCCAGAAAATGGGTTGGTTTGGTGGGGTGTCTCTTAGAGGAAGTGCAGATTTGGAAATTCTTCAGCTGAGTGTCAAAAAACAAGTGGCACCACAGGGCCTTGTCTCTAAAATTAACTAAACTGCAACCCCACATCTGAAATTTCTCCCCAAAACTTTAGTATCCAGACCTCAGTTCAAACTTTGTGACTTTAGTCTATCCTTGCAATATTTTAGTCAGTACTCAATGTTCCTTTTCAGCAATCTATTTGGATGAAAGGAAAGCACAATAAAAATACGAACACAACAAGAATAATTATAATTTGTGTAATTAGATGTATAGGTAAAGTTTGATTTTACAGGAATTTAGAGGATATCTCAGTAATATCACAAGGCTTAAAAATGTCTTGTATTTTTTATAAGAAACGTGGACACAGGACAGCACATGAATTACAGGTAACAGACGTCTGGGTGTTGGAAAGTTGGAATTTACCTGCATGATAAATATATTCTGAAAACTCAGATATCTTGAGTCCATCGTAGGCCATTGATAGGCAAGAGGAAATACATATCGGAGGAAAGGTTATCAATACATGGCAGTAATTCTTAAAAAGACCTAAAGTTGTTAAGTTAATTTACTGGGTAAGTGGATATGCAAATTTGTGATGCATATGCAATTAGCATGAAAACTTTTTGTTGATTAAAAGTGAGCCTGTCAAAGGTTAATCTGGGAGAAGTAGATGATGCAGCTGCAATGAACTTTTACACACCCAAAGTCAAGAGTAATTCATGGGGCTGGACTTCGTAGCCATTCTACGCTCACAGCATAGCTGTGTAGCACTGCAGTTCTGCTTTTTAAAATGTCACTCGCTTTAGAAATCTCACAGGTATTTATTTTCAGATTTCAGGTAACTTGCTTAGGGCGGAGAGGACAGTTCACTTTAGAAGTTTCAACTATGTCACAAGAGGCTTTAAAAGAGAGCAGAGGGGTAGAAAACAGCAGGAAGTTTGGAAAGGTGGAGAAGGCTGAGGAGAAAGTAATCAGAGAGCCATAGGAGCTGCAAGACTCCAGCGCAGTCAAAGAAACCATGTGGGAGTGACTAAGCGGCAGTTAAGCTGTTAAGGGACTGAACAGTGCAGAACATGGGGGAGAACAAGGAATCAAGGCTTTGGAAACAAGTTCTGGCTGACAGATCATGCAGGTGGCTGTCAGACACACACCGGAAGGGAACTAAACAAGCTATGTCACCCAGTCAAATAGTGTCTGAAACCCCACTGAAGAAAACGATAGGGTTGGGAAGAATATACCAGTACAGAAACATGTACTTGGGAAGCCAGACAGAATGGGATGGAAGTCCTCTATTTTATTCTATTCCAATTCTTCTGTGCCATCGGTCACTTGTGGTAACTTCACCTGGTAGGTCCTTTCCTCTCCTCGGGTGGGCTTCCCTTTCTGGTCACGGCCCCGCTGAAGAATTGTTTTCTGGAAATCTTTCTGCAGTGGGATTCTTCGACTGCCCAGCAATGCCACAGAAAAGTTCCCAATCCATGCTAAAGATGAATCTTTCTCTGTTTCATTAACCTCAGAGAATGAAGCTCCCCAGTTCACTTTTCCTGGCCTCCCTCTCCACTCCACTCTCATGTTGCCATGCTATGGAGGCATGTCTACACATTCATTAATGTGCACTAGTTACTGTGCATGTAGTTTAGTACTTCCTTAATGAACTACTAACTAAATGTGCAGTAACTACAGTTTGTACTTCCTTAGTACTAACTAAACGCACAGTACCTACAGTTATGGCACAGTAGCACCTGCACATAGGTTTTTATGTAACTGCATGGTAGCTAATTAGCATGTTTTTTGACCGGCATGCCACTGTGCAACGCTATTAGGCTACCATGCAGTAAACATGTTGTGTAGATGCACCCTGGGAGACGCACTTAAAACCACTTGGAAATTAAGCCTATATTTTTCCTATTTTGGTATGCAAATTTAGTCTCCAAGTGTATTATGAAAGAGAATTGGTAGAATTGCAAACAAAAATGCAGAAAAGACAGCCGTTTCCAATAGATATTTCTGCCCCATATTTTAGAAAACAGAATATAAGGATGATAGTGGTAGTGAAACATTTCCTATCGCAGCAATAATTAAGATGTTAAGCGGTATTAGCAAAGATAAGCATTTTAACTCAGCAGGTCCAGACAATTTGTATTCAACAGTTTTATAAAAGTGGGTCAAGAAGCTCTCTGGACTGTTTTGGTTGATGACTAATTGGTGTTGAAACACTGGGAAGTTCCTAAGGAGAGTAAGAAAGCTAATGCCATATCAATATTTAGAAAGGGAAACTTAGATAATTATAGACTTGTCCACCTGACACTGGTCCTGTGCAAAATAATAGAATGTCTCAAAAAAGATTTAGTTAATAAGGAATTAGAGGAGACAATGTATTTAATGCCAGTCAACAGCTTTTCTGGAAATAGATCTTGTCATGTTAGCAATCTCTTTTTTGTAGGAGATTATGAGTTTGGGTGGTAAAGGCTAAGGGTATCAAAGATACGGCCCATGGGCCAGATCCAGCCCCTGGAGCATGCAGGGTGCACTGGATGGCCCTGTATACCACAGGCAGTGCGTGCTGCAGCTCATGTCTTGGAAGGGCTGAGTGACTGCCACATACAGCACAGCCTGGAGTGGCCATGTGTTTTTCTGTTTCTCTGCAGCCAAATTGCTCATAGTGACCACTCTGGTGCTCCAGGGACATGCAAATCGTGCCCTCTCTAGCACACATCCCAGAACAGCAGAGCAGATACCCAACACAGCCCTGGAGTGATGGAGCGGTTGCTGTGTGCAGCAGTCCCAGAGTGGCCAGAGCAGGACTATGCCAGATGCGGCTCCTACTCCAGCCACTCCAGGACATGTGCTGGTCTGTGGGTCCTATCCAGCCGCTGGACTGACCCCGTGCCAATCATCCAGATCACAGGTCTGGAGAAGTTTGATACCCCTCATAAAGGAGATAATGTTCATTTAACAGACTTCTTTAAGGCAATCCACTTAACACTGCATGGCATTTTGATTCAGACATGAGAACTATACACAGTCACCACAGCACACATTGAAAAGATTAAAAAGTGGCCAGGTGACAGGTCTCAGCATGTAAGAGAAAATGCGGGGGAGGCATGTTTCAAGTGGGAGACATCTGTTCATGGCTCTCAACTATTTAACATTCTTGTCAATGACCCAAAAGGAAATATAAAGTGATTACTGATAGATATGGGCAGCGCTAACTGATGAAGAGGATGTCTTACTAGTACTGTGCAATCAGGACTGTTTGGTATACTGGCAACATATGTTTTAATATGGCCACGTGTGAAGTTATGCATCAGGAGCAAAGGATGTAGGCCAGACTTATGGACAGTGGATTCTATCCAGGGAAACTATGACATGAAAAAGACATAGGAGATGGGAGGAAATAACCAACTGAAAATAAACTCCTAGGGTGATCCTGTGGCCAAAGGGTTTACTGCAATTGCTGTCTGTATAGAAGGGAAACTAGTGAGTAGAAATAGGTGGTGATATCCCATCTGTGTTTGTTATTGGTGCATCAGTTCCTAGCATACTGTGTCCACACATCAAGAGGGATGTTCAGAAATGTTGAAGGTTCAGAAGAGCCACAGGTGAGTAAAGGATCAAAAAAGATGCTTTATTGCAAGGGACTCAAGGCAATCTATCTATTTAGCTCAGTGGTCGCCAACCAGTAGATCTCAAGTCACTGGTAGATCTTGGAGCGTCTTGGAGTTGATCTGAGGCTGGGGTGGGGGCTGAGTGCCCGTGTGCATGCATGTGCACGCCCCAGCCCAGTAAGTCAGTCCATGGGGGAGGGAAGTGGTGGGGGCTAGATTGAGGCCCCAGCAGTGCAGGACAGTGCTGCAGAGGAGCCCTGTGAAATCCTGCTTGATGCAGCTACTTTGACACAAGACCAATGATTACTACTTTTTGAATATTGTCTTCAACCAGCTGCACACTCACTTGGAGTGAGTAATGGAGGCTTAGGTGAACCTATTTCCCTAGCTTGCTTTTGAGAATGTCATGAGACAAGGTCAAAGGAAATCCTGTCCAAACCTAATAGCCCACTGAAGACTATGGGATTAAGATACTAGTTCCTTAGGCAACAGCCTATAAGGAAGTGATGTCGCTGGCTGGCCTCACATACAATCTGGATGAATAGGTACCTATTTACAGCTGGCTAATTGGAGGCAGGCTTGGACAAAGGCAGGGCTTGAGCTCGTGCCTCTAAAACTAGCACAGTACCTTCGACACTGCCAGTGCACCCCTTTCAACAAGGCCAAAAGTCAAGATGTATCATATCTGCTGCTTTCCTTTGCATAACGAAGGTCTGCTTTACTGTCGTAAAGTGGAAACTTCATTTGATACAACTTGTTCCTGATAAATCCTTGTTAGCTATTTCCTATGACCTTGTTGTCTACAAACAGATGCTTTATTATTTGTTCCAGTATCTTTCTGGGAACTGAAATTAGACTGAATGATCTGCAATTCCCTGGGTCTTCCTCTTTCCCCTCTCTAAAGATAGGCACTATGTTTGCCCTTGTCCAGTCTTCTGGAGATTCACCAATTCTCCATGAATTCTCAGAGATTCTTGTTAATAGCTGTAAGATTGCTTTGGGCAGTTCCCTAAGTACTCGGGAGTGAAGTTCATTAGGAAGAGGTGACATGAAAGTATCTAACCTTTCTAAGTAGTTTCTAACCTTTTTCTTCCCTGTTCTACCCTGAATACTTGCCCTAGCTCTCCAGTGATGCTAACTGTACTACTCCTCTAGTCAACATTAGTCTGTATAATGAAGACAAGCAAAAACATTAACCACTTTAGTAGTGTTGAGGTGATGTGGTTGCCATGATGGTCTGGTTCAAGTACTGGACCAAGCTATTCAAGTACTTAGCTAGCTTCAAAGCTAGAAAGTTCTTCCTAATATTCAACCCAAGTCACTGCTGTTGCAGTTCAAGGCTGTGGAAGGAGTCTGGCTAATGAACCTGGTTTATAGAGAAGAACAGAGAAATAAGGCGACTGAACTGCTGTTTCCAAGTGAAATTTCCAAATAGAAATGTTTCAACAGTTGGCCAAAATGTTAGGGCATTTGGGTTTTTGACCAAAAGTTTAAATGTACAGTGGAATTAAATATTTTTTGCAAAAGGCTTGTCTTTCCCAAAAAGCTCAATTTTTCCTTGCAAAGTAGCATTGACAGATTTTCTTTTTTAATCAACCCTTTTTCTCAATCCATATTTAGACACTAAAACAAAAACTTACGTATGGGTGTCTCAGGAGAGTTGGTTGTAGCCGTCTTGGTCTAAGGACATAGGCAGACAAGGTTCTTTGGGTAAATTTGATATCTTTTATTAGACCAAGTCAGAGAGTTGGAAAAATTCTTCTTTGCAAGCTTTTGGATACAGCACATGTCTTCAGGCAGGGGACACAATTGCAAATGCCTCCTCTGCCTAAAGAAAGGTGTTTGTACCTGAAAGCTTGCACAGAAGAATTTTTCTAACTATTTGAGTTGGTCTAATAAAAGATATCAGATTTTCCCAAAGAACCTTGCCTGCCTACATATGGATGTGTAATTATCCACATAGGTAGACAAGGTTCTTTGGGTGAATCTGATATCTTTTATTAGACCAACTTAAATAGTTGGAAAAAAAAATGTTTCTCAAGCTTTTGGGTTTAAAAATGCTTGTCAGGTTGAGGAAGTCTCTGCAGCTGGCATGTGCTCTTCCTGGATGGAATGAATACTAAAGAAGCCAGAGGCTGGGCTGGTTGGCATGCAAGATAGGCAGTCAGTGAAGATGTAAACTGAGGAGGCTAGGATGGGTGGTTTGGGGAAGATCTCTTTAGGAATAGGGTCTCTTATCTCATCACCAGAAGCAAACTTCCAACTATTTCCAACTATTTAGTTGATCTAATAAAAGATATCAGATACGCCCAAAGAACCTTGTCTGCCTATGTCCTTAGACCAACATGGCGACGACTTCCACCTCTGTAATTATCCACATAGAAGCCTAGCTTTGTGCAGTCAGATTTTAGAAAGTGTTGCTTCTGCCTTAAATTTTAACTTTTTATTTAAAATAGTAAGCCTTTGATAATTTTGGATATGATTTTGGGGCCTATGTATGTATATTTTATATAATTAAACAGTAGAACAAAAATATATTATTCTCATTTTTCCCAAGCCTGTCCTAGTCAACTGTCCAAGCAAATGAAAAGGACTCTTGTGAGCACTGGCAGAGGTAAGTTGGTATGAGAGCTGCTCATTCTTGTGCAGGGTTCTTATGTGGCAGTGCAATGACTCAGTATTTGGGTTGTAAACACTGCAGGAGAATGTTTACATGCAAATAAATTTCCATTTTCTACAAAACCTAAGTTTTTGGCCTAAACTACCAGATGAAAGAATAATCTTTAACATATATGCATAGCACTTTTCATTTTCAAAACGATTTATAGACATTGGGCTTTGTTCATCCTTGCTGGAGAGGTAAGGCTGAGGACAGGTAGCTATGCCAAGAGAGTCATTGGTCTTTATATGAGGGTAGCTGTCTTCATTTACAGAGAGGGCTTAATTGGAGTGCTGTTAAAACACATTTGTTGTCTTGGGACTATTTTGAATCCATTCCTCCAGCTGATGACATAGCCACAATGTTTTTTTGGCTGGGCTAGCCTACTCTTGGGTTGTTCTCTCTGAGAAAGGAGTTGCACCTGGCTTGCACCACTGTGAGCATATCTACAAGTTCATTAATGTTCCTTAGACACTGCACATTTAGTTTTGTACTCACTTAATAAGTACTAACTAAATAAGTATAAACTAAATGTGCCATACCTAGAATTACTGCACAATAGCACCGGTGCACAGTTATTTAATGATGCTTACCGTGCATTAGCTTAATAACACTGCGGAGTCAGCTATTAGCATGGTTTGTGCACTACTGCGCAGTCAGTGTTTCCTGTAGATGTGCTCAGTGAAACCCTTTTTGGGAGAGTTTCTATTGATAGATGCCACACACCAGTTTACCTACATGCAGAAATCAGTAGAATCCCAGTGAAAATGGAGAATGTCATTGCAGATTTTGCAAGTGGGGAGTCCCACAGGAGACAATAGGGCTGCAAGGAGGTAACTGAGAAGAGATTTTATCTAATTGTCACAAAATTGATAATTAAGTTTAATTAAAAATGAAAAACCTGAGAAAGAGAGGTGAAATAACTGGCCTTAGGTAATAATGAAAGGATGGAACCAGGATTAGAATACCGAGAAGTTTTGATTGCTACTCTCGTGTTCACACCACTAGTGTAAACCTGTAAACCGCGAAGCCCCATGGAAAATCCTGTCTAATACTGGCTGCCCAACAAGTTCATCAGTGTTTTGAGACTTCTCCATGACAACAAGTCAGCAAGGGTTTTCAGCAATGGGAATCAAACAGAACCATTTGAGGTGAAAACTGGAGTGAAGCAAAGGTTGCGTCATCGCTCCAACTTTGTTTTCCATCTTCATCTCCACCCATGCACCTTAGCGAGAGAAAGCTCCCATCTGGAATTGAAATTGTATATAGGATGGGTGGAAGACTGTTCAATCCCAACAGACTTAAGTCCAAAATGAGGACCATGACAACATCCATAATGGAGCTCCGGTATGTGGATGATAATGCTGTCATTGCTCAATCTGAAATGGACCTCTAAACTATTCATAGTGTATTCTCAGAAGTCTATGAGAGTATTGGCTTAACTCTAAACATCAAGAAAAAGCAAGTCCTTTACCAACCTGCTCCAAATGGAGAAACACCCCTCCCCCGCCATTCAAATTAATGGAGAATTACTGGAAAACATGGATCACTTTGCCTGTCTTGGCAGCCATCTTTCATCAAAGGCAGACATTGATGTGGAAATGCAACACTGCCTGAAATGTGCAAGAGCAGCCTTTGGACGTCTGAGTAAGAGAGTCTTCTTAAATCATGACATCCTTGCTGAAATGAAGCTCTTAGTTTATCAAACCATTCTCATTCCAGCTCTGCTTTATGGCTCGGAAACGTGGACCATATACAGAAGACATCTCAAGAGCTTGGAAAAGTACCACCAATGGTGCCTTTGCAAGCTCCTTCAGGTTAGGTGGGGGGATCAATGCACGAACATCACCGTCTTGGCCAAAGCAAATTCCAACAGCATTGAGGCCATGATCATCCAAAACCAACTTTGCTGGACAAGTCATGTTGTTTGCATACCTGACTTCCACCTTTCAAAGAGGATCTTTTTCTCACAGCTGAAAGAAAGTCAGTGAAGTAGTGGAGGGCAAAGAAAGTACTTCAAAAACACCCCAAAGGCAAACATGAAGGGGTGTAACATCGACATCAACACTTGGGAGACTCTTGCTCAGGACCGACCAAAATGGAGGAAGGACCTCAAAGCTTTGAAACAGCTTGTCGACAGGCAGAGGAAGAAAAGAGGAACAGGTGAAAAGAACATGAGAACATCTACTGCAGCAACACAGTGCCCATCCCTCCTGGAAACACCTGTCTGGAAACTGCGACAAGACGTGGATCTAGAATTGGGCTATGGAGCCACCTGTGGACTCATTATTCAGATCCTTGGAAGACAATCTTACTCGTTTGCGAATGATCGCCTATCATCATCATTAGTGGGATGGGCTTACTAGCCAGTTCTAGATCTGCCTGTCAGCTTTAGTCATATTAAATATTAAACTCAACTATTTGGGGCTGTGTCTGAGTGGGTCCAATGTTGTGGTCATTTTTATGTTTATCTTAAACGACATCACAGGTTGTCACCAAAGGCTGGACCTCAGAGACCTCTGGTGCCGCATCCAACATCAATCATAGTCACCCACTGATTTTAGAAGTATTGCACTGGGCCTCAAACACAAGCTTCTAATAATCAAGTAAAAGGATTCAATACCTTAGTGGGTAACTGTGTAGAAAATTTAATCTGTGGCTCTACCACTAGAGTGAGATACACAAAACACATAGAACAGTGCATTTGGTATCTTCCCTGGCCACAGGAAGCTCATCTTAGGGGCCTGTGATCTACTGTAGTTCAATTCACAAATGTGCTCCTATTTGTACAAGTTGTCATTCTACGTTGACCTACTGACTGAACCTATAACAGTCCGAGTGTCTACTATTTCAACCAAGGAAATGCCATCTTTTACTGGTGACATTAAAAAGATTTGTATCCTCTGCAGACCAGCTACTAGTGTGGGATGTATAATACGTATTTCCCCAAATGTTCCTTTGCCCTTCTCTAACCTATTGGGAGAGAAATGCAGCTTCTGTTGGCTGGACTATGACATTTGCTCACTATTTTTTGTCTTCTTTCCTTATATCGCTTACATCTCTATTTGTTTCTTGTCCTCTAGAAGCATATATCAAATCTCCATGGTGACTGCCATCAGAGTACAGATTTCTTCTCTGGTTTAAGCACATCCAGAATGATATCCATCTGGTCCCATAAGACACCAAACTTGGCAACTATAGAAATTGATCTAAGAGAGCTGGTGCACTAGCATGATGTATAGTTTTTTTTAGTACTTCCCTTGCCTCTCCTCTGCCAGTACACTGAAGATGCACAGAGTGGCTTGAACTGTCCTTTTAGCACTCTTTCGTCTAATATGATGATGATAAGACAAAAAATCCACATCAGCGGCTTTCAGCCAGGAGGAACACAGCCAGTAGTGGCTCTCAATATTATTAATATTTCAGTTCATTTATGTCTTAAAATTTGAAACAGCCAAAATAAAACACACGTCTGACTAATAAAGAGCAAATGATGTTCATAAAGAGTCTTAGCATTATAATGCTTCTGTCATTTTTAACCCTCGCTTTCTATCCCCCAGCCCATTGTTTGTTACACCCACTTATGCCTTGTCTTAGAGTGTATGCTCTGTGGGGTAGGGACTGCCATTTTGTAGTCTTCCTGGCAGCCAAATACTAGCTGAGGTGGAGAAGGTAAGGTTTTTTTACTATCATTGTAAGATGGATAAAATAGTCTGTTAAAAAGGAGGGGAAAATTTTAGATTGAAAATGCAGTTAACCAGATTAGATAGGCTACTGTTTACACTCCTCATCAATTGGTTTGGGTCCATCCTCTCTAATATTTTCAATTTCATTAGTGACCTTGGTGCAAGAACAGACGTTCAGGCACTTATGATACTTGGAGATGACACAAAGTTTGGGAGGTAGTGCCAATAATGAGGAGGCCTGGATTGTCACATAAAACTTTGTGGATTAGAATAAGGGGAATGGTATAAAATTTAATACTACAGAAGTGCAAAGTCATGCATTTAGGGGCTTATTCAAGAACTTGTCTACTATAAATTGGGGTGTCATAGATTAGAGATGACAGAGGGATCTGCATGTACTGGGTGAAGGTACAATGACCCAATCACCACCAGTGTAATATGGTTATGAAACAGGTTAGTGCAATTCCATGAATTTATTAGGCAGGGTATTTTTAGTAGAGACATGGAAGCATTAATACTATTGTATGAAGCATGGGTAAGCTCTGATTTAGAATATCATGCATAGTTCGGGTCATTCATATTAAAAAAAAAGATTAATTTAAGGTGGAGCAGAGAAGAACTAAAGGGATGATTAGGGGAATGGAAAACTTATGAGGGGAGAGTAAAAGAACATTGCTTGCTTGGCTTAGCAAAATACAGGTTGAGTGGGAATATAATTATCCTTTATATACGCAGATTGGATGGGTCAATAACAAGGAAGGACAGTAGCTATATAAGTTAAAAGATAATACTGATGCAAGATCAAATGGCTATAAATTAATCAAAAGTAAATTTAGGCTGGAAATTAGAAGAAGTTTCTTAATATTAGCAGAATAAAGGTCTGGAATGATCTGTGCAAAGCAGCAATGGCAAGGGACCTGAATTGCTTCAGGTCTGAGCTGAGTAAATTGATGGAAAGGAAGGCATGATAGGACAGGTACGATGGAGAGGTTTTGCCCCTTGTGAGGGGCACTGGGGCAATTTTACTGGGCATCTCCTTCCAGGGAGGAGATGCCCAGGACACATGATGCCTGTGGGATTTTAGGGTGTCCCCACCGAGGAGCTGCTGGAAGGCATGTCTGACTGGGGGAGTCCTCCCCACATTGATGAGCACTGGGGACAGGTCTGGGTGGCGGTAGGTCCAACTAGGGATTTCTCGCCCCACTAAGGGGGATGTCCGACAGGGGATGTCTTCCCCAGTGCAGAGTAGGTATGACGGGGGTCATTAAGGAGCCCTGGGGGCAGGTCTGATGGGGGGGGTCTCCCTTTGTCAATGACACTGGGGGTAGGTCTGACTAGAGGTTTCCCCCCAGTAAGGGGTACTGGGGGAATGTCTGACTTGCTGGGGTAGGGGGGGAGCCCCCTCCATTGTGGGGGAAGTTTTTAGGGGATCACGCCCCTTGAGGTCACTGAGAAGGGCGGTGCTGGCTGGGGGTCGGTCTGACGGGGGGGTGCTTTGCCCCTTGTGCAGAGTGGGTGCAATGGGGTACACCCATGGCGTCTCCCCCCATGGAGGGTCTCCGAGGGCAGGTCTAACATGGCGCATGTCCCCCCAGTCAGGACCAGGTCCGATCGGGGCGTCTCCCCCCATGGAGGGTCTCCGAGGGCAGGTCTAACATGGCGCGCGTCCCCCCAGTCAGGACCAGGTCTGATCGGGGCGTCTCCCCCATGGAGGGTCTCCGAGGGCAGGTCTAACATGGCGCGTGTCCCCCCAGTCAGGACCAGGTCTGATCAGGGCGTCTCCCCCCATGGAGGGTCTCTGAGGACAGGTCTAACATGGCGCATGTCCCCCCAGTCAGGACCAGGTCTGATCGGGGCGTCTCCCCCCATGGAGGGTCTCTGAGGACAGGTCTAACATGGCGCATGTGCCCCCAGTCAGGACCAGGTCTGATCGGGGCGTCTCCCCCCAGGGAGGGTCTCTG
>JAGPOW010001338.1:1300521-1319253 GCA_030014935.1 Caiman crocodilus | reverse complement strand
TCTTTCTTTCTTTCTTTCTTTCTTTCTTTCTTTCTTTCTTTCTTTCTTTCTTTCTTTCTTTCCTTCCCTGCTCCAGAGAGCTTAGTCTAAACTCTACATAAAGCTAACATGCTACATGGGGGAGCCCAGAGAAGTGGATGTAAATGAAGTGACTCATTTCTTGTGGACATCATGGAAGAAGTATCTTCCGGAGTGTGACTAGTCTGCCTTCTAGGAATAGCAGTTTCATAATGTGCTTTAGATGCAGAATCCCTTCTGATGCTGTAGGAAATAGCACTGAAATCCTGCTAGCAAGAGGGGCTTGTCTTCACAGAGTTGCAATGTGTATTGTTTAATTGTCCTGGTTTCTGGTTTATCATAGACGAAAGATATGCTTGCCTGGTGTGACTATAATTTTAATAGTGTAAAAGTGTTGATGCTTCTGCTTTTTGGCATTTAATGAATAGTTGTGGTAACTAGCTCCTAAGCACTATTAGAGCTCAATGTGCTAGAGGCTGGGTAGTCATCAGACAAGCTCTTTGGGAAGGAACCATGCTTGTAATCTATATTAAATGAGATCTGCCAAATGGGAATGGAGTTTGAGGAAGCATTAACACAGTATTGGCCCTTGTGATAGGCTACAGTCCATGCATGCCAGTGGCTCTATCGCGATCAAATTCTTATAATAGGCATGATGGCAAGGGAAAGCTTATTCTCCTTGTGGGGGTGATTGCACTTGTTTGTGGGAATTTCCACCCAGGTGTGAGGAGAAGCATGGGAAGAAAACACAAAGATGCTTGCTTGCTTGTTTGAAAATTGGCTGATGGGGACTGATCAGAGGTCTCTTAGTCCATATCATTAAAAGCAATGCTTACAACTGCTGTGGTGGCCCTGGCAGGTAAGAGGGACCCAATGCAGCAGTATAGAGGGACACAGCACCAGTTTGATTCCTTTGAAGAAGTTACCTGATGGCACCTTTGTACCACTTCAGAACAAAATCTGTGTTGACCAGCTGCTTTTATACCTTAACAGTTGTTTCTAGTGGAGTTCTGATTCTCATGTGACTGTCTTCTGGGCAACTCCCTTTATTTGCGGGAGTTGGTCTATAAATATTTGGAAGTAAAAACCTTACTCAGAAGGACTAGTCAGCTGCTAGCTCAACTTGCCTCATCTACGCGGCTGCTGTGGTTCATTTGAATATAATGTGTGTGTTGGTGGGTGGGAAGGAGGAGCTGTGTATTTTTTTGAGGTTTTTTGTTTTTGTACGTGTGGTTTTTAATTTTTTCTGGCAGAGCAATAGCCCCTCTATAGGAAAGGGGGTGCAGGCATGGGAGGGACATCGTGGCAGAGGACAGGGATCTCTTTTGGGTGAGGGCAGGGGAGTAAGGTTGGGTAAGGTGGAATTGGGGAGAGTAGGAAAAAGTTTCTTAATATCTGCATGTAAATAGTGTTTGGCTTGGAGGGTTTGCTTTTGGTTTATGTTCCCTGCCTAACACCCACAATGTTAGCGGATCCTTGTCCAAGAGCCTTTAGATGCCACTGGAATACGGAGAAGGAATTTCAGGATGTTTCTCCTCTGCTCAGTCTCAATATTTCCTTTTGCTAATTATATCGTAGCATTCCTAATCATGCTTCTTCGTACAAACCTAGGTTCTCAAAGATCATCCATTACTGTAGTATGTGACTGATGACCTGCTCGGTAAAATGCTTTGTTGTCCTAAAATTCTCTCCAGGCTAATCTGTTGTGTAGAAGTCTTCCCCATAATCAGTGTACTGATTGATTCTTCTTCCTTTGTATTTGCTGCATTTTAGTAAATCCATCTTAATGCAAGGAAAATAAATCTAGATGCAGGTTCACCAAAACAGTACAGAGAACATCTGCTACCTCCCTCTCTGGTAATGGGGGGATAGCGCTGCACATCCTGATTTAAAATTATACTTGCGCGCTCTCCTTTTAAAAGGAAAAACAAATCATCTTGTCTTGCAAGCTCATACCTGACTTTCTGTCCATTATCTCTTCTAAATGTCTTTCAGCATTACTGTGTTCCCAATGTCTCCCTTGCATTTAAATGTGTTTGGATAGTTCTTTTGTATGTTTGCATGGTTATATTATCTTTTCCCCTTGAAATCTGTATCTTAATTCTCACTTTATTTTTCTTGTGCATGTCTTTACTGTGGAGGATGTGTAAATACTAATATTTAAATAATTTTTTTTTTTTATCACTGCATGGTTTACTCCCTCTTCTAGATTCCTAATAAATGATTCATGGGTTTGATAGAGATTAGGGCTGGAAGGGACTATTAGATCATTGTAGCCTGACTTCCTGTATATCACAGGCCAGTAGATTTTTTTTTTTTTTTTTTTTTTAACTATTTCCCCTGTATTGAGCCCAAATAACTTGCTTTTTAGAAAGTGATTGTAGACAAACTCTTCTGGATTTGAAGATGCAAAGGGCTAGAAAATCTACCACTTCCTTTAGTCTGTTCAGTTGCTTAATTACTGTTACCAAGTAGTATCTTTCCCCCTGACTTGAATTTTTTGGCTTTCAGCTCCAAGCCATTGGTTTTTGTTGTGCATTTCTCTGCTAGGCTGAAGAACTGTTTAGTAATTGGTGTTACTTATCCTGTGAAAATGCAACTTGATTACAATGGAGAAGCACCTTCATCTTTTTGATAAATTATACAGATTGAGCACTTTGTCACTGTAATGCAGTAGTGTTCGGATTGTTTTTGTGGCTTTCACATACATCCTTTCCAATTTTTTTTTTTTTTTTTTTTTTTCAATTTTGACTTCAGCACTGAAAAATTTCTCACTTCACTTCAGTCTCAGCACCACTGTAGGCAGGGACAGAAGTTCCTCCTTATCCTTCTGTCCTGTTCTTTACCATTCTGTCTGTCTGTCATCTAGAAATTATTTCAGAAGTGACTTTGTGGACTCCAGATCATTAGTGGAATAGTGTTGGGCCTACTCCATTTCCACGTGGAAAGAAAGTCACTAGAACTATGTCCCTTTGACAACGTTTTGAGATTTACCAGTTAATCTATGTAGCATATGCTTTGATATTATATAGTATTAGCTTTTTAATTGAAATGTTATGTAATAGGGTGTAAGCTCATAGTTTTCAATTTTTTTTAGACTTGAGGCACTCCCTGGAAAATGCCAGCTCTTAGTTTTCACTCTTTTTGTAATAGAAGAATGGCTTTTTTCTTGCTAAGAACTCAGACCATAACAGGTTGGAATATTTTGAACACTGGATTCCAGTATGAAAATTTTAAGTTTCTTGTGAACCAGGTTTGCACACCTAGCAGTGTTAACATTGTGGCATTCCACAGCACCCTTAAAAGGATCTCAAGGCACTTGGGGTGCTGTTGCACTCTGGTTGAGAATCACTGGTCTAAGATGATTAAATCTGTGCAGTACTTTAACCAAATTTGTTATCCCACCAGAGATTGAAATCATGCATGTTTGTCGAGACTGGTGTGTGTGTGTGTGTGTGTGTGGGGGGGGTTTACATAAAATCATCTTGGTTGCTGTTAAACATTTTTAATAATCTAATTAACCCATATCAGCTTTTCCATGAAATTGCCTGGGATTGGTGTCAGACAAACTGGCATTTAGTTACCTGGATTCTCCCTCACCCAATGTGATATGCTAATATAGTATTACCGGAGTGATGTTAACATTTGTCTGGCTTCTGGAATTCCCCTGGTATTCCAGGATTTAGCTGAGATTTCCAACATGCCCTGTTAAACTTCAGTCAACTCAACCTGAACCCAGGAGACCCAAGTATTTAGGCCTACTGTCTTTAAAAATGTTTTAGTCCTTAACAACCTTGATGGACTGAGAAGTACTCTGTCTCTCATGATGTATTCATTATCTTGTTTCTTTCCAAATATAGCAGAAATATAAGGAATGCTTCTGTCTCTTCTGTGTTGTGTTTTACCGTTTTGATTTAGTAATTATAATATTGCTAGGACTTCTTTTATTCCTAATCCACTAAAATACAATCTCTTTGTCTTTGCTAGAGGCATCTTCCCCTTATCTTTAGCTTCCCTTCTCAATTAGGACTAGTAGTAAGACTGGTAGTTCCTAGTGTCTCTTCAGAATTCAGTGCATTACTTTACGTTAAAGGAGTCTAGGCAGAATTGCAACTTTTTATAGATCGACTAATTTGGAGAGGCATAAACTTCAGTAAGCAACTTCTGCTTAACTTCAGGCTAGCATGGCTGTCTACCTCCCATTGCTTTACATGGTTATTTATCATCCCTCCCCATTTTAAGTCCACGCGCTTCTTTTGTCAAATGGAATAATTTTACTTGCAACTATAATCAAGTTTTCCTTGCAAACTTGCTTTTCATATAAGTGCCTTTATGTTAAAACAAATCCTCCTCAAGTGCCTGATAAAGCCTACAAACATTTAGGGATGAGGGTGTAGCTGACACGGTAGAACTGCTGTTTATCATGGTGTTCATAACTTTTTCTGATCTTGTACCCTCCTCCACCATTAGTTTCTCATCTTTACTTGGCTTCTAAGTGTTATGAGGCAGAAACTGCCGTCTTGTTACGTGTCTGTCCAATGCCAAGCATAATGGATGCTGATTCCTGGTTGTGGCTGCAGACCTATACATGGGTGCAAATTTGCCCAAGACACTTGATCTATGCTTCTTCCCTAACAAGGGGTCGTATGACCTGGGACACTAATAAAACCATGTTTTCTGTAGTTCTGAGCAAGTTAAGACCAAAAAATATCAAACAAGGCCTCTGTTCTTGTGTGTGCCGGTTTGCAGGTGCCCACTCTGGAAGTTTTTGGGCTTTATTTTTGGAAGTGCTCAGCATCTCCAACTTGGCAATAAGAATAGTGGGTTCTTATCACTCCTGATCATCGGGCCCAACGAGTCTTGGGTTAAGGAGTCAAGGATGGAGGCAGTGTAAATCGGAGAAGAAAATATTGGCCTAATTGTTCTCTCTCCATCTGTAATAAAAACAGGCTATTTGACTAGCTCTTTTGCTCTTAACTCTGACTGTGACAGCCCAAATATTAGTCTGAGGGTATTTCAGCATCTGGTTATAGTCCTCCCTGGTGGTCTGTTCTCCAAATGACAGTAGCTTAGGGCTGATGCACTCTAACCTCTCTCTGCTGCCCGGTCATGTCCTCTGCTTCGGGCTGATCTGTGGGTAGATCCTGGACCTGGTATGACTCCCCTGAGAAATGTCCACCCCAGCTGCTTGTGTTGTGCAGGAGGGCTGGAAAGCAGCCGAGAGTCCCTTGATGGTTGCAAAATGCCGTTGAGATGATGGCTGCGTAAATCTACTTTTGCTGTCTGTCACCCCTTTAAAATTTTTGTCTTTGTATTAGAAACCTTCTGACCACTTATTTTAGACTCTAGGGAATAATGTTTCTCATGTGATGGTGAGCAGGTGAAGTCAGGCCTATTCCTTCAGCATTACTTCAATTAAAAAAAAAAAAAAAAATACAAGCTGCCTTTAGAGGAATCTGTCATGGAGATGCAGCCCAGACTGTCTAGACACTAATTTTTGTCCATTGAGCTAACTCAGGAAGCTGCTTGTAATAACTGTAAATTGTCTCTTTAATATAAGATGAAGAGAATCCTTGAGAACATCTTTCAGCCCTTTCCTCTGCCACCTAGATGGGGAGAGTGTAATCTTGTCAAAATGAGACTGCTCCAGCCTGTGCCAGTGCTCTCATGCTCATAATTAAGTCTTTTAAAAAAGACAATTTAATGCAAGCCCACTTGAAGAATGGTTAACATTGCATTCTGCTAATGTCCTGTACAAAATGCTCTTGCAGCAAAAAAAGCATCAGCAGCTGCGTTAATTCTAATACCTTTACTGTTCTTCCTCTAGCTCTAGGAGTGTATGTAAATGCATTGGCAAGGCTTAATTAGTACTGCATAGTGTTGTTCCTGGAGTGTTGTCTATTGTATAATTGCCTTTGCTCTTGCAGTTCTGAGTCCTAATTCTGCAAACACCTCTGTGCTGGTAAATTGTTCTCTCTCTACATTTTAAAAATATACATTATTATTTGCATGCTATAGGGGCTCTGTTCGGGGTAGAGGGCTGTCCAGATAGTGGTTTGCAGGAATGGGACCTTAGTTTTGCTACAGACTGCGTTGGCTTCCTCCTCAGACTTGCAGAAAGCAAGTTCCTTTCTAGAATTAAATTCACTAGCACCAGTCACCTCTGTGTAATGTGCCTAACTTGCCCCTTGAGAGTAATCGGATACCGGTTCCTATGTTTGAGGCCTGGAAGTGGCTGGACCATTCTTCAGAGGTTGTTTTTTCTCTCAAGACCAAATCCAGTGAGTTGCTGTTTTTTTATTTGTGTTTTAGGCTCTGGATGCATCTTGCGGCTTATAATAAAACAAATGGTGCTAGTACTATGGTACGACTATTTTCAGAGATGCAGTCTTATTACTGTAACTATGAAGTAGGCTAATGCACAACTTGCCTTTTAGTAATTCTGGGATTGTGGGTATGTTGAGGCTTCATTTTGGGGTGGGGGATGGGGATTTTTTTGTTGTTGGTGACTTACTGTTTCATGTGAACCGTTGATTGACTTGCTTTTATTATGTGTGGTAGTGGTCTGAATTGAACTAAATGAATCGCAGGGCTTAGAGTAAATATGTTTAGCTTCAGCTTTCCTGGCTCAGGTACTGACTTGTTGGTTGACCTTGGCATGGTCATGACACTGCTGCGCTTTATTTTTCCTCTTTAAAATATAAATTGCTACCCTTCTTAGGGGTGCTGCGAGGGGATGAAAGGTGCCTTTGAAATAGAAGCTAATTATCACACGGGCTGGATTTCTTTTGTGACCCTTGTGCTGGTGGGGTGGGAGAACAGGTACAGCTTTGCTAGTGCTGCTGCTATATTGCTGCTTCACACTAGTCCCATGGTCTGTTTTCATTGCTGGTGGGTTGGCAGTCTTTCATCTTCAGCTTGTGATCAGTCAGATCCTTAGGGACCAAGGTGGTGTTGCAATATGGAAGATGTGTTCAAATAGCATCTTTCTGGGTGTTGGTGGACGTGGCCATCTCAATGACTTGGATTTCTAGGATCTTATAACAAGTGGTATTGCTTGAACCCTTCCTTCCCCTGGCCTTTCTAATTAGGAGTTGCTCTTCCAACAGCTGTTCATCCTGTGGACAAGCAAGCTCTTATGGTGATCTTTTTTCTTGCAGATATAATCCTGAGGTCTTCTGAATTTGGTGGTATGCCTAGTTTTCTGGATTCCTCTATTCTCTGTAGGTTATAAAGTGACATTTCATGCTCTCTGTACTTAATTTTTATTTTATTTTTTTTGTTACTGGGCCATGTTTGTGCTGCTATTACTTACTATAATTTACCACTACATTTAGGAGTCCAAGTTCTGGACCAGGGCCATTGTGGTGTAGGTACTATACAGATATAGAGCAAGATGATGCCCCTTTCCTGAACGGCCTTGCATCCAAAGTAACAGGTATTATCTACTTATAATGGGGGGTATGATTTTCTGAAGTTGCCAGGTAACATCAGCTGAGGGTCAAGTGCTTAATATTTCCTAGATTTCATTTTAGGAAATGTCGCTTGGTGTTGTATCTAATGCATTGTCTTCCAAGTCTCTTTTCTTAAGAGTCTGGGTATGCCACATGCATGGCCTTTGGGAGCTTGTCTAGGAGCGGACAAATTGATGTTGAGTTTAAGTTGCTTGTTTGGGTCAGGAGGACCTTCTTGTGGACAACAGTTTTGCCTTGTGAAACTTGCTGCAGTGCAGCCTTTTAGTCTCTTCCAGGCTTGCAGCCCGGGGTGCAAGTGGCTGAGTAGTGCCCCATGAGCAAATCTGACGTTGTATCTTCTGGAGAATTGACAGCTGGCTGGTTCTGATTTTTCTCTT
Source organism: Caiman crocodilus (assembly GCA_030014935.1). NCBI lineage: Eukaryota > Metazoa > Chordata > Crocodylia > Alligatoridae > Caiman > Caiman crocodilus. Next base: position 1,311,383 of record JAGPOW010001338.1, on the reverse strand, counting down.
GTGGCTCAGGTGGGCAAATCCATTTGCTTTGTCAGGCAGTCAAGGATTAAAATGTCACTTGTCCCAAGAAAAGGTGCTTTTTTTGGTGGGTAGCTCAGGCAGCTCTGATTTAACAATTTCCTTCCTCCTGGCTTCCAGGAGGGTGCAAATCTGCTTCACACAGTTATCAGGGCAGCTGGAGTGAATTGAAATTAAGTAAGGGAGTATTGTGCCTGTGAAGACTGCTTTCAAGGGCACTCTAAAACGATTATCTGTCCGAGTTGGCAAACTGCATATTGTTGGCTGTGAATGCCCTAATTATCTTGCGACTGAACAGGACTTTCACAATGATGGTTCTGCTCCTTGATCTGAACGCTCGGGGTGTGGCTGCCTGTTCTGGAGGAGCTGATAGCAACCTCTCATCTGCACATGATTTTTTTTTTTTTCATGCCCTTCCTCTTCTGAGCAGAAGCCCAGCATTAGCTGAATGTAGCCAAGTCTCTGTGCAAGGAGCTCAGGAGGTCCTTTTTGCTTTAAAAAGAACACTGATAGTATGTTGCATAACATTAAAAATGTTTCTCTGGAATTTGCTCCTGGCCTGCAGCTGACTACAGGTGCATTGTCTTGCACGGTGCTGCCCTGCCCAGGGTTTTGGATGCTGTGTGACTTTTTGTGGGAGGGTGATTTATTCATAGCTGTGTGCTAACTTCTGACATGGCTGTCCTCCCCCGGACCCATGCTAACCCTTCACTTGCAACCCAGAGGGTTTTTTTGTCTGCAATTAAATAATTCCCCTCTATACCTCTCTTTCACCTGAGCAGAAATACTTTTTTCCTACGTAGTACTGATAAGCGGAGAATGTAACCATCCCATTTTTATAAATCAGTCGGTTCTGACTGGCACGAAGGGCTGAGGATGCAGCTGCTTCTGTGACTTGGTCCTTGGCTGCTTTTGGTAATCTCCTGTTTTTTTGTGTGGTTTTTTTTTTCCCTAACAGTGAGAGTCTGTGAACAAGCCTCTTCCCCATTGTCCAGTGTCACATGCGGATAAGTGATCCATCAGCTTAGCTTCACAGAGGTTTAGGGCTGGATGCACTTTTATTGAGGGAGCAGAGGCATAGGTGGGAAAGCACAAAGTTCAGTGGTGTTTTTCCTTTCCTTTTCATTCTGCTAGGAGGCGAATGGCTCCAGATTTTCTAGATCTGCTACCAACAAGAGGTGGCTAGGGGAGAGAAGAGGCCTTTGATAGTGACTGTGGCTGCTGTCTTGAGTTAAGTCTGCACCTGTCACTGGGGCACAAGTGGAGAGCTGTGCTGATCTGCAGTAAAGCAGGTCCTGTACAACTGCTGCTGCTCAGTGGCATCTTCTAGGAAGCTGACAGATGGCTAGATCTTTGTTTCAAACTTGCATCAGGCAGACCAGATGTTCTGGTGCTCAGGATACGGAAGTGTAGAACAACAGCATGTCCACCAGACTGTAAGGGGCTGTTACTTGCCCAAAGTAGGGCAAGTGCTGTTTGGTTGTCCCAGGTGAAGGGGAGGGAATGTCTGACACTTTTTTCCTTGAGCCTTCCTGGTAGGATTTGCTTTATGTTGGGTCTGGGCTCATGGCTTGCAAGTTTAATCTGCTGGTAGATGGTGTCTGATGAAAGCTTTCAGGTTGTGGCTATAGCTTATAATAAAAACTGTTTTTAATCCAAGTTTCATTTTCTTTGACTGTTCTTCTTGGTCCTTTTGAGGTCTTTACTTTCTGTTGTCATTCAGTTCATCCAACCCCTTGTCAAATGTAGAATTGCTCCCTATAGGATATCTAGCTTTCTTTGCTCTTCTATATCTTTTTAAGAGGATGTTAATCACAAAATGTTAGAAAAGTAGGGCTAGAAGGGACCTCCAAAAGTCACCTAGTCTGACACACTGCCTGAGGCAGGATCATCCCCATCTAAACCATGGTATAGAAATCCACTGTCCAACCTAGTAGCAAAACCACATGGTGAGCCCTGACATGGCACAAAGCACAACACCTGCCACAGGTAAAACAGGGGGAACAGTGGCCAAGGTCCTGCTGCTGTGAAGGCTGTTTAAAATATGCTCAAAGGATCCAAGGAAGAGGGCCATGTTCCCTGCTAAAGAGGAAGGTAAATACCTTGTGGTATGGACTGTGGGGCGAAACTTCCTGATCACAGGAAGCAAGAGCTCTGACCCTGAGTGGAGGGGCAAGACCCTCTAGCTAGGACCCTCCCAGTTCAAGCCCCAGCAGGAGCACTGGCACAGCCCATTCAAAATTCCAGGCCTGGGCTGTAGCAGCCCTCAGTGCTTCTGAGGAAGGTGCAGTCTCTTCTGCCCACCTCTGCTCCTACCTACCCCCTACCCCCAAAATGTGTAGCAAAAGGAGGAGGAAAATTATTTCTCATCCCTGTGTGGCAGCCAGCAAAGCCCTGTAGAAAATTCTCACAGTAGAGCATAGACATAGCTACTTCTAGATCATACCTGACTCCTGTTTGTCCAGCAGCTTCTTCTGAAACCACTTGAATGATGGCAATCCCACAGTTTCCCTAGGCATTTATTCTGCTACCTCACTCTTCTACCAGCGAAGAAGTGTTTCCAGATATCCCTTTCAAACCTGCTTTTGCTGCAACTTCAAGCCCTTGTTCTTTATCCTGCTCTTTGCAGCAAGAGGGGAAAGGTGTTTTCCCTCTTTTTTGGCAGCCCTTCAGATATTTGAAGACTGCTATCACATCCACATGATCTTTTCTGCATGCCTGTTTCCCTCAGCTTCTCCATGTATGACTTGCTTTCCAAGCCCTTTATCATTTGTGTAGCCTGCATCTGGATTCTTAACTTGTCCATGACCTTCTTTTAAAATGTGGAGCTCTAAGCACCTAACCAGCGCTAAGTAAAGGGGCACTGTCTCTTCCTGTGTCTTGCACCTAACGCTTCTATTGATGCATGCCAAAACCACATTCACTTTTTGTGCGCTTAAGACTCGTATTGTGTGTCACATCTACCAAAACTTCCAGATTTTTCTCCATAGCGCTGCCATCCAGCTCGGTGTTGCTTATCTTGTATTTGTGGTTTTGGTTATTCTTCCTAAGGTGTAGCACCTTGCACTGGCAGCACTGAACTGCATCTTGTTAGCTCTGGTACAGCTTTCCAGTCTGTCAAGATGCTTCTGAATTGTGCTCCCATCTCCAGCATGTTTGCAGTCCTTCCCAGTTTTGTGTTGCCTGCAAACTTGCTCAAGAAGCACCCTATGCCACCATTCAAATCTATTAATGAATACGTATTGAGCAGCGCTGAGGCCAGGCCAGTGGGCTCCCCTCAGAACATCCCTTCAATCTGACATGGACCCATTAATAATTACTCTTTGCTTGCGCCTATTGAGCCAGTAATCTATCCACTTTATATAGTACCTTCTTTCTAGCCCATGTTTCTCCTGTTTGTTTGAGAAGCTCACTTGGGACCTGGTCAGAAGTGTTGCTGGAGTCCAGATGCATTATATGCACCGCATTCCCTTCATCCACCCAAGTAATTGCTTTGTCAAAGGAAATCAAATTTTTTACACTATTTATTCTTAGTAAGTCTACAAGCCCTTAACCATACGAGTGGCCCTTCTCTGGACCCTCTCCAGGTTATCCACATCTCTCTTGAAATGCAGCGCCCAGAATTGCACGCAGTACTCCAACTGCGGTCTGACCAGCGCCTGATAGAGGGGAAGTATCACCTCCTTGGATCTGTTCGTCATGCATCTGCTGATGACGATCAAGTGCTGTTAGCTTTCCTGATGTCTTTGTCACACTGACGACTCATGTTCAGCTTGGAGTCCACCAGGACTCCAAGATCCCATTCTACTTCTGTGCCTCCAAGCAGGTCATTCTCTAGGCTGTAGGTGTGTTGGACATTTTTCCTCCCTAGGTGCAGCACTTTGCATTTCTTTTTGTTGAATTGCATTCTGTTGTTTTCTGCCCACTTGTCCAACCTGTCCAGGTCTGCTTATTCCCTGCCCTCCGGTGTGTCCACTTCTCCCCACAGTTTTGTGTCATCCGCAAACTTGGACAGAGTACGCTTCACTCCCTTGTCCAAGTCTCTGACAAAGACATTGAAAAGTATCGGTCCAAGGATATTGTTGCCAAGTGTTATGTGATCACCTTTGCCAGTTCCTTTGGTACCCCAAAATGGCGTTCAAAAGTCAGCAGGGCCTGATGCATTCATTCATAAAAAGCTTTCTGGCGGTTGTTGGTGGGGATTTTTTAAAATTGAATTTATTTATTTATTTTTTTGTGTTGCTATCTCAGCCTTTAGTTCATTCTGTTCCTTTTATCCAAATAATCCTACTAAAACAATTAATAGACTTTTTTTTTTTTTCATTTCTGGGATGTTTCCCTTGAAATTCAGCTTGTATCTTTACTGTATCCATTCTGTGTTATGATGCCCAGTTTATTGCACCAGTATGTGCAGTGAGCTCTTAGAAAACTACAGACCTGGTTCCTGCCTCTTAGATCCTAAATCTAAGCTTCATATGGCATGATAAGCAAGGGTCAAGTCTTAAGCAGAAGGAGGAAGGGCAAAGGTGATGATCATACAGCTGCTCAGTAAGGTATCTTGATGCCTCCGTTAATTTAGTTTCCTGCTCTGTTTTTTTTGCTCTATGGTCTCGCCTACAAAGGAGTGGGAAGTGAGCTTTTTGGAAGGTATCTGAAGGTGGTTGGGGGAGATGGTTTAGAATACCAATTTGTGGTCAGACTAAGTGCACAGTTATGTTGGTGCTGCAGTGCTCTTGAGAGGTGTTTTCCTGTTTCCTCTCTGCATACCCCCAGGAGGTGGGGCAGCCACCCTAAGGCATCCCCCATGGCTGCTCTCCAGCTCTGTCTCCCAGTACACTTGAAAACAGCATCAAGAGCCCCTCATGGCAGCTGCATTGCCTCTTCTGTGTTTGGGATGGGTGGGGTGTGCTTCTTGGCAGTGCTCTCAAGTCTTTGGGCATAGACATGCCTCAACTGGGTGGAGACAGAGGAGACCTGTCAGCCTTGTCTGTTGTAGCAGTAGTGAATGCCAAAGACAAGGAGTTCAAACTTTGTGCCTGCTGTGCATGAGTTCATAGAGGTGGTGGCATGTTGACTGAAGTAGGAACATAAGTTAGAGAAGGAACAAGATCAATACCCAGAAGAAAAAGAAGGTAGCAGTGCCCATAGATTGGGTAGGAGATGAGCAAGCTGGTTTTTAAGACTAGACCAAAAGGTTTCTGGCTGTTTAGCATCTGCATGAAGCATAACATCAACTAAACAGCCTGTTAAGAAATAAACTTCATGCTGAGATTTCCTTGCATGCATGTAGACAAACTGAAGAGTCCAGTGGAGGACAACAAAAATGATGAGGGGGCTGGTGAACTTGGAGAGGCTGAGGGAACTGGACTGATTTAGTCTGCAGAAGAGAAGACTGAGGAAGTATTTAATAGCAGTCTTCATCCTCCAAAGAGGATGGAGCTGGACTGGTTCTTGGTGGGGCAGATGGCAGAACAAGGAGCAATGCGCTCAAGCTGCAGCGAGGGAAGTTGAGGTTGGACATTGGGAGAAACTTTCTCACTGGGAGAGTCGTGAAACACTGGAACAAGCTCCTCAGAGAGGTGGTGGGGCTTCCATTTTTGGAGGTGGTTAAGACCCAGCTCAACAAAGCCTCATCTGGGATGATGTAGTTGGGGCTGGTGTTGCTTGGAGCAGGGGGTTAGACTAGATGTGACCTCCTGAGGTCCCTGCCAATCCTCGTTGTCTAGGACTTGATGTAGGGTAAGAACAAAACCGCATGTTCAGCCTTTTCAATGCACTTGCACAATGACCATGATACTGTGCTATAAAGTAATTAAAACATGTTAAAAGTGATGACAGCCCCTGTCTAAAGAGGTCTGAAAGAACAAGCCAACACGCATCCTTTTCCATTTTACTTCTCTGACATTAGCTCTTTCAATGAGACCAGTTTACCATTTGTGCAAAGATGAAGTAACATCATTGTCAAAAAATGCCCCAAGTTGGGCTGTCACAGTGTATTTGGCAGGGCATCAAATAAAACATATTCATAGACTATAAGTCGGATCAGAAGGGACCTTGTAGATCTTCAAGTCCGACTCCTTGCCTGGGCAGGAGGGAAACTGGGCACAAATGACCCCAGCCAGGTAGGCATCAAGCCGCTTCTTAAAGACCCCCAGGGTAGGAGCCAGCGCCACTTCCTTTGGAAGTGGGTTCCAGATCCTAGCCGCCCTGACTGAAGTAGTTCTTACGGATGTCTAATCTAAACCTGCTCTCCAACAACTTGTGGCTGTTATTCCTTGTTATCCCGGGGGGTGCTAGGGGAAACAAGGTCTCCCCCAAACCCTTCTGGTCCCCGCCCTTGTGAGTTTTATAGACAGTCAGCAGGTCCCCCCTCAGCCTTCTCTTGTGAAGGCTGAACAGGTTCAGGTCCTATAGCCTCTCTTTGTAGGGTCTGCCCTGCTGTCCCCGGATCATGCGGGTGGCCTCCTTTGGACCCTCTCTATGTTGTCCATATTCCTCCTGAAGTGGGGTGCCCAGAACTGGACACAGTACTCCACCTGTGGCCTGACCAGTGTCACGTAGAGGAGGATCACCTCCTTGGCCCTACTTGGGATGCATCTGTGGATGCATGATAGGGTCCGGTAAGCCCTGCTGACTGTGACCTTGCATTGTTGGCCCATGTTCATCTTGGAGTCAGTGATGACTCCAAGATCCCTTTCTGCCTCTGTGCTCTTGAAGGGAGTTTCTCATCTTTATATGCGTTTTGCTGGTTACTGCTGCCCAAGTGCAGCACCTTGCACTTGTCTGTATTGAAACGCATCTTGTTTTTGTTAGCCCACCCTTTCAACCTATCCAGTTCTTGCTGCAGTGTTTTTCCCTCCCTGCTAGCGTGCTCACCTCACCCCAAATTTTGATATCATCAGTGAATTTGAACAGGTTGCTTTTCGCCCCGTTGTCCAAATCTCTGATAAATTGAACATTGCGGGCCCAAGGACTGAGCCCTGGGGGACTCAGTTGCCCACTTCCGCCCAGGTCAAATATGACCCATCCACCACCACCCTCTGAGTACGACCCTTCAGCTAATTGGCAATCCATCTATGATTCTATGAATATTCAAGCCCATGAACTGGACCTTTTTAAATCTGTTTTTGTTCTCCTGTGCCATAGAACATGGGGATGGTCCTGCCTTGAACAGGGGTTGGACTAGATGACTTCCTGAGGTCCCTTCCAACCCTGACTTTTTATTACTTCTATGAACAGAAACTGGGCCCTGAATGAAATGGGTTTTTTTGTGCAATGGTTGAGTAAGGGCACGTTCTTATCAAGCTGCAAGCCCCAGTTAGCACATGGGGCTGTGATCTTTATGTGCTGCACAAATGTGATACCAACAGTCCTTATAAAGAGCTTACGTTGTGTTTAACGTTTTTTACTGATCAAAGTGGGTTTTTTTTTCCTGCAGATTTCATAGATTCATAAATGTTAGTGTCGGAAGGGACCTCAATAGATCATCGAGTCCGAACTCTTGCATAGGCAGGAAAGAGTGCTGGGTCTAGATGACCCCAGCTAGATGCCTATCTAACGTCCTCTTGAGGACCCCCCAGGGTAGGGGAAAGCACCACCTCCTTCAGGAGCCCATTCTAGACCTTGGCCACTTGAACCGTGAAGAAGTTCTTCCTAAAGTCCAGTTCTGATTTAAGATTAGCAAGACACCTCTGAGGCAGTGAAGGAATATAGGGGTGCTGCTTCACTTGACAGTGGAGTGCAGCTCTTTTTGGGAGGAATGGAAAACTTTCCCTTCATTGATAACAGCACCATACATTGTGTTGGCCACAGAGTTATGCCACATGTTCCACTGTAGAATGAGCGTATATGATTACTTGATTTTGAAATTTGGCTGAATGACTTGCATTAACACTCCTTTTCTTGCAAAGGCCTTGGGTAGGAAGCCTCTCCCCAAGCAGATGTGCGCTGCCGTGTCATGCTGAGGTGTTCATTTGATTCAAGTTTTAAAACCAGCAGAGAACTGTAGAGTGCTGCTGCTGGGTTCCTGCATTATTGCATACAGTTATTACTTTACCATGCCTACTACCCAAGGATCAACATCTTAGCACCTCATCAATATTATGCAGCCGTATGGCAACTCTCCTGCTTTGTGAATTGATTATTTGTGGCGTGCTGCAGGGTTAATCGGCTTTAAACATAACAGTAGCTAGATGTCTTATGATTACTTAGTCTTTTTGCTCTGGTGTTGATATCTGTGTAGTACTTTTTATTCTGGAAGGATTCTGAGCCTTTGAGAAACTTTAAGTGAAGTAACTTTGTGGCTTGCAGCATGCTGCTGAGCTGTGAGGGTAAGGACATTTGGTCATAGGGGAGCATGTTTACACATGTGATGGGGCTTCTAGGGTCTGTCTAGTGTTGACAGAAATGCACTCCATGGGCTGCTTGAATGCTTCGTACAGACTCAGAAAGCCCAAAGCTGGATCAGTTCAATCTTTGCCCATTAGTTTGAACTTCATAGATTGAACTGGTAAGCAAGTGAACAGACATTCACTTTTTTGATTCGGGAATTGCAGCCACCTACCTGTAGTAGCCCAGTTTAAAAGACAGGGGGAGGCTAGAACACACCTCCTTGCTGGGTTGGAATGGATGGCTTGGGCCAAGGCTGGCTCATCCACCCTGTGAGGGGGGGAGTTTGGGGGAGGTGCAAAGCATTCTGGGATGCTGGGGGATTGAGTTCACTTTAATCTGAATGGAATGTGGGGCAGATGTTCAATAAACTGATTTAACCTAAATCAACAAAGTCTGATACTACATCTATCCAGGTTTATCTTAAACAGGTTTCGACCATTTTGAAAGTGGTTTGTGTGCTCTGAACTTGTGTTATGTTACAGAACTGAATTGTTTTCCGATCATTTATACCAGATTGTGTCTTTTCTGTCCCTAGACCAAAGGTTTGTTACAGTATGTGTAATGAAACTGTTTCCGGGCTTTGGAAGGATGAAAAGCGAATTAATTAATCCTGCTGAGATTGAGCAATGTTCTGATCTCCACAAGTGCCAGTGTTCCCAACTCCCTCCTTGGCTTAATTGCTGTCTCTTTTGGGTTTGCTGTTATGTCCAACTGCTCCCTTCAGGTTTTTTTTTTTTAATTGACATTGGTCTAGCTAGTTTCTTCTGAAAACATTCAGTGCTGAATGTTGGGAGCAGAATTAGGCCAAGTCAGAGCACTCTTCCAAGCCCTAGCCTTGGTGTGGGGTAAGCTTTGCTGTATACAGTCACATAGTGGGAACAGGGCAACATGAATTGAAGCTCTGTGTTCTGCAATTGCTGCCAGCTCAGGAGATGTGGTTGCAACCCAGCAGCAGCAAAACTCCACAGTTTTATCTGCTAGCTTTAATCTTGGATCAAATCAACACCCTAGCATGACACTGCGGTACACATCTGCTTAGGAAGATGCTTCCTATCAAATATTAAACCCAAGGACTTTGCAAGAAAGGGAGATGCGGTTGCAATGCCTTATTCAGTTGCTTCAAATGCTATAGCAGAGTGATGGAGTCTCATTTAGCAACAAACTGACAGTGCTGTAATTGGAAGGAAGTCATGCAATTAGCAGAGCTTTACTTCTGGATTCAGTCTAAGGGACCCTGCTGAGCCCTGTAGTATAAAATACAGATTTGAACAGATATCAAACATGATGCTAATGTAATAATAAATATTCTAGCATGTCCATAGGCCAGTCTAAAAAATTGCCAGTGTAAGCTCCAGAGTGCACTGACTGTCTAGGAAAATGCTCTTGCATATAAGAGGTTACCCTGCTTACTCGCACAATCTATACATCTTTTCCCAGAAAAAACAGCTTTCCAAAAATGGAGCATGTCTTAATTGGGAAAGCTGATTTTTTTTTTTTTTTTTTTTTTTTTTTTTTCTCCTCCTGTCCGAAATGGTGATAGTAGCACTTCTATTCAGAGGGTTCAGGGGGTTGATTGACTTCATGAGTTGTTATAATCTACTTGATTGATGCTAGTTGCTCTTCGCTTAGCAGGTCCTAACCACCTTCTCTCCTTGTGTCTTGATGTTTCACTAATCAAGTGATCCTTTCTTCAGGACAATTGCCAAAGAACTTGCAGTTTTAGCTACTGGTAGTCCCCCCTCTTCTATCAGCCTTGCAGACTGATTTTTAGCTCTTTTCAAACTCCTGGATCCACCCATGGAGGCCATTCTTCAGCCAAAAGCTGAAACTATCTGCTGCTAAGCAGCCAGGCACTGCTGACAGTTAAATTTTTCACAGCTGAACAGTATAGGAACAGTGAGTGACTTGAAGATTAGGCTCTGTCTCTGCTTTGTGGCCACAATGCTGGAAAAGTTTCTTCATTCTGCCTTCCCCCAAAAAAGGTGCGTGTCTTATTTGGAGGGTATGTGATATGCAAGACAATACAGTGATGGGAATAAGTATTAGATCATTTTCATTATTTAATATGAAATGTTCAGGAGTTGATGTTGACCCCTGTTGGGATGATACAGCTGTGAATTGGGACCCAATGATTTAGTGGCATGACACTGTGTAGCCAGGAGCCCTTAGTCATTACAGTCCATTTACAAATCTTGCCTCGTATGCTGGGATATACTAGGCCTGATTGCCTCCTCTGTTGGAAATATCCATTAAAATCATTCTTTGCTCATCTTGAACAAATGTGTGTGGCGGGGCCAGCAGGGGGCGCTCCTGTTTTGAGCCACCCACCTCCCTGCGCCCAACCACCTTCCAGCCTCCGAGTGCCTCCCTGGGGTGCCTCGCGTCCGGCCGACCCCTTCCCTGGAGCCCACCCGCTAGCCTGGGGTTTCCGCTGCCACCATCCAAGGCTCTGG
>JAGPOW010001338.1:1278070-1288222 GCA_030014935.1 Caiman crocodilus | reverse complement strand
TTATGACTTGCATTGATGTGCAGCCTATACACGTATTAAACAGATAATCAGTGCTTGGTTCAAAGAACTAAGCTTGTCTCTTCTTGGGTAGTGATCTGATCAGAATTCAGACTCCAGAGGTATAATTGCACTGTAATTTCCCTCTTAGTTGTCGGTGAAACTTGGCTTTCACTGGCAGTGTTTACTGGAGTTTAAGGCTGCATTATACAGACCATTTCTGGGAATTCATCAAGCCCCTGATTTCTGGTTGAGAGCACATCTCAAAATAAAGACAAGGTGTCTGTCTGTCTTAGCCTCCAAGTGATGCAACTGATTTTTCTATCCCTAGGTAAACTTGTAGCAGTTTATTACCTGTACCCTAAAAAAGTTTCACCTTCATTTCTAGGCTGAACTTGTCTAGCTTTGTTTCTGGAGGAAATACTACCCTGGTATTTAGTGATCAAATCATCTTATTTTTGTTTTTCTTTAAATTTAAATAGATTGAACTTTGTTGCTTGTAAAAACAGGCTGTGCAAAGCTCAGGCAATTCTTGCATCTCTTCTAAACCCTTTCCACTATTTCAACATCCCTTTTGACGTGTTCTTGCCAGCATTAAACGCAACATTTTTATTAATAGCTTTGTTAATGCTGTAGGTGCAGTGATAATCCCACCTCCCTGTATCTAGACTGTATCCCCCTGTTTATACATTTGAGGATAGCGCTTGTGCCCTTGCTCTTGCTCTGCTACCCCACTGCCTTGGAAGCACATGGTCATTTGTGTATCCACAACTCCTGAATTTTTCTGAATTTCTGCTTTCCAAAATACAGCTCTTCATCCTGGAAGGATGGCCTATATTCTTGGTCCCTAGATAAAATGCATGCAAGTCCATTAAATTCAAGATGTTCTAGTGATCCCTGTGTACCCTGTGCTCCAGATTTGCTTTGCATTGTAGAATTAACTTGGCCGCGTTCGCCTTTTCCAGGCTTTTGTCTGTGCTGCTCTTGTCTTTTCGAGTCGCTCTACCAGTTATCTCAGTTGATACGGTGTTTTTGTGATGTGGGCGGGCAACTTTCTGGGGACTGAGGTTGTATTTGTGATCTTAACTTTTAATTAGAATCCCATATCATCAAATAAAATTATTCCCTTGGAAGAAGATCCAGTGAAATAATGACTGATTTATAAACTTTCAAGGTAAATACTAATATTGCTTAGTGTTTCTTTTGAAATATTATGGATGCACTGGAGAAACAGTCTATTAAAAGGTGAATGTGGGGTTTGTTTAGTTTTTTTTTTTTTTTTTTTGTGAGTGCTTTGCACAGGTAGGGAATGATCATATTTCAGAAGAAGCTAGATATTGAGAGACTCCTCAAACCTGTTTTTCTTCCTTTGTAGCCTGTCTTGTTCAGGCAAGACTTCCCTGGCAATTGTGTAATAGGAGTCCTAAGGAGAGCAGTAATATGTTTATACAATTCCTCAAGGGTACTTATTATGGACTTTTCCTGTAAAGTGCCTAATGAGTTTGTGGGGCTATGGTCCTCTCTATGGAAGAGGATGCAGATGAGATGGTGTAATTCATTGTATATGCACCCTCTGGGAAACTTGCAACTAAAAGATTAAACTTTCTGCAGAGGAAGGGCTTTTTATGATGCATTTTCAATAATTTGAATACTGGCTTACTTAACTCTTCCAGTTCCCCTGTAAAGGCCTGTCCTTTACTTTGGCAATGTTGTCTGAGTATGGACTGCAGTACTGAGCCTTGGATGTAGCACTGGCGCAGTTTTTGGGCTTTTGTCAGGCCAGTTAAATGTTCGAATCTTTTATACACACATTTCAAAATGTCCCTTGCTACACAGTTAGTTATTGATTATCTTTTACTGGACCCACTGCATAGTTGGGATAGTTAGACAAGCTTTTGAATGCAAGACCTTCTTGTGGGAATTGAGGTGTTGCAAAAATACAAGGCTTATTACTATAAATGCTGTTTTCACTCTGTTTTACAGGAGGTGAGTGTTGCCTTAAGATCATAACTGCTGAAGGCCTTATTCCTAAGGTTGCAGCCTACACTTATTTCTTTGAATTATTGCTTTGTGCCGCGTCTCGTGCAGAGTGGCTTCCATAGCACGGACCTGCTGCTTTCCATGCAGTACTGTGGATGTTGACACAAAATGCATGGGCCTGCCCATTAGTCAAATGTTGGCTATTTTCACGTGTGCCTTAAGACATTTTGCAAGGATTTATAGGCAATCACGCAGGCAGTTTGTGTTATACTGTTTTAAACACTGCAGTTAACTACTTTAATAATATGGGGGGGTTGTTTGTTTGTTTTTTTTTAGTGGTTCCCTTGGAAGGTTGTGTGTATTTTGTTTTTGTTCAAGTGCTTCATCCCAACAAAGCTTTGTAAATCTGACATTTTGCATCTTCCTTCCTGAGGATTTAGGGATTGTTTTGGTGCCATCAAGCGGCAAAACTCAGTATTGTCTGAAACTGAAGATGCTGCTAGGAGCAGTGGGCTGTTTGAGAGGAAAACCTGTGCATCTAAAACTTCTAAGGGGGGGGTCAAGGGGAGTGCTTTTCAGTGGCTTGCCCAATCTAGTTTACCATCTGGAAATACTTTGAATTAGAAAGTGGAAAGAGTAAGTGACCTAATAGGCCTTTTTTACTTCTAGTTTTATCCAATGTACATCTTCATTCAAATAGTGTTTTTTTTTTTCTCTGAAATGGCTGTAGCTACAAGCTTCCACCAATAAAAAAAAGAGAAGATGGAAAAAACTCCAAACATGAGGCTTTTGTAACAAAGGTGGCCATCAAGGATAAAACTAGGAGTTGCTGAATGGAAACTAAAAGTAGTTGCATGACGTAAAAAGGCTGGACAGCAGTCTTTTTGGTTTCTGCACTTTTGATCCTGCCAGTCCAGTGTGCAGGCTGGGGCTCATGCAGAGGTTGGAGACTTGCCTGGCTTCCTACGTTTCATTGTGTGTTTAATCCCCTGTGTGCTGCATTGCAACCAGGACTGTTTTGTGAACTGGGGGCATGTCTTGTTTGGGGTGTGCACATCACTGATCTGCTATGTGCTTGTGTGTAGCTTGGCTGCTTCCAATACAGAAACAAATCTCACTACCTCTTGAAATGCAGAGCTTGCATTGGTAGGATTTTGAATGATATTCTACAATTTGTGTTCATTTTTAGGGAGACTCTCCTTATCTTTTTAGTTCTACATAAATGAAATCTGTAACTTAAAGGTGCAGGTGTCAGCTGGGAAGCGTGTAGCAATGCTAGCAAGTTGGGTGAATTGGAGCCTGATGCAGTTCAACATCGAGAAATGTAAAGTGCTGCACTCAGGACAAGCAACCCCCAACACACACCTACGAGCTTGGTGGCACCAAACTGACCAGCACCACAACTGAAAGGGACCTGGGGGTAATAACAGACTACAGTATGAATATAAGCCAGCAGTGTGATGCTGTACCCAGTTGGGCAAATAATAGTGTGGCATGCATTAATTGATGCGTTTTCCAGCAAAACCAGGGGGGTGATTCTTCTGCTCTACTTTGGCATTGGTGAGAGCGCAACTGGAGTGCAGCGTCCAGTTCTGGGTACTGCACTTTAACAAGGACATGGACAAGTTTGAGAGAGCCTAAAGAAGAACCACACACATGATCAAAGTCTTGTACAGCAAGCCATAAGAGGAAAGGTGAAGGGATCTGGGACTCTTCAGCCTGAAGAAAAGAAGGCTGGGAGGGGGCCTGGTAGCAGCTTACTGCTACACTAGGGGAGTACATCAAGGGCTCGGTGAGCAAGCTCTTCACTAGGGCACCCGAGGGAGAAAACCAGGAGTAATGGCCACAAACTCCTGGACGACTGATTTGGGCTCAACATTAGGAAAAATTTCTTCACAATCAAGGTGTCCAGACTGGAATAAGCTCCTGCCAGATGTAGAGCAGTTACCTACCCTGGAAATCTTTTAGAGGGGACTGGAGGTGCCTACCTTGCTGGGTCTCCTGACCCCCAGTTATCTTTCCTATTTGCAGGGGGCTGGACCCGATGATCTTCTGAGGTCCCTTCCGGCCCTTTACAATCTATGAAGTGCTCAGGAAGAATTCAAAAGAAGTGCATTTTTTACATGGGTTTCTGACTTGTCCCTGGTGGTGGGCTAGTGTTTAGTCCTGTGGTGCAGGGCTTCTTGGCTGTATACTAACTTTGCAGTGCGGGGATGATTTGCCAACTTGTGTAACCAATAGGTGTTTTAGCAACATAAATTCCCAGACATAACTTGTGTGAAGATGGGGGTCAGGGCAGAGGGTACACCTCAGTAATTTAGAGGTAATATGTACTGTTGGGATGCTTGCATTTCTTCAAAGAATTGCCTTCAACTCCCAGACAGGATTACCTGACCGTTCTGAAACAGTCCTCAAATAAATACTGCAGCTATAGGGAGCGGAGTAAGAAGGTCAAACCTTTGTGGAAAGCTCATCTTCACCTGTGTTTTGGGCCTGTTGTCAGGGAAGCAAGTTAGTACTTGTATGAAATTTTTATTATGAAAATGGTGAACCAATGGTAGAAACTGGAGCACAGTTTCTTTGGCAGCTTTCTTAAAACTTGTTGTAGAACAGTAATTCTCAACCCAGGTGCTGTTGGATCATTGAGATCCTTCTGGATGCTGCTGGCTGCCACGTGATGTTAGCACTGTTGATATGCAAGCAAATCACAAGATTAAACTCGGATTTCAAACAGGAATCTGTAGTGTTAAAAGCATTCTGACTTGCTGTGGTCTTTCTGGGTTGCAACAGAGAAATTGCTTTTTTTTTTCTCTGTAGTAAAAAATCAAGTGCAAATTAAGAGCTGCCACTTCTCTGAGGGTGTCTGGCATCTAAAGGTTGAGAACTACTCCTTTAAAAATTGAAGCAGCTACCTTGGGTATGGATATCTGCTGGTCGCGCTTGTTTTTTTTAGGGACCAGTTTTGTGATGAATTATTACAGTTCTGCTAAGAGCTGTGCTTTGTAATCAGTAGGCAGAGGTATGTTTTGGGGGAAAGGAGGAGAGGGGGGCAGGTCAGTGTAAGAAGGGAAGGATCAGCCCTGCATTTACAAGTACTGTGGGCACAGAATGGGGAAATGCCAAACCCTGGCCATAAAAACCTAAAGTCTAGGGGGCTGTTAGTCCTGACCAGGGTGAGATCTGAACGTTGCATAGTTCTGACCGTGCTGCTCTTCTATGATTTAAACTTGGCCTCATGAGTAGCGCCTTGGATACTTGGATACGGAGAGTTTTGGCAATAAACTTGTCTTTTCCATCCTTTTTTAGGAGGTCAGAACTTGTTTCAGATGCCTGGCTTTATATTAAAAAAGAGTTTCAAAAATACTTAAAAATGGTGCAGCATAATACTGTATTTTAGTATACTTAGTATACTTGTCATGCCTTAATATTTAAAATCCATCTCTTTAGGGATTAGCACTTCTGCTTGTTTCTCTGGGAAGTAACCTAATTAGCAGCCTCTTCTTGATCTATTTGCTAACTTGACCTGTATGTGGAGTCTGTCCTCTCATGCTTGATTCTCAGTTCCAGTAGCACTCTTAACACTTCCCACAGTTGGGCTGTTGCCCATACTGGTGGAGCATGCTAGCCTAGGCAGGCTGCTACTGACTTTAGCAGTATGCTCTTGTCTAGGACTTCAATACTGCTAGATAACACACATTAATAGCTGAATGCAGGACAGAGTGGCATGCCTTTTTGGAGGGGTGTTTTGAACCTAGCCTAACTCCATGGATTTTAAAATTTTCTTTCGAGTCATCATTTGATGGAAACCTTTTTTTTTAATAGGTCTGTCTTTTCATCACAGATGAGCCTTTGCTATTGTAAAACCACCTGCCTTCCCCCATCTCAATGGGTTCAGCTTTTAACCTAAAGGAAACAGAAATGCTATGTGCTCTGCTTTACGGGCGTTGCCATTCAGCTGACTTGCCCTCTTGTTCTTTTCCTTGAATTGGGTTGGCCCCTCAATCTGCCCTGATACATTTTGGGAGTTCCTGGCTATGCATTGGCTTTGCTGCCTAAGAGGGGCAGTGGTTATGGGGAGTGGGACTTTGCAGCAGCACAGGAGAAGTTGGGCCCGGGGGAAGAGACTTGGAGCAGGAGGTACAGGTGGCATTTCTGAAGCCATGCTATTTAAAAAGTTGAAATTTGAGAAATGCACTTATTTGTCACATTGAAGGTTTTAGGTTTTAACACGATGAGATGATCATGCTGAAGGGAGCACTCCCTTTGTGTGCTAGGCTGTGAATGTTGGCAAGGCCCTGTATCATCAGTTGCTTCTAATTACTTAAACGTGGGGTTGTCCACACTAATGCTCCCACCAGTGGGGCTAGGGTGGTGGGAGGTTCATAGAATAATTCTGGCACGCATGCACCCTCAGATTTTGGTTGATTTTATTTTATTTTTCCTCTCCTGCACTATATTATCTGTCGTTGCCCTGAATTTCCAAAAAGAAATCTTTCACTCTGCTGCCATCTGGAGACTCGGCTGTGTATTTGGCGTTCTGATTTTGTTCCTGTTGTCTTGTTGGTTGTAAGTTGGTCAGCCTGAGAGGCACGTTCTGATTCCTAAAAAAATAAGTAAATAAAATGAAGTCCACAACAATTTGGTCTTTGTGCCGTAAGTTGCTAACTGCTTGTTTTAAAAGGAACTTCTGACTTGTTGTAAAGCGATTATCTACAGTGTTAAGCTCAATTTCACAACATGCCCAGAAAAATGGTTGCAAAGGTACAAATAGTGCAGGATTTCTTACGTTCAGTTCTGTTCTGCAACACAATACGATATCTTTATTTGTGTTCCAGAGAGTATTTTTCAAGAGTTAAGGAATTTGATCCTCTTGTGTGAAATACAACTAATGGTAGATTCTGGACACTATTGTGTGACAGACTAGCTCTTTTTATCTTCATCTTCAGGCCAGGGAAAGTGGTACAAATGCCTTGGCAATGTGCAGAAGATTACAAGAAAAAGCGATAGCAGAGTCTTGTTACCTGTAACCATTTCCCTTGCTCAGCCCTGCAAGGGAGGGGGAAAGAGGCTTATTTCTAGAAGTTGGCTTACATATCCCATCTGCCCATTCTATCTGTTTGTTTTTTAATCTGATCCATACGTTTTACGCTTCTTGTGCTGCGCTCAGCCCTGGGATAACTTACTGAAGTTCATTAAGTCATTAAATCGGCCAAATTCCTTACTGACCTCATTAAAACTTGAATGACCAGGTACCTATCTTTTCAGTCCATGTCAGTTTAATTTGTTACCTTTTTTCAAGCAAAAACACGAATGTGTTTTTGATTTTTTTTTTTCAGAATCAAGTGTGTTGTAACGAACAAGAGCCATGTAATGCAGGGAGAGTGAATCCTGAACCTGCAGCAGGTAGCACTAGATGACCTCCTGATTCCACATCCTTGTAAGACTTGAGATGCTGTTGTTCTTCAGTGTAGTAAGTTTTGTTTAAAAAAAAAAAAAGTGTGTACTGCTGTAAAAAAACCAAACAAAAACCTTGGTTGCTCTTCCATAATGGTATGTAGGACTGTTACGCTTCCCGCCCCATGCCCCCCAGTGATTTGTATGACTTGTTCTCTGCCTTAACAAGTATTTTTAAAATTCACTTGGCCTCTTAACATTTGATCTCTTGTGCGTGAGTGAAGGTGGCCACCAAAATGCATTCAGTTTGTACTGCCTTGCCTGCCAAGGAAGGTACTGCTTTTGACTTCACTTGCGTGTACACACCTTTCCTTTTTTTTACCACCAATACGTTCAAATAGACAGATTCTAAGATTTGAGGTGGCCAGTTTTTTTTTATTTGAGGAGTTTTGTGACTTGTCCCTATTTTGATGTCAGAGTTCACAGTGTCCTTTCCTTCATCCCTTTCCCATGCAGTTAGCATCTACTTTTTGTCTCGCTATTCTTTATACTCTGGTACAATGGTCAGTCCTGATGATGTGGAATTTTCTCGTCTTTCCTTTTCCTTTATGATGAAGAAAAAGTTCCATCATGAAATAGATGTCTGTACGAAGTATAACTTCACCTACCTTGAATTGCTTTCCTTTAAGGTGGTGCTAGAACAACTCGCCTTGGAACCTGTGCCTGTTAACTGGGTAATTTGGCGGTATTAAAGTAGTTCATGCGCCTGATATAATTAGGGGCTGCAGAACCTTTTAAAGTCTTGTCAGAGCAGCCACTATGTTAATAGTGAGTTGTAGGGATAACATTAGGTGAGGTCAAAATTGCAGCCATAATTAAGTCTGTATATCACCTGCTGTAATTCTCAAGACATTGAATTGCCTCCAGGGCACCCTTTTAAGCTTTCAGAGGAACTGAGTACCTATGGCTCCATTTGACATAACACCTTGTTTCACATCTGGCATTGACCTTGAGCAGAAGAGAAGACTGAGGGGGATTGAATAGCAGCCTTCACCTCCCTGCAGGGGGGCTGCAGAGGATGGAACTGGACTGGTCTCGGTGGTGGCAGATGACAGAACAAGGAGCAATGGGATTAAGGTGCAGCAAGGGAAGTTGAGGTTGGCTATTAGGAAAAACTCCTTTATTAAGCGGTGGTGAAACAATGGAACAGGCTCCCCAGAGAGGTGGTAGAGTCTCCATCCTTGGAGGTTTTGAAGACTGAGTTAGACAAAGCCTTGTCTGCATGATGTAGTTGGGGCTGATCCTGCTTTGTGCAGGCGATTGGGCCAAATGTAACCCCCTGAGGTCCCTTCCAGCCCTCATTTTCTATGGTTGAGAATCCAGACAGGGTGGCATCAAAACCAGTGGATGCTAGGGAGTTTTAATTTTGAAATTATTTTCACAAATGGTTAAAGTAACTATTGGGATTTGTCTAAGGCCAAGCAGTGTGTTTAGAGGCAAAGCAGAAATAACAGAGGATTCCCAAGGTAACTGCTTTAAAAGTGCATTAACAGTCTCTGTGAATACATGTTTAGATGGTATTTGTATGTAATCCTGTCCAGTGGCAAGGCTGACAGTAGACAGCCGAGTGGAGAGCATGAGCCTGCTGTGTTGCTAACCTTCTTGATGAAGATGAAACTGGATTGATTGTGTATTTTTTCCTTAATAGCACTAGCAGTTCCTGTTTTATCAAGTTTCAGGTGCATTCAAGGACATCCTTGGCTATTAATAATGGGTCTATAGTTTTGAACTTGTATTTTTAAAAATTTCTGTCCCAGTCAGTAGAGTGAAGTCTTCGCTAACGGAAAAAGCTCCCTCTTCTGGTACGTATTTTGTTGTTAGATGCCAGTTTTCAGCCCTAACTAATAGGGTGAGTTGACAACTTAATTTAGTTTTTGTGTAAGTGGGCCCTGTGTTGAAAATATTACACCCTAAAATGTAGAGCAAATAGCAGTTGCTGATCCTCATACTTTAATCCTTCACATCTTTATGTAAACTAAGCCCGGTTTATTTGTAAATGGGAAGGATGGCCCTGAAATTGGGGAATCAGATACTAATATTCAGTAAAGTACTGCAAAGCAATAAGCCTGGTTGACTTGGAATACTGTCCTTTCCTTGGTTTAGTAGTGAGGACTTATTTTTTATCTTGTGGACTATATTTTCATTGGAAAAATCCATGCTATGCAACTTGCTTTTAAATAAGATTCCTGCCTAAAACCAAGTGCTCTTCCTTGGATAGATTAGAGCTAGTAGAAAGACTTCAGTTTGATCCCACTCCACAAATGATGGTTACTAGTAGAAAAGCATCCATACTTTACAAAACCAGCCAAACTTCCTAGTTTGCTAATTAGCTCCCTAATTTGCCTCATTGCTGAAAATGGTAGATGGCAATCCATTCCTTTTGAACCATGGCAGAAAGCAAATTTAAATTCCTTGTGTAGCTCAAACATTGGTTTTCTGCACTATTTCCATAAAGAGATGTATTGCTGTCTCTCATATTTTGGCATGAGGCCACTTTCCTAGCACAGATAAGGTTTTAGAGGCCCTTTCCCTAATGGAGGGAGATAAGATAATGCATTCATCAGCTCTTATGTGCACAGTGGCAGGTAGGGATGGCTTTCTTTGAGTTAATAGGCATGATGCTACCTATAACTTGGGAAGCAGAAAGGAAGAAGGTGTGTAGTTATGAAGATGGTTAAATGTAGGATAGTAACTGTGTTATCCAGTGTAATTTTTTTTTTT
>JAGPOW010001338.1:1257278-1273005 GCA_030014935.1 Caiman crocodilus | reverse complement strand
AATGAATGTCTTAAGTGTCCTGAATTAGTGGCTGAGTTTGTAACCAGTTAAGCTAGCTCTGGACCTCCTGAGAATTGGCAGGAGCGAGACAGATGATTGCTTGGCAGTGTACAAACATGGTGCTGTGACACTGGGGCCCTGGTTGGTGATTTTGGGTGGTTTTGCATGCTGTTGAGATGCAAAGAATATTAGTTTTTTGCAAGGTAAGTTGCATGGTAAGTAAAATCCTAAATGGTGAAGCAGAGGAGGATTGCCTTGACTTATTGATGGACTCAATCCAGTTGACTTCCACAACGTGTTTTGCAGGTAGGGCAGATTATAGTATTGGAATAATTAAGGGTTCATTGGCAGCCCTTATTTCAAATTCTGTTTTTTGTGATTTAAAGGAAACTTGCAGTCTGTCTGCTGACTAATTCACTTCAAAGAAAGGTCACCCAACACGAGTGTTAGCCTTGTACAGACTCTTCTAAGACGGTGGTCCTGGGCACAGGTAATGGAGCTCCTGCCATTCCAGGCTGACAGGCCAGGGGATTTTTTTTATATTGCAAGAAAAATAGGAACTAAGGCTAGAAACAGGCATTCAAAAAGTCTGAGGCAGAGTCTGAGTTGCATGGTTTTCTATGTGTGGTGTGGTTTAGATTGGTAGTGAACAGAAAATGCATTCACCCGTTGGGTGAGAGCAAATCTTAGATCAGGCTCCACCATTTTTTAAACCAGTCTGCGTGCTGAACTTCTGTTTTGGGTATTGGTGTCTGATCATTGTAGATGTTAAGGTCTGTACCTGGCTGACTTTGGGTCCCCTGTTTGTGGTGAGGTTTGTGTGTTTTTTGGTGCGTTTTCTCCCCCACCTTCTCCCTCTTCCTTGTGTATTCATGTGGGAGCCACCTTTTTTGAGATTTGTCCCATCAGGGAAGCTGCTTCTAGTTTTGAATCTCTCAAATTTGACTTTTTGCTGTTCTGATGTTGTTTTGTAAAGGATGGTAGTGACTTGAATAAATGCCTTAAAATATAATAGATTCAGTTGTTGGTGTCCAGAACAAAAAAATGTATTTTTTTTTTTTTTACTTAACAATTTATATGGGGCATATAGCTATACATGTTTGCATTCCAGCGGTGAGTATGAATTGTCTTTGCAAGCAGTGATTTCCACAAAACTTTCTACATCAGACTGGGAAGATACCGTAGTACAAATTCTAGGCTTAACTGTTAGATCACATTGAGGTTTGACAACAGAATTGGGCTCCTGCTTCATCTATATGCTTGTTTTAATAAATTGATTTAAATCAATCTAACTTTCCTTTCTCATGCGTGCTGCAAGCAAGAATGGTGGTGTCTGCAGAACACGCTTCATTTTCTGTTCTCAGCTATTGAAGAGAAGAATAAACCAAATGGCTAAACTCTCTTCTACAATTTTGGTGGCATCCCTGAACTTGTCCCCATGAAGATCAGTCACTTCTCGGTCATTTTTCTGATGAACTACACTGGTTTGACCTCTAAGCTTCTTCTGATGCAAGGCACTGTTTTTCTCCAGTGTTCCGACTCCATAAAATATGAATCCCCAGGACTGCGTGTACACTTTCGGTATCAGTCCCACCAACATCACGTTTCAGCATTACTTCCCTTATACCTGGGATGCAATTTGAATCATGTTCCAAGGAGCATAAAGGACCATGTTTTCTCTCTCTCTCTCTCTCTCTCTCTCTCTCTCTCTCTCTCTCTTTTTAAAGCATGTCATTTTACTAAACATGAGAGCCAGAAAACTGTCTCTAGAGCAGGCCTTCCTGCCTGTATATAATGGCATCTGGATTTGTATCCTAGCCATGGCTGTAAATGTTCCCCTGGCTTTATCCCTAATAAAGGACCAAACTTACTGGAACGCTGCGGTAGGCGTAGTGGAAGTGAGTAAAGAATGCTTTGGCTTTAGTTTGGCGTCCTCTTGCTCTGTGGGTTTGTCTGCCCCCTATTTCGACACTCTTCCAGCAATGGTACATATGTAAACATTTTTAAGAGACTTCCTGCAAAGTAAGTGCGAGTGGAGCGCACCATTTCAGTCCCTTCCTTTGCAGAAACCCATGTGTTTTGTTTACAGTCATTGTGAAGATGATTCATCTCAATTTAATATTTACCAGCTTGGAGGGGCTGACATTTATCTTGCTTGGGTCTAGCTATAACATTCCTGTCCGACACATGGTGCAAATCAACTGTCCTTCCAACTTGAAAGAGCTTGAGAGGGTAGGACTCTGCTGACGCATCGCTTTTGTTCTTGGGGAATTGTTTCCATCGTGCTCTCAAAAAGGAGGGATGCAAAAAGCTGTGCTTATGGCCAGGTTTCTACATGTTTGCCTCGGTTGGGAAGGATCTGTGTTGGCGATTTAGCTGTTCTCACTGCCTGGATTTGGGTTGCTTTCCTAGCGCTTTTTGCGGCTATATGCTCTTTTTTTTTTTCCCCCCCCCCCCAAACTTTTTCTCTGTAGGCCTCTTCATCGTCTGAAGCTGTTCTCCAATACAAATGTTGCAGCCAGATTATTTTATCACAGTTTAAATTGCAGTTGTTCTTCACTTCCTCTGTCTTGTTGGGATGTGTTGGCACAGAACAGCCTTATTTAGTTCACCCCAGAAGTGGCTCTGTTTTTGTGGTGGCTGGTTTTTCTCCTGTTTTTTCAGTCTGGATTGCTTTGTTCTTGTAAACAAGTGATTTAAATAGTTCTTTGGGCACTTCATAAATATTAATAAAGGACCTGATCCCAACCATTGAGACAAGTGGGAGGTTTGCCCCTGGCTTCAGTAGAAGCAAAATTAGGATTTCTTAGGATTGTACAGAGTCCGATGGAGACTAAGCTGTATTTTGGTTTATAAGTAGACTTTCATATAATGCCACGTTATCAGGTTCAGTGTTAGGGCAAAACCCTTTTTCTCTTTCCTCTCCCAAAATATAAGTCAGTGACTAAAGAGAGAGACCTTGAACTACTCACCACGTTCCCCCTGGCAAGCTAAGGAAGTCTGGGTTGGATGAATGGGACTGGAAGGTGGATAGAAAACTGGCTGGAGCATCAGGCCCAGGGAGTAGTAATCAATGGCTCGATGTCTGTCTAGTTGGCAGCCGGTATCAAGTGGAGCGTCCCAGGGGTTGTCCTGGAGCCAGTTTTGTTCAATGTTTTGATCAATGACCTGGAAGATGGGATGGAGGGAGTGTACCCTTGGCAAGTTTGCAAATGACACCAAGCTGTGAGGAGTAGTAGATACACTGGAGGGTTGGGCTAGGATTCGGAGAGACCTTGACAAATGGGAGGATTGGGCCAAAAGGATTCTCATGAGGTTCAACAAGGATAAGTGCAAAGTCCTGCACTGAGGGGGAGCAATCTCGTGCACCGGTGCAGGCGGGGGGTGACAGGCTGGGCAGCAGCTCTGCAGAAAAGGACCTGGGGGTGATGGGGGACAAGAAGCTGAACAGGAGCCAGCAGTGTGCCCTTGATGCCAAGAAGGCTATTGGTGTCTTGGGCTGCATTGGTGGGAGGAGGTAAAGGGCAGTGATTCTTCCCCTCTATTCAGCACTGGGAAGGCCACATCTGGAGTCCTTTGTCCAGCTGTGGGCCCTCACTACAGAAAGGATTTGGACACATTGGAGAGAGTCCACCAGAAATGGTGAGCGGGGGCTGGGGGACAGGACTGGTGAAGAAAGACTAAGGAAAGTGGGCTGATTTTAGTCTGGAGAAGACAAGACCAAGGGGGATTGAATAGCAGCCTTCACCTCCCTGCCGGGGGGCTGCAAAGAGGATGGAGCTGGGCTGGTCTCGGTGGTGGCAGATGACAGGACAAGGAGCAATGGGCTCAAGCTGCAGCAAGCGAAGTAGAGGTTGGATATTAGGAGAAGCTATCTCACTAGGAGGGTGGTGAAGCACTGGAACCGGTTACCCAGAGAGGTGGTGGAATCTCCATCCTTGGAAGTATTTAAGACCCCACTAGACAAAGCTTTGGCTCAGATGATCTGATTGGGGTTGGACTAGAAGTGACCTCCTGAGGTTCCTTTCAACCCTAACTTTTTCTATAGTTCTACTATTGCTTTTACAAAATGCCTTCAGGACAATGCAGTAATCAAGAAAAGAGCGCAAAGGATTATGTGCGCAAAAAATGCGAAGTAAAACTGTGTTGAAAAGTTTTGATTTTTGCATACAGTGAAAATTGCTGCAGTGACAGAAGTTGGAACTGGAGGGGCCTGGATTATAAACCGACCCTGCATAAGTAGTGAGAGCCTTTTAATGGCCCTTTTGGAGTGGGGGAAAAAGGGATGCTTATAACTGGAACAATACAGTACTTGCCAAAGCTGCTACCTGTGTATATTTGCTGCTTTAGTTCTTAGCTGGTTATGACCAGTGTCACACTAGCTTTTTGGCTATTAAAGGTAGATGTGGAAGGGGAGAGCACATCCCTGCTCTACTTTGGCTGTCCTGTATGCAGTCCTGTGTTGACTTACAAGCTGCTCCATCCCTGTGGCCATATCTCTGTCTTCCCAATGAGACCTTGCCAGGGCAGACAGCCATAGGTAGAGGGGCGGTGAGCTTTGGTCTGGTACTGTGTTCTAGGATTGTGCGGTTCATTTGGAGGAACGCGTTCCTGGTCTGCAGTCCTTCATGTGGACTACCAGGCTTTCATAGCCAAGGTCAAATGGACATGTGGAGACAGCCAGTCTGTTTCCTCCTCTTATTTCTTTTCAAGAAAAAAAAAATTAGGAGCTTAAGGTGCTAGCCTACTAGCATGTAGGCTGGGCCCTATTCAGTTGGCAAGGTGCTGCAAGCTGTTGCCTGAAGTGTGGATGCCCACAGGTCTATAGCTTCAGGCAATGGAGGTTCCAACAGGAAGGCCTTCAGAAGCCTTGACCCGTTTTATGCCAGGCAGGTGTAGCTGGCAAACGGCTGGTCTTTCTCTTTTTTGCAGAGTGCAAAGGAGATGATGGGCACATGCAGCCTTTTGGGCTATGCTTACCTTCTTGAAGTAAGAAACCAAGGAACAAGAGGAAGAGCCTCTGCTCTAGGAGGTCTGATAGGCAAGAACAGTTTTTTGCAGCCCGTGCTATGATATTAGCCATGCGAAGTGAAATGGCTGGCTGCTGGCCTCTGACTCGGAAAGGCAGACCAGAATCATCCAGAGCAAATGGAAACGGTCTAAAAAGCCATGTTTATCACTTGTAAATCTTGATTCATGTTGCAGGTGAATTGTCAGCAACTTAAGGAAGGCAGATGGAAGGACAGGATGCTCTTTGACTTTGTTCATGTGAGAAGAGACTGAAAACTGAGAGGAACCGAAGGGCATTATAGAGGATATGGACCTGTGTCCATGTGGAGCCATTTAAAAAAGAGTGGTTGCTGTATCCTAATTGGTAGGTGTGGTTGAGATGGGAATGATGCACATGTAGCAAAACTGCTCCAATCTTTAATGCCAGATGAAAGAACCAGCAGTCAGCTGCAGGTGTGTGTATATACTCCCATGTCATTCTCTTTCCACAATGGTCTGTTCAACATTTGACACCTTTCAGGATGTACCACTGCCCTACTGCACAGAGTCAGCCTTTTGGCCCTGGGGGCCACAAGGTGGTGTTGGATTGGGGCCTGGGAGCCTGGTGCCACCCCCTTCTTGGCCCTTACACACCAGAATTGGGCCCTAGGGTTCTGGTGCCATTCCTTCCTGCCCCTGCATGTTGGAGTTGGGGTCTAGCACTGCCCTTGTCCAGCCCAGGTCACTGGGATCTAGCACCTTGTCCAGCACGTGGGGCTCCAGATTCCCCATGGATCTGGAAATTTGGCATCAGGGGAGCAGTGCCACTGCTCCCCTTTTGCCAAAATTTCAGACCTGTGGAGAGCAGCCTAGTGTGCTGGATGACATGATGCCACAGGCCCAGGGTTGGGCTCTCCTGCTGTAGGGAATAGCTGCTGACTGGAGCTGTGTGAAGTGATTGGAAGGGGATGAATGCTGTAGGGAACTTCATTGTGGTGTCTTGCTAAATGTTTGCATGCTAATTTAGCACCTAAATTAACCCTTGCTGCTGCTGCTGAGCAGCGATCCATTAAGCTTTGTCTATAGTATTGCATCTCAGAGAATATGGCATTGGCAGCACTATCCTTCTATACAAGGCAGATCTCCACTGTATATTGCGGGTTCTGGTTTATCTGCCTTACAGACTTTACAACAGTTACTGTGTGGGTAGTAGCATGTGTAAAACCACACACTTGCTCTGCAATCAGGATGCTGTAGCCTTGTATCTTTATGGCCCTACATAATAGCAATGGCTGCAGGTAAGTGCATTGTTCTGCTGTAGGTTGCCTTTGATTTTTAGTAGAAGGCCAATTAAAGTTCTGAAGCTTCAGGTCAAGCAGAACGATTCCCCTGATTTCTCCTCTTAATCTTCCTTTGTGCACCACTGCCACTTTCAGTGGAGGAAACGCTGGCTGTTGTGATCTTCACGGTTGTGTATAAAACCGATTTGTGGGTAGCATATCTAATGTCAGGTAGTGGCTTTAGAACAGGGTGAAAGGGCACTCGGAAAAGATAAGAAATGTGTGCATCTGCATCTCCTTTCGTGAAGCTGACTGGCTTGGTGGGAGGCTGGCTTTGGGCTTGGCCAGCTCCTACTTATGGCACGGGATAATACCATACAGCTGGCATGACTAGCAGCGGGTGGCTGCAGTCCGGAGCCTTAGAGGCCACCTGCTTGGATGTCTGCAGTACTTACCCTGCAGCTATAGCAGGAAACTACCTGTGGGATGAAGGACTGCATGGTCCTTCCCTTCTGGAACATCACTATCCACATTTTTCCAGTCTGGTTGTGAAGCAGTTAGATCAGCTGTTGTTGCCATTTTGTTATAAAGGTGTGCAATGGTGCTGTACCACAGGTGATTGGATTATGCACCATTCAAGAAGTCATTAATTGGTTTACATGGCAGTGTTCTCTAATTGTATCAGGAACATGAGTGCCACATGAGGTCAGAACAATGGTCCGTCCAGTCCAGTACTGAGGCAGTTGAAGGGTCGTCATGTGCGTCTTAACAACCCCTCTGGTCCTTCTAGGTTTTTGAGTCCATTGACAGAAAATGCTTGCTTCAGGTGCTATAAGGTCTGATCTGCCACTTGAATGGTTCACTAATCTTTCTAAGGTGGGCCGGGAAGGTTTGTGACGACTCCTGAATTTTGAGGTCTGGAGTATTCATCAAGGATGGTGTATGTTGGTGGTGCTCAACCTTTTTAGACTTGAGGCACCTCTGGGGAAAATGCCAGCTCTTAGTTTTCACTCTTTCTGACTACAGCAAAACACAAGAGCAGTACTTCTGCTGCAAAGAAATTGGATCCCAACAGGTTGGAATGTTTCTAACACTACAGATTCCTGTGTAGGAATCTACTACTAAACTGTGGGTTTATCTTGCGAGTCATGCCATGAACCCTGGCACCGTGGTTGAGAATCAGTGGTGCGTGTGGACACTGATGGTGTTACTGTTGCTCGTCTTTCTGGGAGATCCTTTGCTTCCCTGCCTTAAAAAATCTTTTGCTAGAAAGGAATAGGATAATGTTACCCTGCGGAGTTGCAGAATGACTGCAATGCGTATTTGGAAGATGGAGAAGTAACTGTAGCATACTGGTATGAAGGTGGAATGGCAATGAGAGGTCTTTCTATTGATACCTTTTGAGAGCCAGGGACAGCTGTGCATGTGGATGCATGCAAGAGGTGGGTACTTAACTGTTCAAAAGGTTCAGCCAGAGAGGAACCCTCTGCAGAATGAAGCAGCACTTCAAGGTCATGGAGTGAGGGATGCATTGTGCTGCTTCTTGGAGTCTAGGGGCTGCTTGTGTGAAAAAATATATACGCTTCTGTAAGGCATTTAAGGTTACTGCACATGTCATTCTGTGTGTACAAGTGCAAGGATTTAATCATACTTGACGTGCATGTTATCAGTCACATCTGATGTCTGTTTTTATGGCAGGTAATGCCTTGCTCCCCATCTAATGCTCGTTTTGCTGGTGGTGGGATGCTTCTGACGGTTGTTCTTCATGGTGGGAGGAAGGGTCCAAAATGCATGGCCAAGAATATAGAGGGGTTTCAACTTCCTGCTGTTCAAAGCAAGCACCAAGATGCACTCTGAGCCTTCAACAGATGCACACGCAACCTCATTGAACAGTAATGTCACTGCACATTTAGGCTTTGATTGTTTTGTTCATTTGGCTTGTTTTGCAAGGATGCAGGGATTAGAATATTAACATTTCAGAGTCCTTTATATGTGAGTAGTTGAAAGCTGTCTATGTTAAGACAGGTGTATGAGTCTGTCCATACCTGATTTTTGAGAGACCAACTGCAAAATATCACAATATGCAATAGAGCAATGTTCCCCAAAAACTGAAATGAGAATTTGTGCAGTTTCTGGTGCTGCCCTTACGTCAAACAAGAAGCTGGAGCGTTGGTTCTCAGCCTCATTAGATTTGAAACCCCCTTCAGAAAATAGCAGCTCTTAGCTTTTACTCATGTCTTGTCTAGAGAAAAATGCTGGAGCAATTCTTCTGTTAAAAGAACTCATTCTGACTGTTTGTTTGTTTTCTTGTTTATGCTTCCTTATTTGATGCTTCTTGGTTTATCTTGTGAATCATGTAGGTGTTTGAACATGTAAGTGCTAACACTGTGTGGCAGCACCCTGAAATGTATCTTGTAACACCCCAGGGTGCTGTGGCACCATGGTTGAGATTTACAGGGTTAGGCAAACTTCTGTTTTAGGGTAGTTTTGGATGGAGGCAATCCTGCCTCAGGCAGGGGGTTGGACTAATGTGACCTCCTGAGGGCCCTTCTGCTTCTACTTTTCCATGATTCAAATAGGCAAAGAAAACTTAGACTAGTGCAATAGTGTGCTTAGAGTACCTGAGCCCATATAACATTGCTTCCCTACAATCCCTCCTGTTAAATGTTGTGGTGGAACGCAACTTAATGCTTATAGACATCAGTACTAGTCAGTTTGGCGCTCTGTGGTACAGCTTCATCATTCAGCTTTTAAACTTAGTGGAAAGTCCTATACCACTTTGAACCTGGTACAGTGTTTAGCAGGCTCACTGGTTTGCTGGCATCCACGGGGTGTCCCTAACAGACTGGCTCAGTGGACGTAGCTGTGGCACATTTAATGGAGATATGGACTAGCTCCCCATTGGAACTGCAGGCTGTTGCACCTCTCTGAACTTTGCATGTCTAAAGACTGGTAGCTTTCCAGTTGTGCCCCTTAATTTGTGTTTGTTGTGATACCCACTTGTGTACCTGTATGGAGTTACTGGTGGATTGGTGAATAAAACCAAGCCCTTTTCCAGAGGTTGGTGAAGTTCAGCATCTGCATATGGGACTGTGGTGCAGTAGCATTAGGCACAACCAGTAAACGGAGAAGAATGAGACGCCTACTCGTGAACTCTTCGTGAGCTGCTCTTGCAAAGGATGACACTTGGCTGCGCATGGCCATTGGCAGTCGGTTGATATCTGGTTATAATGACCTTGCAGCAGGCAGCCAACGCAGATGGCCGGCAGAATGGTATTGTGTTACCAGCGGGAGGTCCTGGCAGATGCCCAACAGGATGTGGGTGTGACTGCTTTGCTGTGGGTAAGTTCATCCCACACTGGGGAAAAAAGACTTCCAAATTGGGTTTACTAATACGCATTTAAAAAGCCATCCGAATTATAACAACGCATTTTAGACCTTTGCCTGTTTCCGCTGACACTTTTTTTTTTTTTTTTTTTTTTAAGTGTATGCAAGCCCCTGTAATGGGGAATGCTAGCATTAACAGTGGTTCAAGTCACCCCTAGCATTTTAAGCAGGGGAAGAGAACATAATGCTTAGAGCAGAAGGTTACAATTCAATGGGCTTGGGCCCACATACAAGTGAGTTTACTCCAAAATAAGGGGGGGGTGCATGAATTTGAAAGCAGAATAGCTGTTTTATATTAATTCTGTGTGTGTGTGTGTGTGTGTGTGTGTGTGTGTGCGCGCGCGCGCACGCGCGCCCTCACGGAACTAAAGTAGTTTTGTGGATTAGCTTAATCCACTCCAAGCAGAGGAGGAATGATCTGTAGTTATCCTTTGCACTCTTCAAAGAGAGGTAGTCAGTTGTTAGTCTGAAGCCACCCAGCCCTGCTGCTGCTGCTTAGCATTTTGGACACAAACTCAGAGTGTGGCGTGTGCGTGATTTTTGTTCTGTATACAAGTGCCTGGCCTACTAGGGTCTGGGTCTATATGACTAGCACCCCAAGGTAATTAAATAATAATGACCTGTAAAGCTCCATCATGCAAAACATTTTACTAGGAAAAAACAGTGATCTTATGAATCTAATTCCTAAAATGGATTCACACTGCGATGTGCCACTTTGTTCTGTTTTTATAACTTTACTCCATCCCCAGAGCCGATAATTGTCCCAGTTTCTACTGGTGTGTCCAAGATCCTAGTCTTAAGCTTACACTAGCTGCCTATGTATTGCATAACCCCCAGGTACATGTAGAAGGCTTCTAGAATTTGCCTTTTATTTTGTATTGCATTTTATTTTGTGAGTACTTGCAGTAGTTGGCTTGTCCTCTTTTTCTCACCTGCTGTTTCTCTGTAACAACCTCATGCAACTGGAGTAGTCTCTGATAGAACTGACTGCTAAGAAATTCTGCTTTTACGAGGTTGGGCATCCCTGGTATTGGAGGTTACAAAAAACTTCACCTGCACAGGCAAAATGGTAGGGCAGGGGATAGGATTACATTTAGGATGGACCTGTTGGCTGCATTGGGATTGAAGCAAATGGTGGAGAAGTCTGAATATGTCCTATTCTCTCTCCCTCTACATTCATGCTCTGCCTTTGTTGGAGACTGGCCTGCTTGTACAATGACAGAGGCCCACCAGGAACTACAAGCCCCTTCTGGCTAAAGGAAGGCCACTAGGTTTACAGCCTGATTGTACAAGACCTCAAAAGACCAAACAGGAAGGGGGAGTGAAGGTTACAGGGTGATGACACCCGTCTGCTGCTCTCTGAAAGCATCTCAGGAGCCATTCAGTGCTGTCCAGTGACAATCTGCTTGGAGATGTGCATGGACAAGAAGCAAGATGATAGCTGTGTAGTTACCCAGACCCCCTCTAGACGGCATGGATCCTGGGCTGGGTCAGACCATCTAGTAGGTGGTAGTTCTTACATTTCTTAAATGCCATTTTACTTTCCTTTTTAAAGAGAGACTCTGAGTTTAACTCCACTGTGGACTCTTTGAATTGTAGAGATCACAAGGGGTCATCTTCAGAGCAGGGGCGGGACTTAAAGCAGGGTAAGCGTATGACCCATCTCTGACAACAGTTATCTAACCTGTTCTCTAAAAGCCTCCACTGAAGGAGCTGGCACAACTTAATAGCTTGTTTCGCTACTTCAGTACCTTTTCTGCTCCCCCTGCCCCCTAATTTCCCTTCTCCCCCATGAAGAAAAAGAATGTACATTTTTCTCTGCAGAGAATGCTGGTTTCTTCATGCCCTTCCCCTAGGAACATGGAAAAGGTTTGATTTGTTGTCCTCCTTATAACAACTGCTTCTGTACTGGAAGACAAGGTTCCTTGGGTGAATCTATTATTAAGATATCAGATTTGCCTAAGGAACCTTGTCTGTCTATGAACTTAGACCAACACAGCTACAACTTACACCCCTGTACTGGAAGATGCTTATCTCCTTCAGTCTTTTAATTGTTAAACTAAACTGACCCAATCCAACCTTTCCCCACAGGCTGTGTTTTTACCGACCTTGTTCTTCCCTGGACTCTCTTCAGCCTGTCCACTTAATTAAAATGCGGTGCAAAAAATTGAGAACAGAACTCAAGGTGAGGCTGCAGTAGCATTGAATATAGCAGAGTAATTGCCTCCCATGTCTTGTGTGCCACATTCCTTTAAATGCCTACCAAAATAAGATTTGTCTCTTAACCGCATCATACTACTTCATTTTAGTTTGATGCATCATAATCCTCAGATCCTTTGGTTGCCCTATGGTTTATCCAGATAGTGTCTCTTTTTTCAATTTTTGTATTTTGTGTCTCTTCCCTATGACTAGCAGTTTCAATTAAGACAGGTGCAGTTTCAGATGTGGTTTTTTTGGATGTCTTATCACTACTTACTTTGAGTCCCTGTTCTTCAAAGCTCTTATAACATCTACCTTGGTGTCACTCATCGATTTTATTTTTATTGGTGCGCTCTGATACATCATCCAGGTAAGTGGTTAGGGAGAACACTTGAAAACTGGGGTCAGTATAGATCCCTGCACCTCCTACTTGGAATGCTCCTCTAAGTTATCAGCAGCTGTTGGAAAACTCCTCTGAAGAGTAGTTATCAGCAGGTTGTGCATTCACTGTCCAGTTTCATCTACAGTCTAGATTCTAGACCATATTTACTTAGCTTGTGAGTAGGTCATGTAGGACCATATTTACTTAGCTTGTGAGTAGGTCATGTAGGACATGCAAGGGAAGGTAGAGCACATCTGCTGTGTCCCGTTGATTCATTAGGCTAGTTATGTTGAGAAGAGCAGCCCTACAAAGAACATGCATCTGCTTCCTTCTGTAAAATCTAATGGTAATGGAACTTCAATTTTCCTAGTACTTTTGCTGATGCTTTGTTGCTGTTAAAGGGAAAATAGTCTGAAAATACAGGTGTGGAGTATCAGCACAAGTAAAGGGGTCTCTTTCTAACTAATAATATTAACATAGGACCTTTTTGGATCAAGAATAAGATATAACCTGGAAGAATGCTGTGCTTTTCCTTGTAGTTTTTGCCACTCAAGCATCTGGACACTTTTAGCTAGGTAGGGAGACCTGACACTGGATGGATGGATGAAGTTGCATGACACAAACTTACTGAACTGCAAAATAGAAATAGATGTAAAGCTGAAAAAGCACACTTCAGACTCACAATTTTCTCTCAAAATGGTCTCAGATGCTTGTGATCAGTCAGAAATTGCATGTAGCGTAGGAACACCAACATACTCCTAACTTGCCGGAAGCTCCAGAGGATGAAACGATGAACTCTGAGTTTTTCATTTTGGGTTTTTAAGGGAGGATGCGTTTTTCAACTTTCTTTGACCTCTTCTCTAGGCACGTTGCACCAATTGACATTTTTTTAATGTTATTTGGTAGTTTAATTTTTGTTTCATCTTATTTTAACTTTTGTAATAAACAACAATGCTAATGCTTTTATGTAGCCTAATGAGAATAAAATGTTTCTGAAGGCTGTAACCACTACAGAAGTTTATGGGGGGGAGCAAGAAACTTAAAGTCCAGAACAAACCCAGGAATTTGTTCCACGTATTAATTGAAAACAGAAAGCCAGACACTTCTGTTTCTTTGTCCCTAGCATGTCCTTGCGTTGTTCCAGATCTCTTCTTTTTTTTTTTTTTCATTTTGTCCGCAGAGATTTCCTTGGGAGAGTTTGCCTCTTTTTTTTTTTTTTCTTCCCCTCCCTCCTGCAGTTTTAATTTAATTTATTTCAGTTCTTATGAAAGCCAATCTTGCAGCCATAAAGCAGGCAAAAGTCTCCATTGGGGCAGGGTCAGGTTTGTAGTTTGGCTTTATTAGACCTTGCTTAGCACGCTGTTATAGCTACCCTGTTCAAGAGGTAGAATAAACCTGGAAAAGGCTTTCCTTGGAGATATGAACTCTAGCTTGACAAGATCTGAAGCATGGTCTCTGAACTGAATTTAGTCTGTTAGACTTGTGTGTAATAACTCCTTGTGAACTCCTCCCTCTAGCACTCCCCATCTCAGGATTTGGAGAGTTTCCAAATCTTAATAAGAGAGTCATCACAACCTCTCTCATGAGATTTGGGTAGTAGTCTCTCTCTCTACCTGCCTTTTTAGTCTCCCAATTTCACAGATGAGCAGAGTGATTTAATTTTGAGGAGCTCACTGTGTCAGCCACACACTAAGACATTTTGGCAGAGCTTAGAATGGAACCTAAATGTGGGATTTTACAGTTTTAGTCTTGTACTCTAGCCATAAGGCGATAGCCAGTGTCACTCCTCCTCCCCCTTCCCATAGTCTTGCTCAACTGTAGGTCTAAAGAGGCATTTTGATGTTTTCTCTGTCCCGTCCTGTCCCTCCTGGATATCCAGTTAATAGTTCAAATACAGGTTGTTTCTACCTGGGTCTTGGTACAAAGGGGAGGCTTGCAGAGATGCTAGGATGCAGAAGTGACAACTTGGTCTTCTGGGAGAAAAGGGATCATGCTAGAGCAGTGTAGTCTAGGCTTTAAATAGCCTCAAGACTGGAGGTGGCCCAGAGCCATTTGTCACTTGAATGTGGCCATTGCTTGATGGACCCCCCCCCGGGAAAAAAACCCCCAAAAACCAAAACCCCACTGCACCTTGCTGCTCATGTTGGGGAAGTTTGGTTGCTTCTGTTCCACGAAATAACCCTTTTTTATTTTGGACAGAAGATAATTATGTTTGCCTATTGTTATAATGCTTCTCAAAGCTTTTTTTTTTTTTTTTTTTTCATTTGACCTCTGAAAAACGAAAGCTGACTTTTAATGAGCATGGACGTTATAAAACAGTCGATGCTGGTAGTCTTAACTTTTTCTCATTTGTAAATGGATCTGTTTTGTTCAATGCTGTTTTACTGATTGTATAACTGTCTATTAGCAGTTGTGCAGAATGTTAAATCCTTGGGATGGAAAGTGCTCTGCGAACCTGCTCTGTGAATGTAGTGTCAGGTGAGGCTTAAAATCAGTGTGAGGTCTGCAAAGAGGACACAGAAGAAATGATGGTAAAGTGGAAAAGGAACAGGCAGAGAGAAGGGATGTAGACAGGTGGAGAGATGGTAAAAGTGCAGTTGGGATATGCTGGAGGAATACGTAACAGCAGGAAAGGGTATAATTAGTTTTTTTTTAAATTTTAATTTTAATACTTTAATTTCTCTGTCGGGTATTATGGCTCGATACTTTTAAATTAGAAGAAATTAAATTAAAATTCAAGTAGGGAGGAGGAGTTCATGGCAGCAGTTAGCTGGGCAGAACAGCTGAGAATTGAACTGCAAGTCAAGTCAGAATTGATAGTTGCTCGGCCAGATGACTGCAGTAAATTTGGAGGAAACAGAGTCAAGACTGGATAGCTTTCTAAGGGTATGCTGTTCAAACAGAAGTTAAAAGTTTAGTGTCCACAAAACCCCATACATCAATTTTTGTCTGTACTGCTAGTCCGACTAGGTCACCATCCTGTAGCATGCGTGACACAAGTAGCTCTGATGTTGCACATGGCACTGAGGGGTGGGGGGCAGGCAGTGCAATGACTAGTAAGTCAGGGAGCAGAAAGCAGAGCAGCAGATTGGGGAAGGGACTGGAGTGGCATTTGGGCATAATTTGGGGCTTAATTTATGGCATGCCTGCCAAAAATGTTGGCAGACAGGCCACGTTGCAAAGGCTCTAGGTGTTCCCAATGGTATATTTTTACTTTTAATATCTAGGAAGTGGTAGTGGATAATTGAAATAATGTGGCGGCAACTTTAAATTAGTGAGTCAGATGAAATGAAGTGGGTCATCTGTGTGGGCAGAATAACATTTAAAATGGTCCCAACCAGTTTTAAAGGCTGCAGATGGATTTTGCTTTTATGCACAATCTCTGAACACATCCAAGCACGAATTGTACCTGAATCCTGCGGCGATCCTGCGCACCCATCTGGAGTCCACACTGACACCACTAAGCCAGAGTACGGGGCTGTAGTTTGCC
>JAGPOW010001338.1:1225074-1247068 GCA_030014935.1 Caiman crocodilus | reverse complement strand
TTTTTTTTTAAATAAGCTCTCTGAATTCTTACTAGTGTCTTAGTCTATCTTCCAGTCTAATATCGGTAGAAGTTAGAATGTAAGTTGCAACATT
This sequence comes from Caiman crocodilus, assembly GCA_030014935.1. Classification (NCBI taxonomy): domain Eukaryota; kingdom Metazoa; phylum Chordata; order Crocodylia; family Alligatoridae; genus Caiman; species Caiman crocodilus. Next base: position 1,246,974 of record JAGPOW010001338.1, on the reverse strand, counting down.
TCTTTGTTTTTACCCAGATATTCTAGTGATAAGTTCCTAGCAATTCATGGTTGTTTTTATATTTATGCTGCATGCTAAATAAACCTCAGTGTGATTGGTCAGAGGAAAATGACTTCTTAGAAGTGCAGTAACACAGATGCATATTCACAAAAAATCAGTCATTTGCTGACAAAATTACTAACGCGTCCACCACGCAAGGGACAAGAGACGATATTTAACTTTCTATGACTTGCCTTCTGGAAAACAAATCTGCCAAGAGTGGTGAATCCATTTAAAAAGGTTCTTTTCAGGCAAGGGAAAAGGCATGGGAATGGCAAAGAAGCCAAAAGTATTTGCAGAAGTAACAATAAGAGTAACCATCCAGACCACCAAGAAGAACTGGGCAGAAGGGAAGAGCCAAGTGTTGTTGCAAATGGGGATCTGTTTTAGCTTTGAGGTTACATCAAGATCAGAGGTGAGCTGAGATGAAGGGACTCCATAATTCAGACTGAACCATGGGCTGTAGAAAAGATCTTGGACTTCCCATGGGACCTGACCCCAATTCAGAGGTTGCTTCAGAAGCAGGGAGGCAGGGAAATGCATGCAGGTGTCCTTATTTTGTTCTGATGTACAGGGTTTCTGAAAACATCACAATTTTTTTTGGGTTATTCACTACCCCCTGGAGTGTCAGATTGCAGGACTGTAAGGGATCTTGAGATTTCGTCCAAATGCCTCTGAAGCAGGGTCAGGTCTGAAGCATCAATAGATGTTTATCTAATCTGCTAATCTGTATTTTAAAAACCACTGCTGCAGAAGAGTTTCACAGTCTCCTGTCTCTCACTAGCGTGTTCTTGTCTTGTAGTATTCAGCTTAAATCTGTTTTGCTAATTAAGGTGATATTTTTTTTTCCTTTGTGTCCTTCCCTTAGTGGACACAGAGTACAATTTATCAGTCACTTTTTTAATAAACAGCTTTGTCATCTAATATGTAAACTATACCTCCAATTCTTCTCTTCCCACCCACCTCCCTTTTTTTTAGAGAACTGATCTAAATCTTCCAACTTCCCACATAGGCTGTGCAGTTTTCAAACATTGTTCTTGCGTCTCTCCTCTCCTTTGGGCTCTCTCCAGCTTGCCTAAATAAGAACTCAGGTTTTTTTCATCAACATTTCATTGTCTCCGTTGTTGACTCTTAGTTCACAATTCCACTATAACCCTCAGGTTAATTTCTGCGCGACTGCTGTACTTGATTTCTTCTTTTGCGTAGCACTTTCCAGCTCCTCCCCCTACCCTATGGACCATTCCTCTAATTGATCAATATTGATCCTCCAAAGCAATTACAACACTCAGCTTGGTGTCCCCCACAAATTTTATAAGTTTCCTCCTGCCTCCTTTCCCCTGCCCCTGCTTTTATTATCAAGTTCTTCCCCTTTATTTATTAGAGATCTGATAATATGAAACAGATCCTATGGCCCCCACTTAGTGCCATTCTAGTTGGACTGTTTGTTTGTAATCCTAATTGGGATTACATCTCAACCGTACTTGATTAGCTGATTTTAGAGTAATAATTTTGACACTATCCCATATGAACAAAGCGTTTACTACTTTTTTTCTCTTACCCATTAGGACAACTGTTTTGTGAAGAGGGAAGTATAGGTTGGTTGGTAGGATTTATCCCCAGAATCTTTCTGGTGCCTGAAGTTAAATTGATTGGACTCTAGTTCTCCAGGTCATCCTCCTTCCTTTGGAAAATGGGTAGTTTGCCCTTCTTGAATCCTCTGGGACCTCTTCTGTGCTCCACAGAGTTCTCAAAGATAATTGTTAATGATTCAGAGATTACTCTGCCTAATGTCTTCAGCACAGTAAGGTGTGATTTTTTTTTTTTTTTTTTTTTTAAACTCCGCTGGTACCACTGCTGTTCTGAATTTATCCCAATATATTCCAGGAACATCATTATCTGTTTCCTGCTGTATTCATTTTTTTCCCTCCTTCACATGGGAGTTTGAAGTCCAGCATTACCATTGGTCTCTGTCCTTCGATAGTTACTCAAAAGAAGTCTCATCCACCACCTGCTCCTACTGGTTATCAGGTTGTCTGTAGTAGAGCCCAGAGATACTTTCTGGTCTTTCTGATCTCTGGTTTCCAGAGATACTTTTCTCCTTCGTTAGAAAGGACCACCTCTTCTGTACTTCCTTCAAAGGATACTCTTGCATGGTCAAGGGTAACCACAGCCTTTCTGTCTACATCCTCTGTGAACTGATAAATTGGACTATCCCTCTTGGCTGTTCTCACGGGAGGATGCTGCCTGTGTCCCAGCTACTTCAGTTATGCTTCCAGAGTCTTGCACTTGCTTCTGATCTGGCTGGGGTTATATTGGCAGTATTATTCATGCTCACAAATAAGCAGAGTGGAGTGGTAGTGAGCTGGGTAGATCTGCAGCAGCGCTGCTGGAAGCTGTTCCAAGCCAGCTGGCTTCCTCCATCCTGGCTGCATCTCTGTGTGGTGTTGATCAAGTCTTTATGCTCGTATATGCTTCGCAGCCCGGCCATTGCCTGCATCCCAATTACCTGTGGTTTTTGAGATGCTTCATTAGCTGACTCTTCCTGCAGTAACGATTCCAAAAGGCAGCAGGATCTATGGTGACAAGACTGTTTCCAGCAAATCAAGACCAGGACCTTTACTTTCCTGCTGCTGGTGATTTTTAGCTCCCTTTTGGCTGCGGTAGTTTCTCCATCCTGTAACAATCTGTGTACTTAACTAAATCCTTCCCTTTCTTGAACATTATGGGTTTCTTTCTTGTATATTACGCAGATGTTCAGCTGGGCATAGACATGTCATGGAGGGGGTTTCTGCTACGGGCCACCAAACCAGGATGAAGGCATGGATGAGGCCATCTTTTAAACAACTGTTGGAAGTAATCAAATTGCAGAACCTGGTTCTCCTTAATTCTTGATACAGATGTTAGACAGGCCAGTTGGAGGGGAGCTCTTGTCACAGACAGGAAGGAATTGGTTGAGGTTGTGAAGGGGGAAGGCAACCTGGTTGACAGTGACCACAAAGGGACAGCATTCAAGTTCCTAAGGGAAAGAAGGACAGTGAGCAGCAGAGGAAAGACACTGAACTTCAGTAAGCAGACTTTAGCAGACTCAAGGAACTAGTGGGCAGGGTCCCCTTGGAGGCAAGTCTGAGGGATAAATTAGTCTAGGAGAGCTGGCTGTATTTCAAGAAGGCCCTTTTAAGGGTGCAGGAGCAAGCTATAGTGATGTGATGGGAGAATGGGAAGTGCAACAAGAGGCCAGCTTGGCTAGACCGCAATCTCTCTTCAATGACTCGAAACCCCTAGAGGAATCCTACAAAAAGTTGGAAAGTTGGTTATAGTGCTAAGGAGGAATATACTGGTATTGCATAATACGGGTGTACAGGGAGAAAGTTAGGAAGGCCAAGGCATGATTTGAGATGCAACAGATAAGGCAATAACAAAGTTTTTTTCCAAATATATTAAAAAATGAGAGGACAGCCAAATGAAATCATATTTCCCTAGAGAAATACAGAAAAACAGGTCATGCTTTGAGGTGAAATATATGATGTAATAGAAGATGCTGTTGGAGAAATACAGAAGGTAATGCAGAGAAGGCTGAGGTTATAATGCCAGCAGAACAAACTATATTTTTGCAACTGTCCTTCCTCTTAGCTTATGTAGTATGTCTTGACACTCCATGAAGGCTGGGTGTGTGATGGAAAATTCAGATTTAAATACAGGATTCTGGCTGGAATAATGGCTGGAATATGATCCCATGAGGCACTGTTGAGGTAGGTGGAATGAGTTATCTTGGTGTGTGACAGAAAATTAAATTAATACTTTTAGGAGGGTAGGGGCTATAAGACGAAAATTAAAATGAGCAAAGTGCAGCTTAAGCCCACAGGAGACAGACTGTGGAACCAGTAGGAGAAGAAAGAACAAGGCAAGAAACACTTTCCTTTATGCTTTCCAATCCAGTAAAGGTGTTCCCAATTTTAAAGAGAACCTCCTGCCCTCACTGGCTTGTTTGTACCTGACTACCATCCCTTCATTGGTTTAAAAAAACCAACCCAAAACATTAATGAATGGATGGAGTTTCCAATTGAAATCAGTGTCTTGCATTTCACTGGCTTAAAAAAAAGAAACCCCAAACCCCCACAAACTCTCCTGTGCTTATAGCTTGACTAGCATTTCAGGATCCTTTGGGGTGAAATATGATGTAATCAAAGATGGTTTTGTTAGAGATGCAGAAATTCAGACTTTGGCACCTTGGCTCATTGCAATTCTTGTACGAGGAGCAGAAGGCAGCGGGAAGCCTTGCTGTGCAGAGGACACTCCAGGTATGGTGGGCCTGAAGCTGCATTACTCCGTTAGCAGGAATCGCTGGCCTTTGCACTTATGAAACTAGAACAATGTTGGACTCTTCTCTGCCCCAGATGTTTTAGACTTTGTTTTCGGCAGGCAGTCATGGACCTCATCGGTGAACACGCACTGTCCCTTCAGGCCACACTTTAGCTTCTTCTAATTCAACAAACATTGTCCTAAAATATAACAAAATCCCAATGTGTGTTTATTCCTCTGGCTTCATTTCTGGCGTTCTGTCCATTCTTAAGTTTCTCTCAAGAGGGGATTACATTTTATTGCAAATAGTTTTTCATACCTCACAGTAACATAAACAGTGACTGGGTTACAGGATTAAACCATAGGACTTGTGCACTGCAGCCCTTGATGGGTCCTACAATTTAAAAGTTACAATAACTTCCCCTTGACCTGCCTGTAGTTGAAGCGGGCATTGTTTTGAATAGAGGTTTGAGCAACGTCGGTGCGTATCTTATGACCAAACATTTTTTTGCGAGTAGGGGGTGTTCACTCCAGGTGGTACTGGCCAGATTTTGCCTTTGTCTTGTGTTCGGTCTTGTGAAATCCGAACCTCCCCAGCGCTTCCCTTTTTGGATACGATATTCTTCATTATCTCTCTGACATTTGGATGCTGTTGAAAATTGCCTTTTTTCCACCAGAGAACTGGCTGCTTTATTAGTCATGTTAAAATAATTTCTTAAATTTCTTATACTGACTTGCAGCTAACACAGGCGCACACCTTTTTTTGACTCCTGCTCTTCATCTGTTCAGTTTTGTTCACGGTTAGCTATCCTTCATCTTCCAACCAAAAGGACTTGCACTCGTGTCATCTCATATATGAACAAGCAAAACAAAACAATTGTAACAGAGCTCTTTGAAGCAAGGACTGTCACTGGATTTTGAACAGCACCTGGCCTGAAATCTCCCTGATCTCCGGACATTTTATTAAAACAAAAAGCTGGCTGAGCACAAATAATGTTTTTCTGTTCTAGGGTCTTTTTATGCACGGATCTCAAAGTGCTTTGCAAACACTAGGCCTTACCCTTTTGACCCCCTCAAAAGGTAGGTTGTATGTAGCAATTGGCTGGTCCACTCTTAGACAGAGATACTTCTGACACTGAAAGTGTATAATGGTGCTCAGCAACACTTAAACAATTGGAAAGGAAATGAGGCTGGACTCCAAGCACACAGGAACAAATCCGAGTAAAGAGGAAGTGTTGTAATCACTTCAGAGTGTGTCCAGTTTCTAACCTTGCTGTCGTTCAGTTTGGCCACCTGGGAACGTGAGACTTGGCAGTACTATGGTGCATGTGGGCACTGAGGTGTGCGTACAGGTCCTTTCATATATTGATATGCCTGTTTAGTACCAACGTCCTCGGAGGGGATACAGAAATGCAGAAGAAGGTTGCCCATTTTCTGAATTGGATTTCTTATTTTCCCCAGACATTACCCTGCACTGAAGACACTAGAGCACCTTGAGCACACGTATCTGCCGCAGGTGAGCCACTACCGCTTCTGCAAGATCATGGTGGATAACATTCCGAAACTGCGTGAAGAAATCAAAGAAGTTTCCATGTCAGACCTCAAAGACTTCCTGGAGAGTATCCGCAAGCACTCGGACAAGATTGGCGAGACAGCAATGAAACAGGTAGGGTTTTGTTTTGTGGTGTCTTGGAAAAGCAAAACACATGGTCTATGCTGGACTGTCTGTTTCTGTGCCAAAGCATCTAAGGTTTTTAGGAACAGTTAAAAAGGACTCTTGAAACATGGAGTGAGTCCTGTTGCTGTACGAAACTGAATGATCCTTTGTTCCATGGCTGCCGCGAGGGCCTGTTTTCTGTTTCATGTACAGCCGCAAAGTGATGACATGTTTTTCTGTACTTTGCCCTAGACTTCTAGTAGCCCAAAGTCTAGGAGGCTGAAGTGGGTTGTATAAGCCAGATCTCCCACTTAACGGAGTAACGCAGCATTCATGCTGCTGTGCTTTGCATGGTGAAAACTTGCAGAGCTGAAGGAGCTGGTGTCAGTTTGCTGTGGGCAGGGGTGAAATGTTAGCTTGCGGTAAGTACGACTTTGCGTTGCAGCCCAAACTCATTCAAAACATTAGGTACATCTTTACACTGTTTCACAACCACTCTGCTCTTGGGTTAATGTTTTGGAAAATAAACCTGGTTCATTAGCTATACTCTTGTACCTAGAAAGAAATGGTCGACTGCACAGAAACACTTTTTAAATTTTCTCTTCCCTCTTTAATCTGTTGAACAGCATTCTTTTTAGTCTCTTCTATTTTTGAGGATTTCCCTTTATCTGTCTTTCATAATATGCATGCTGCTTTATTATCCTTGTTGATCTCTTTAGGATATTAAAAAAAAAAAAAAAAAGTCTTTGGCATATTGAAAAATCTGCTTTCTACTTGTAATTTCATTAGTTTGAAAATAAAGGAGAGCAGACTTCTTCTAGCATAACTAGTATTTCTAATATTAAATCAAGTTAACAAATCTTTGGTGCTAAGAGGTTAGACAGTGTATTTGTATAGGATGGTTTGGACGGGGCTCATCCTGCCTCAGGCAGGGGTTGGACTAGATGACCTCTCAAGGTGCCTTCCAGTCCCGTTCTTCTATGATTTGAAATCTGAATCTACAAGGAGAGTGGCTGATCTTTGTCTGTGCTCAGTGATTAAAAGTGCCTCAGCACAGCAGAATTTCCCCGGGCACAGCGCGATTCTTCGGTGCAACAGATCCCTCGGTACGGTGGGAAAACCTTGGTGCAGTGATCAATCCCCGCCAAACTTAGCAATCGCATTGTTTGCATGCATGCTGCTCTTTGGCTTGTTGTAAGTTATTCCTACCTGGCGACTAGCAATTGGCTCGCTAGCCGTATAAAAGCTAGGGCAGTTTCCGCCCAAGTCGGAGAACTCTGCGTGTACTTCGGAAGAGTTCCGCGTGCATCTCAGAGCAAACTTGGAGGCCTGATCACCCACCAACGACTCCCCATCACCGACTGTCCTGACATACCCCGTACCCTGCATGCTCGGAAAGCATTGGTGTTGTTTAGAATTCTACCCGGTTTGTAACTCTTACGGAAGGTGCCAACACTGTGTACGTCGACACGAGTTCCTGTACTTCAGCTTTGTAAGTAAAGTTATTTCAATTCAACCAATACGTGTCTGTGTCCAATTCTACTCCATCGGTTGAAATACCAACAGCCCCACCAGCTATACTCAGCCCCCACAATCTCGGCCTACCAAACACCCAGACATGTTGTAACTGTCCGGAAAGTGCTGATTTTATATATAGGTTTCCCTTGCTTTATGCCGTACACACTCCTGGAAAACAGTGCATAATTCGAATTCCATGAAGGGAACGTACTTTACATTGTAACAAATAAGGATGTGTTCCACGACCTTGACTGTATTGACCCCTAGACCCACTTCTACCACCTTTCCAACACAATTTTGGTACTTGCCAGCAGCAGACAGTACACACAAGCACAGGGCACTATCATGATGGGGATGGCAGCTATAGAAATGTGTCGCAGACAATGAGTGAGGAGCACAGACCCCCACAGGAGACTGTTTTGGTGAGTATCACTCCCACAATGCACCGCACAAAGCAACTGACTGCAGGCTTGCACCACAATGAAGGTATAAGAGTGAATCTACCTCTCATAATACCCTTTTTTGTATGAAAAGGGTCATGGCATAAGAGCCAATTCGCACCTACAGAATCCACATAAAGGGAGGGAAACTTCTATTAAAATTACTTCTAGTAGTTGGCAGGAATTTTACCTGATGTGGCCAGTTAGTTACTAGAAAACTATCATTTTTAATGGAAATGCTTTTGCTTTTGTCATAAGAGCAGCTTACTTTCTTGAAATATCGTTCTTCGTTCCTGCTGCTTTGCATGAATAGGAAAGAGTTTTTATTTGTCTCTTGCTGTCGCAGCTAATGCTGAGAGTGAGCTTTTCTTTAAATATGCTTCACATCCAGATTAGTGTTTCCTAATAATTGTCGCATAAAAGGGATGCAGCTGTTTTGTGGTGGTGTTCCCTCTGACTTGCGTTGACATGATGGGGAAGAGTGAGACTAGATCACTCGTTTCACTGAGAGTTGGGCATTGGTTTCTTTTGTTGGCAGGTGACATGGTGGGGTGGAGATAGTCGCATGCATAGTTTTGTCAATGTTTGTTTTCAATTAAATTGGTAGGCAAAATAAAAGTCTGACACCATTTCTTTGTCCTTGCAAATCCAGTATCTTGCTGTGCATTGTCTCCTCATTTTTGGGCAGGATGTTTGTCGTCTGCTCTGCCCCAGGCTTCCCCTGCTCTTGCCTTCCCCTATATCTCTCTCAAACTAATACCATCCTCATTCTCTTCTTTCTGCTGCCTCCTTATGGAGTATCTGCACCACTCTTCAACCTGTTGTTTCTCCATCTCTTTGGACTGCTGAAACCTGGCTCTTTCTGTCCTCTGTGTCCCTGGTACTTCTATGCACTGTTGTGCTGATGGTGTCTCTTCTGACATGCATTGTCCTGGAGACTTGTTTTCCCCATTTTCACTTCCACCTTTTCCTTAGATCTAGTTTTCAGTGTCTCTCCCCTCCTGCATCATCAAGGGCTCTACTAACTGCTTATGCTTTCCCTGGTCATAGATATCACTCTTGCTTCTTCTCCTTAGTCTCCTCTCTCTCATGTTTTAACATGAGTTTTTATTTTGAGCACTTGGACAGTGCAAGTTGCCCATGACTTCCTGGTCTTCATCTTTGCATTTGACCATCAGCCTTTTAATGTGGCCCCTCCATAGACTGCTCTCATGTCTTGCTTCCCCTCTCCTCTGGTTGCTGCCTCTCATTCTGTAACAGTGGTTGATCTTGTACTTCTTTTCTATTCATTCCTCACTTTTTTTTAATCACAGGGTCTTCTGGACTGAATTGTTTCATTTTGAACTATAGGGCTTTCCAGTGGCTCTTGTATTGCACAGAGGATTGTCCTTATGTGAGTGTCTCCATGGGGAAAATGTTCAAGATAATCTGCTTTTTCCTGAGGTGAAAGGCTTGCACAGAAAGGACTTGAAAAAACAGAACACACTATTGATGCTTTGAGAGACCTTGAATGTGTAAGGCTCATACATGTTTTTTCTCATACCAGAAGATCTCTACTGTCTTGTTAAACTACTGGCAGGTGTCATGTCAACTGTGCCATGTTTTTTTTCACACCATGAAAATATTGTGCCATGTGCATGGCTACATGTGCAAAGGGCAGGCTGTCAAGAGGACAGTGAGGAAAGTGGCCTGCTGGGCTGTGCTGCTGCTGCTCTCAGAGCTCAATGCTGGTCAGCAGCACAACTGTAGGAGTGACAGGACTCCATGAAGAAATATCCCCTACTCCGTGCCCCCCAGCACCCACAGCTGGGTGAGGGAAGAGGCTGGGGGGAATCCTTGTCTTGATTCCCCTCCCCTGGTGCTGGGCAGAATATGTATGGGGGAAAGCTCTCCCTTGAGCTGTGGAGGGCTCTTGGCTTTGGCAGAGAGCACAGGGGGTCCCCTCCCTTGGAGCAGAGCGCAGGAGTGTCAGGCAAGCCATGCATGCCAAGGATTCCCTGGGCAAAGTGTAGGGTGGTGGGGAAAATCCCTCCCCCATGCCAAGCAAAAGTCATGACCAGGAAATCCCTCCCTGCTGCTTAGGAAAGCAAGGGTTGAGGGGGGAATCCTGCCCCCCATCCCTTTTCTCCCTTAGAGAGCCAGGAGTGCAGAGAAGGCTCTTCCCTAGTGCAGAGCAGGACTAGGGGTTCCTTGGCTGCTCAGAAAAGCCTTCCTTCCCACCCCACCCCCAACACTGAGCCAGGCATGTGGGTAAAGTCCTGTCCAGCATGGAGCAGGGCTGGGGGTCCCTTCCCTTCTTTTCAGTTCTTTTCTACATTAGGGAAGGGGTTTTCCTGGCTCTGTGCTGGGGGGGAGATTTCGTACCCCACGCCCTCTGTGTTCTGCTCAGCTCGGAGTGGAAGGGAACCTCCATTCTTGCTTCTGGAGTTGAAGTGGTTTTCCCTATGCCTGGCTGTGTGCTCTGGATGCTGGAGGACCCAGCCAAAGACCTTATCACTGGATATGTGGTATATCACATGTTCAATTTAATGCTCGATAGAAACCAGCTACAAAAATGTTGTATGCTTTTCAAGCAACATCTTTGTAGCTGGTTGGCCATGTTTGTAGCTGGCTGGCCATTTTTATCATGTGACTAATTTGCATGTGTAGCAAAATATATTTTACATTCATCCACTTAATTGCATAATACGTGCAACATGTCTGGGCCTTAAGATGCAAACTGTAAATAGGACTCCTTTGCTGCCAAATTGAGTTGTATGAGAGAGAGAATTGTCAGCACGTTTTACTGTGAAAGTCACGTTACTGTACCACGCTTTGGGACAGGAGCAAACAAAGCCATGTGTAATTGTATTTCCCACTGGGAATTTTAGTTAGAACTTGATTTTTATTTATTTTTTGTGCTGCATTGGCGAAAAGTGCCATCGAACCTTTTTTAATGACCAGGATCCACACTTTGGGCATCTCTAGCCATATAGCGTCCCTTCCCATTACTTTGAGACCAGAAGCGAAGAACTCCCTTGCTAAATTACCAATGCCAGTTCTTGCATCGCAACAGCTTTCTCCATCTCTTCAGTTGCTGATTGATAGTTGTTCTGTAATAGTCTGGACTGGCAAAAGGCCTGGGGGAATGTTGAGGAGCCGTGATTGGCAGCTCTAATGGACTGGGATAGGGAATACACATTCAGTTTAAATTAGCGTCATGCAAGTTCCCTTTAAGCTGTTTGATTTCACCAGCGGGAGCAGAACGGGCTTGATCCGATGGTGAAGGAAATGTTTGTAACATGACAAGTCTGAGGCTGACGATGACAAGAGTTGAAACTTCCACGTTGTGATAATCGGAAGGATCTGTCTTGGAAGGCACGGAGCCGGCGTTGCGTTTCTGGCCGGCGTTCAGATGCTGGGAGTTCGTTGGCTCCCTCTGTTGGACAGGAAACCGCCAGTGGGGGTGAAGTCAAGTGATAAGTTCCTGGGGTCAATCCTGCAAAGGAAGCGGGAGGCTTTTGTGTTGCTTCGTTGAGAAATTATGACTTGAAAAAATCACGAGCCCTCATTGAGTCCTTTTGCCTAATGTGTTTTTTTTTTTCTTCCAGCTTAGAGTTAGTTGCAGGGTGGTTAGGGATGGATTTCATCTTATTAACACTTGATGATATCCGGTATGTGTTTTTATTATCTAGCTTAACATCTGAAATATGTGAGGCACGTGAAAGAGGTCGCTCGAAATGGTGCTGCATGCTAAGTATCCAATGCAAGTTCTGTAACTGTTTCTACACAGGGGGCCAAGAATAACCAATCCAAAAGTCATTATCGGATAAAGTTTATGTCTGGACAGCCAAAACATGCAGTCTGCCTTTCAAATAGACAGATGGAAGCCAGTATATTTTTCATAGCATCAGTAGGATGAACTTCTTAGGCTTGTGTTTAATAGGTAGTGATCTCTTGTTACTAGCTTGAATGGACTGGTGTTCCTGTTGCACTTTTTTTTTTTTTTTCCCCAAGGTAATATTTACTTTTCTTGGCAACAGATGCTATTTTTTTCCAAGCCAGATATTACAATTGAATGATGAAAATAAACCCATGCCATTTTTTGTGTGTTGAGGTGGTGTAACTTGTCAAGCATTGGGCCATATCTTTGTATGAAGTGGCAAAGCATAGTAGGCATCTGAATGAATGGATGCACTTAAAAAACCCCAGGTATGTTAATCTCATTTTTAGATCAATGGTATTTTGTCTGATGGTACTTTGCATTTCCATTCATATTAGGAACAAATCTACTCATTCATACAAAAAGTTTCTTCTTCCTTTTATTTATGATGAAACATTTCCCTCCTTGCTGAGATTTAGAGAAGCATATCTTTAAAATATTTTTTTAATATATGCTGCTATCCTTATTGCCCTTTTTGCTTATCTAATGTTTTCCTTTTAAAGTTGTAGTATAGGACCAAAGCAGGCCCCAGATGTAGCTGGCTTCATGAAGAAAAAATATATTTTCTTTTAAAATCAGTTTAATTTGAGACCACAATCACTAATGCGCTAGTCATTACGTTATCATTTACTGCAAGATACCATCATAAGACACAGGTAAGGTTCTTTGAGTGTCCTGACTGCACTTCTCTATTGTAGTGTTTTGGATTTTTGTTATGTTTAATTGTACTCCCAAACTTTTTTAGACTTGCAGTGCTTTGTTCTTGGTGCTAAACACCCTGTATTGCTTTTATTTGATTTTTTTGCTATGTCTTCTTCATTATTGCATTTTAATGTTGCTGCTTTTCTGAAAATACATAATAGTAATAGTATTGACACCCTATTACTTCTTAATCTTACTATTCTGAGACTTAGGGTGTGAAACTGGCTGGTCGTCTGATCTGTGGTGTGGTGTTTTTGTAAATTAAAATAAGTAATCATTTGTGTTATAAAACTTCAGGCATGGATATTTATTTTAAAAACATTTTTCTGCAGTGTGCACGTACAAATGCATAGATCGACATAATTCTTAAAGCCAGTTTGCATATGTTATAGAAATACGAAAAGTCAATATGTAAAAAAAGTCATAAATAATAGCAGACAAGTGACACACTGATTTACTGTCTAAATAATGTATATAGCACCAGTACTTTGCATGGTGCTTTGCCAAAGAGTTTAATGGATTCCATTTGCAAAATAGTCATGAGACTTTACCAGCTCAGTTCAAATCTTCTTGCCTGTTCTTTTGCATGATGAGTATGAAGGCTGCTATATGCTCAGCTTGATGGCACATGGAGCTCCTTTCTTCTCTTCAGAGGTGCTTGAAGCTGCAGCTCTTCAATTGCTGATCAGAGCACCAGTGGATGGCAGCAGATATCTTCCAGCATAACAGTACTTTGACCAGGTCTCTGCTCTTCCTCAAGTGTCAGCATGCTAAAGTGTAACATGCGAAGTAAGGAGACAAGCATACAGCTCTTGGTGTGGGACATGCGCACCTCTGAGTGACTGAGATAGGTGGCAGTAGGGAGGACACACAGGTCTCTGTAGGGGGAAAAATAAGGGGCAAATATGTGGGGGATAGGTATGTGTTCATCCCTGACAATGGGCGCAGAGCAGGGAAGCTATGTATGGATGATCTGTTCAAACAGGCCCTGGAGCTGTACACAGGCATTATCACTTGAGAGAATAGGGACCCCTGGTATAGGAAGAGATGAGAACAGGCTTGACCCAAAGCCTCTGGTATGGGGAGAAAGGGAATGGAGGACACTGGTATGTGGCAGAGGAGGAAATGTAGGTCTCTCAACCCCTGCCTTTTGGGGTATGGGAGAAATAGGGGAGCTTCCAGAGCCCCGAAGATGGGAGCAGGCCTGGGGAGGTTGCGAGAAGTCAAAAGGTGAGGCAGAGGAAGATGTAGGACAAACAGCAGAAGTGGTGGAAGGTAATAGGTTTGGCTGCAGAAGCTGTGGCACGTGTGACCCCCGTAGCTTACGTATCCAGGAATGAAAATGATGTCCTGGCTAAGTGAAATATTGTGAGGTGGCAGGTTAGATGCCATCCACTTCTTAATGGAGTTGGGATGAGATTAGCATCCCCTAACTCGTATCGAGTAGTATGTTATGCCTGACGGTTCCACCACAGTCGAGATGACTTGGTGATCAGGTCATACCTGGTATGAGTCCTGACTTTCAGGACTCCTGATCTAGGGGCCAGCTGGGGCCCGGAGTGGGCTGCAGGGCTTGCCGATTCAGGTTGCTTTGACAATAGCTGACAGCATTCCAGAGATCTGAGGCCATTTTTTGTCAGTTAATTTATTTAGAATGATGGTGATAAGTAGAGACGTGGCATGTGGCAATTTCAGCATTATTGGGAAATCCCGCTATGTCCCTGGTCTTCACTTTAAATGCAAACACATGCACACCACTCCAAGCCACATGAGCAAACCATTCCTCCCTCGGTAGGGGGATAGAATGACATTTTCTCAGACTGCTGTTAGAACTCCAGATCCTGATTGCTGGCCTTTCGGTGGCCCAGAAAGATGTTTAAAAATGCAGTTTGTGCAGTGCTCTTAATTATCGTCGTCCCCGCGATTTCTAAACTTTGTGTAATCTTCTGTAGTGCATATGGAAGTTGTTTTTGCTTTGTATGTGTATATTTTATAGTAAATTAGATTTAACTGCGTTTCTCTGCATGCACTGTACAGAGAATGTCCTTGTTCTACTGTGTGTCAGTCTCTCTTGGCAGGAGTAGATTGGCTCCAAAGGTCACTTCTCTTTGCCTTGCCTGGCCTTTCGTGTGTGTCTTGTTTTAATCTTAGCATCCCCTGCCACGTGGGCTGGATATGTTAATGTTGGTCATTATCACGCATGTAAAATCATTTTGCAGACCTGGACAAACACTGATTTAAAGGACTTAGATTTGAGCTTTTTGGGCATGCCTGAATTTTGTCCCACACCAAATGTTTTATTTATAGAAGCAGAAAACTATAGTTGCTGAAAGTAAGGCTGGGTATGATAAAAGCAAGGAAGCTTTAAAACTGAGAGCCTTTCAGGGGTGCCATGCAGTATTAGCGCTGTTAGGTATGCAGATATGATTCTCGTGATAAATCCAGAGATTGCAGATGGGAAGCCAGTGTATTTTAAAAACATTCTGAACTATTGTGGTCTTTCTGGGTTCTTTTGCAAAAGAAGCTTGGCTCTATTTTTTTGCCTTCAAAAATGCAGTGAAAGCTAAGAGCTGACACTTTCTGTGGGGTGCGTTGAGTCTAAAAATGTGAAGAACCAATGCTTTAAAGGGAGGGGAGGAAAAAACCTATTGCCAGTCATTTTGGCCTAGGATACAGTATAAGTCAACGCGCCATATTTACTCAACTCTAAGATGACCCCTCAATGATTAGATTTTTATCAATGGAAAATGTGTAAACTTGTTTTAATTTTCTAGGTGTTTTTTGCAGAAAACCTTGCAATACAGGCTGAAAAACTTAATGCCTTTTCCACCCCAGCCTTCATAGGCAAGGTCAGCTCCCAGACTACTGTTCCTGGCAGCACAGTTTGTGGAGGAGATAAGCAGCCAACAGTAGCAAAAGAACAAGTTAGGGATTATTTAGAAAAGCTGCATGTGGGACTGGATAGGATGCATCCAAAGGTGCTGAGGGACTGGGCGATGTGATTTGCAGAGCAGCTGGCCATCATCTTTGGAAACACTGGTGATCCAGATAGGTCCTCGACTATTGGAAAAGGGCAAATATAGTGTTCATGTTGAAGAAGAAGATGGAGGATCCAGGGAACCCCACAACTTTTCCTCTGCAGCCTTTTCCCTCCCTTTACAGTCAGACTCTGTGCTCCCCGAGTATGTGGAACTGAGGAGCAAATTTGAAACCACTGACCTTGAAATTACCATTGATATGATTGTTTAGATGCGTTTGTTTGCTTACAGGCAAACTATTAGAGATTCCCATAGATTTAGTGCATTCAGAATTGATGCCGTTTGAAAAATCTTACAGCAGTTTTAAAAAATATAGGTATTCCATAAACACACTTTTTTTAAGCCACACTTTTGTGCCTATTTATATACAGTACGAACTAAGCATGATACAAGTCTAAAGCCAAGAGGCTCCTGTGTGTGTGTGTGTGTTCCAGATGTGCTTCACCACCTCCTGCTTCCAAAATGATCCATGTGCTAAGTGGCCCCGAATCATAAGTGGAACCAGGTGTTCTTGTCCTGAGTCCTGGGGTCTTCCAAAATTTATATGCAGATAAGGCACAAAGCAGCCTGGTGTGGCTGTACCTTGTAGAGGGTGGAGTCACAGTAATCATGCAACAGGTAGAAGGTTTCTGGGTGAACTGTTTAGAGCCCCATTAGGTGATGCTTGCCAGACATAGAGGGCTGGTGAAGGAACAAGAATCGTTGGAAATGGGAAAGAAAGGTGTAGCTCAGCTGTAGAAATGAGGAGGAAGTTGAAATGTATGCATTGTAGTGGCTCACCATGACTTGAAAAGGAGTTGGCGCTGGGGGGGGCAGGGGCGCGCATGTGCGTACACAAAATTGTAACAGTTTCAAGTGCACTATATTAAGCTATCCTTGTGGCTGGTTTCTATCAGTATGTTTGTTTAACCATTACGGACTGTATGTTTTGTAGCAATGCTCAGTATTGGCTGCATTTAATCAGCTTCATAATTGTTTTTCATTGCTGAGCCCATGCTGCTTTTGGCAGCAGTTTAATGATAATGTATTTAGTGAGGTTTCCTTGAATGTGATTCTAAGACGAGGGGCTTTTTCCCCTGTGTTGATTGGGGAAGACCTTGTGTTGCAGTCAAGTAGATGTGGTACTTTATGTACTTCTCTCTAAATGCAATAAATGCAGTAGATCTGTTGTGTTAACTGTTACTTTTGTACTTTTACCTTATGTTAGTTGCTGTTACTTTTTTTTTTTTTTATCTTAAGCTATAGCACTGACTGGTGGCATTGTACTAGGTGCTGTTAAGGCGTGTTTTATGGAGGTAATTCAGGCTCCAGAGGGCTTCCAGTCTAGTCCTATGAAAAGGGGGTACATGAAACCAAAGTAAGAGGCAGGGAATGGACATAACAGTAGAATAGCATCCTTCTTACTTAGCAAAGAAGCTTTTTGTTTATTCAAGAATTAACATTTTAAAACACAGGTTAGGATAAAGGATCTTGTAACCTAACTATTTTTGTCAGTAGCTTTTTACATGGCAGTTATGCACACGCAGAAGGAGTCTAATGCAACAGATTAACGGTGATCCAAACTCCCAAGGCATGGACCCTGCTGTCAGCTCAAGCCGGTTGAAAATTGCTTGAGCAAATGAATAGTTCTTCTATGCATTATGAGCTAAAATATGGGGATGAATATTTGAATATTCTGCTACTTCTGTCTTGATGTTTAAAATTTACATCCTTCCTTACTTGTTAAATAGCTTGTTGGCACTTGCTGCATTAATTGATGATGTTGTCCTTTGTTGTCATTAACCTGAAAACTTCTAGGAACGATTCCAGTGTATTCTGCTTTTTAGTACTAGTTTGGTAACTTAAATGTATTCTACCTATAACTGATGTGGATGAGGTTTTAAAAAAAGTTATTTTCCTGAAATTGTTTTCCTAGAAACTGCTTGGAAATGCCTTCCTGATTCCACATACTGCGTTTTCTTCCGCTCATCTCCCACCCCAAAAAAGAAAAAATCAGCCTTGCAAAATGGGGGCTCATGTATGAAGTAGGCAGGCTGCTTCCTTCACTGGAAAAGAAGCACATCTGGAGATGCTGTGCTTGCCATGCAGCTGCCAAAATAGCTGCTGCTAACCTGACTTGGCTAGCTGACGGGGCAGAGAGAGTGAGTCCTGTGTTAATCCCCTCATAGCCGTAGTTATTGGCTGAGCACCGTAGCTTTGCTTCAGGCACAAGTGGGCTGCTGGCACTATCTTAATTAAGCGTGTGATGTGGAAACAGCACTTTAATTTCAGGGGCTTGAACTAACAGTAATAGTATTGCTGCTGCCCTGATGAGGGTCCGGTGTTACCCTGTGTGGATGTTGAGATGATGATGGTGTCATGATGATCCAGGAGATGGGTAGAAGGCAAGAATTGTTTTGAGTGTAATCTTTTTATTGGACTGACTGTATGGTTGGTATAGACATAATCTTTTAGGTACCACAGGACCCTTCCTCAGGACTCAGCGCCCTTCCTGGCTTGGCACCAGCCTGAAGCTCCTTCCACCTCACCCAGACTGTCGTGGCATGTCATGTATTCTGGACCTTCGGTGTTCCCAAGGGGGTTTATTCTGCCTCGCACAGTTGGCCAGAATGCTGGAAAAATCTCTTCTATCTTCTGCCTTGCGAAAACAAGGTTCATGTTTTATTTGGGGGCGTGTTGCATGCTAGAAAATGACACATTTTCGTTTTCAAACAAAGTTCTAGCACATCTGCCCCATGCCTTGGTGTGCTCCATGGGTTAACCGCCTCTTGTAGCTGGTTATTGCTGCTATAGGCACGTGCAGCCAGGGGAAAAAAATGTTGCTGGAAGTGGGGCAGGTACCTTGGCAGAGCTGAGCAGCAGATGTTTGGACCGCAGGGTACTAAAGCTAGAGCTAGGACTCTAGCCAGTGTGCTGCTTTCACATGAGTACCATGCTCGAGCAAAAACTTTGGAGTCATTTTTTTCCCTCCTGAGGAGTGGCACCTTTCCTGCAAATTGTACAGCACATTTGGGTAGATTTTTACAGAAATGGCTAGGGGAGAGATTGGGCAGGTGATCAGAGGGAAAGTTACATGTGGGTTGTGTGCAGAACAAAAAAAAAAGAAGGCTTTTGCATGAATAGAAGGCACAAGAAGGCAGGAAGAGGGAAGCAGAATTGTGAAAGATGATGATGATGATTTGTGTTTTTAAGAACTAGGATACGTTTAGTAGATCCAGAAACAAATAGGGGAGCCTGTCGAGTTAGCTGTGGAGGGGTATGATATAGGTAAATCTGGGGGGGAAGAGGTGGCGGTGGTAGCGTAACGACTAGGTTGAAGTTGGAGAAGAGGATCTTTAGGAGACTCGGTCCAGGAGATGAAGGCATTGGGCAAATTGATGAAAATGTTTGCGTATAGGTAGGAGGGCGGCCAGCAGCACATGTGGGCCACGTTGGGGAGGCGGTGAAAGGCATGTTTGCAGACATAAGCATATTTCTGTCCCCGGTGGTGCACATTGTTCAAGGTCGTCTTACTTCCCTGTGCTTTCTCTCGAGCTCGGCTGCTTCCCACATCACAAGAGCAGAGCACAAATGTGCTTATTATCATAAAAGACCTTTTATTCTAACGTTTCCTGGCTTTCAATGGAATGTTTTTCTGTTTGTTTAAGAGGCATTCTAGGCCTTTAAGTCTGTGTTTAAAATTTATACTTTATAGAAACTTATTAATAAAATGAGTATTCCTCTGAATTTTTTTATGACCTCAAAAATGAAACTTCTAAATCATGGAGCTTATTTATTTCAGCGTATGTATGACTAATGGCCACAGGGACTGTACTATCCCTGTAGCATGCTATGCTCTGTGAAACTATTCATAGAAAAAGCTACATCATAAAATCAAAAGTTTAACTACAGGGCAGCCATATGCTGGACTAGCTTTTTTTGTGGTTGCTTTTTTGATCCGTTTTAAACCCTTGAAAACCAAGAGAAGCGTCTCAAAATAAATCCTTCATCATCCAACTGCCATAACGTTGAAGCTCTGTCGGAAAAAGTCTGTCGGGAACAAGGGGCTCCCATGCTGGAAACAACCATCACCAGCTTGTTGTCTTGTGCTATGAACAGTAGCGCCATGTATCCGAAGTACCACACCAAAGCGAGCTAGAGCTGCTGTTGCATTTTACGTGCACGTCTGTACTGCGCTGAACCATTCCCACGATTTACTGATCTTTTACTGTTCTGCTGTTTAAATTGTAAACACTTTGCGTAGGTTGTATTACCTTCTTACTGTTTCTCAGTAGTGGACGTTCCTGTCCCAATGTTACTAAAACTGATGGTAGATACTTCAAGAGGATTTATGGTTCTGGGAGTATGTGCCAAACTGGTAGGCGAACAGCATGCATCTAGCCCTGTGTATTGGTGTGGAAATCTTTAGAGAGAGATGTCAAAGCAGTTTATCAATGTTACCCACATTTGTATCGCTCTAAAAACTTGAGGGGATCTGAGGGGCAGAGCGCATCAGTGACTTGTCCTAGATATGCAAGCCCATTTCATAGATGTTGGGGGCTGGAAGGGACCTCACGAGATCATCAGGTTCAGCCTCTTTGCTCTTGGGTGGGAGAGACTGCTGGAGTCCAATGACCCCAGCAAGGTGTGCGTCTAGTTGTCTTTTGAAGATTTCCAGAGTAGGTGATTGTATCACCTTTTGGGGGAGTCGATTCCAGACCTTGGACACTTGAACTGTAAAGAAGTTTTTCCTTGTATCCAATCTGAAGTGATCTTCTAGCAATTTATGACCATTTATTCCTTGTCTTCCCCTGGGCCACCTTTGAACAGATGCTCCCCCAGCCCCTCACGTTTCCCCCTTATATACTTAAAGACTGCCATCGAGTCCCCCTGCGTCTTCCCTTCTCCAGGCCGAACAGTCCCATGTCCTTGAGCATCTTCTCGTAGGTCTGGAGAGCAGGCCATCTCGTCATTCGTGTGGCCCTCCTTTGGACTCTTTCAAGCTCCTCCATGTCCTTTTTGAAATGCAGTGCCAGAACTGGGCACAGTACTCCAGCTGCGGCCTCGCCAATGCCGAGTAGAGCTGACATCCTTAGTCTTGCGTCGGATGTGTCGGTTGGTGCACACCAGCCAGCTGTAGCATCGCAGTGGTAGCTCATGTTCATTTTGTGGTCAGTCATGATCCCTTGGTCTCTTTTGGCTGTGGTGTCAGGATTAGGCCCCAGGTATTTCCAGACTGTTGCTTTCTAGTAAAACTGCAGGGGGTTCATGTTGGAATTTAGTCTTCTAATGCTCACAGGTGCACGAAGCTTCAGCCAACAACTTCCATCTGCAAGGTTTGTTTTTTTTGTGCTGCGTGCCGTCTTTCCTCTACCGGGGTGTTGTCATTGCAGCGTGCCCGTTGAGAGGGGCCCGAGGTTCTCGCCTTGTGGGATCTGCCCAGATCACCAGCAACAGGGAAAGGTATCACAAACGTGAAACTCGGCAGAAGAGTTTGGTGGCACCGGAGGGAATGCTAAAATCTGACTTGCTAATAAGCAGTTGTATTATTAGAATATATTAAAGACTACAACAATCTCTTCTTTCTGCTGACAAGTGCTGGTCATTTAAGCCTCTTAACATACTTTTCTAATTCACTTAGTGTAAATTTTAGAACAGCTTCCCCCCCTTTTTGTTGTTGTTGTTGGTAAATAAAATCTTAAATCAAAACTTTCGTCTTGTTCCCTCGTCTCCCCCCCAACGTGGCAGTGGAGCCTAAGCAGGGAGGGAGAAGGTCTTCATCAGATACATGATTAGATTTGTTTGAATTCAGGAGTCACCCAACCATTGCAGGCTTTGAGTGCGGCAAGGTATTGGGATGGAAAGGCTCTGCTAATGGCACTTGATTAATTTTTTTTAAAGTGTTTTCATGGGCTTATTTTGTGAAAGAAATCAAAACCTTTCTTCACATGAGGGAGAGGCCCTGAGTAGTGGAGAATGATTACAAGGAAATGTTGCAGCATAATTAGTGCAGTATTGTAGATCTGCAAGTTCGAGTGTTTTTGTTTTGGGTTTTCTTTGGTGGTCTGGAGTCTTAAAGTCCGTTCTCAGGGGGTTGTAAAGTTCACACAGCTTAGCGTGAAGCAGCTGAAGGCAACTTTTCAAAATCTATCCTCCTAATTTAGGGGGTTCCTGCACAGGGCAGGGGTTTGGACTCAGTGATCTGCTGAGGTCCCTTCCATCCTGCTTGAGCGGCCTTCGCGGGCTTACACTCTGCTGCACGGGCTCTTGGGCTGCCCTGCCCGGAGAGGTGGGGTAGGAAGTAAA
>JAGPOW010001338.1:1196662-1216139 GCA_030014935.1 Caiman crocodilus | reverse complement strand
GACCAACTAAAATCGTTGGAAAAATTCTTCTTCATGTAGACAAAGCTTGCAAAGAAGGGTGTTTGTTCCTGAAAGCTTGCAAAGAAGAATTTTTTTTTTCCAACTATTTAGCTGATCTAAAAGAGATCACCTCATCCCAAAGAACCTTGTCTGCCCATGTCCTTAGACCAACACGGCTGCAACCTACACTCCCTCGTCGTGGTTTGGTATTGAAGTACAACAGAAATGTCTGGAAGGAAATGCCGCGTGTTGCCTTGACATGGTACACAGCGTGCTGCACTTGCCTTTCAACCTCTCCTCTGAATGTAGCAGCATTTATTTCCGAAGTGAGGGAAATCAGTGCTATTTGTTTTCTGAAGTATTTTTTCCCTAAACGTCCTGTCAAGTGCAGTGGCACAAGTGGCTTGTTGAAACATTTAATGAGTGGATTTGTAGGAAAAAGCAATTTGGATGCTTGGTATCAAGGAAATTTGTCATATATTATGCATTTTGCATGTTAGCATGTGAAAAGTGTTCTTGAAGCTCTTTCTTGCACTGTTTCTATTAACAACAAATGGGAATGTTTTAAAGCCTTCATTTTAGCCAAGTTAGCATACCAAAACATTGGTGTGTTGTTTTTTTTTTGTTTGTTTCATCCTCTTTCAGTGTTGGTGGCATTGCCTTCAAGCTAGTAAACCTCCAGTGGCCTTCCAGAGGTTGCAGTAACCCTTTAGTATCTGAGGGCAGTGCCAGATATCTAATCTCTAGAAGCACTTGGCACAGGCAACAAAAAACAAAAACCGTTTTTTTTTTTAAAGTCCTAATATTTGACATGCAATTAAAAGGCTATGAGCTCTGCTGGCTCTTATAAATTTCTCTTGCAAGCATGGCTGTTAAAGTCCAGTTTTATTAGCCACCTGTGCGTGTTTTATTTTTAAGTGGGGATACTGGCCCTATAAATCAGACTTTTAAAAAAGTTAATATATCAGATGTTGCTGGGGCGTCTTTCCAGTGCGGGACTGTTGTTGCAGCTGCAGTTTGGATAGCTTGTCATGGCTACTGCAGAATTTAAATATCTTTTGCATATGTTTGTGTGTGGGGTGCATGCATGCACAGTTTGGAAACTTCCCACCTGAGTGTCTTGAAGGGTAAAGATTGGGCATGTTTTGGAGACGCAGGTTGACTCTGCGTCTGAGCCTCCAAGTCCAAGGGCCTGAAAGATCATCTCTCTTTTTAATAGCACTTTTTGGCTAGCAGCAATTTTTTTTTTTTGCTTGCTTTGTTTCTAGATGTCTTGCATGTTAAGAACACATTGACTTGTCTGGACTTTTATACTGGATGACCCAAGTCGAGTGAGAGGTGGCAGAGTACACTTGGATACGTGTGGGAGGTGGGGATATCTGAAAGCCTGCCTCAATGAAAAGACCCTTCAGAGTTTCTCAACAGTGGCTGCTTTCACCAGCTCGGTAGCCATGGATAGATGCGGGCAGGCTTCTGTTATGCTCTTACGGATTACCTGAGAGCTTGCAGTTGGTGGACAGTCGTAAAACCATAACTAGCTGCGTGTGGCCTCAGCACCCAACATATTGCGTCTAGTAGAAAAATGGCAGCCATAGGGCAATTTCAGTAGTGTCGCCGTTCCACGGCATTTTTATCTATACTGTGACTGTATACAAAGCTTGCTTGCTTTTTGCAGTCATCTCACTTTTAATGTTCCTCCTCTTCTTCCTTTGCCAGCAGCAACAGCAAAACCCTTCTGCAGATGATATGCTTTTATCATACTACTTTCTGCCAAGACGGAGACCTTGAATACGAAACCTCAGCCAGGCTGGCGCAGATGTGGTGTTCTGCCTTTGTAAACCCCTATGAGCAGTTGTTGCTGATGGAAATGTTGACAGCCCCCATTGCTTGGCGGTCTGCACGGTGCCACTGTAATGAAATGTCAGTACACGCCAAGGCGGGACAGCTTGTGTCCAGCTGAGCTTTTGCGGTCTTTTTATCGCAAACAAACACATCTCTGGAAATGTTAAGCGATTTTTCCACGAAAAAAGTATTTATTTGTTTTTTCTCCTTGTTCAGCCAAATGCTTGTCATTTACTGCTTCCTGGACCCAACAGTTTCTAAAACGGACTAAAAAAAATGGAGGAAAAAAAATTCAAAGCCCCATGTGGATTAAGCTGCTGAAATGCCTCAAGGCATTGCTTATAGGTCCATGTTCTTTTTTTCTCAGAGAAAGTGAGTCTTGTAATGTCTTCCATATTTTGTACATCTAGGAGGCTAGGATGCAGTGCTGTACGGTATAAGATGCTGCTTATGCTTGCAGGAAAAGGCTGAATAGAAAATGCCACTGGCAGACATGGCTCTGTTTTGATCTCCTAGGGCAAATTTCATGTGGTTGAAAGGTTCAGAGAATCGCAGAGAAGTGGGGCTGGAAGGGACCTGCAGAAGCTTATCTAGTCTAGCCCCCTGCCTGAGGCAGGATCACCCCAATTCATACATAAAATAACAGTCAATCCTGACACAACCGAGACAGACAGACATAACACCCTCAACTGGTCCAAGTAAAGCAGAGGAACCACAGCTGTCAATGTCCTGCTCCTAAAAAAGGTTTTCAGTATATGCACAAGAAGTCCTGGGTAGAGGACCATACACCCTACTGCAGAAGATGTCTGTACCAGTCTGACCATGGGATAAAATTCCTTCCTGACCCCAGGTATGGCAGTAGGTCTGACCCTGAGCACAGGGGTGAGACCCTCTGGCTTTAGTCCCAGCAGGAGCATTGGCACACGCCAGTCAAAATCCTCAGCCTTGGCTGCAGTCAACACCCAGTGCCTTTGAGGGAGGCTTAAAAACACCCTGACATATGCAGAAAGGGTGGAGTAGGGGCAACCAGGAAAGCCCAGAAACCTGGGAAATGCCAGTCGTATAACCTAGGCATAGCTACAGCTAGATCATCCATGACCAGCCACTGTCCCAACCTCTTCTTCCTGAACACCTTCAACGATGGAGAGTCCGCAACTTCCCTAGGTGTCTGTTCCACCGCCTCCCTGTTCTAGCCATGACGTTTCCCTGGATATCCAATCTAAACTTGCTTTGCTACAACTTGAAGCCACAGATCCACATCTCTCTCTGCAGCACAAGAAGAAAGGTGCTTTCCCTCTATATGGCAGCCCAAGTATTTGAAGACTGCTATCCTGTCTCCTCTTGATTGCCTTTTTTGCAAGCTGAACATACCTAGCTCCTTCAGCCTTTCCTTGTATGACTTGCTGTCCAGTAACTTGTTGGCCTTTTCTGGAACCTCTAACTTCTCCACATCCTGCTTAAACTGTGGAGTCCAGAACTGCACATTGCTCCCTAGATGAGGTCTAACCAGTGCCTAGTAGAGGCACTATTGCCTCCTGCGTCTTTCCCCTAATTCTTTTCTTGATGCAGCCCAAAACCGTGTTCACCTTTTGTGTGGCTGCATCACACTGTAGGTCCCTGGGTCTATGATCTACCAAGACTCCTGAGTCCTGTTTCATAGTGCTGCCATCCAGCCAAGTCTAACCTATTTTATATTTGTGCTTTTGATTATTCTTCGCAAGGTGTAGCACCTTGTATTTGTCCATATTGCGCTTCATCCTGTCAGCTCTAGACCAGCTTTCCAATCTGTTGAGATCCTTCTGAATTGTGCTCGCATCCTCCAACATATTCACAATCCTTCCTGGTTTTGTTGTTTGCAGATTTGCTCGAGACTTCCTATGCCAGCACCCAAATCATTAATAAACAAGGTGAACAGCGCTGTGCCCAGGATTAAAACCTCCTGCCATTCTGACATGCATTCGTTACTGATTACCCTTTGCTTGCAGCTACTATCCACCTTGTAGTTTTGTCCAGCCCACACTTCTCCAGTTCGTGTGAGAAGGCCATGTGGGGTCTTTTAAACCTTGCTGAAGTCCAGATACCCTATATCCATAGCATTCACTTCATCCACCCAAGTAGTTACTTTGTCAAAGGAGATCAAGTTTGTTTTGATGCATTTTTTTTTTCCATAAATCCATGCTGGCAGCTTGTGGTCAGGCTTTCCTCTTCCAGGTGCTTCCAAATAGCCTTCCTTAGGATATGCTCCGGTGGCTTCCCAGGCATTGAGGTGAGGCTAAGTGGTCTGTAGCTCCCCGAGTCCTACACTGGCCCTTTATCAGTTTTTGATACCTGGCCTGCGTCCCACAACGTTGTGAAGATCATTGTCAATGGCTCCAAGATCTCTTCTGCCAGTTCCTTCAGTACCCTGGGAGGAAGTTCATCCAGCCCTGCTAACTCTACATTCATTCAGTCCTAGCAAAAGCTGTTTGACCATCTAATTTTTTTTTTTAATCTCATCATGCAGCTTGCTCTGTTCCTTATCAAGCTAATCCTTACTAGGTGTCTGGCTACGGCTTAAATTTTTGTGAAGATGGAGGCAAAGTAGGTGTTGAGTAGCTCCACCTTCTTTGCATCTTCTGCTTGGAGTTCCCCTGGTTTGTTAACGATGGATCGATGGCTTCCTTGGTTCTTCTTTTCTGGGCAACATACTTGAAGGCTGTTGTGTAATAGCCTTGAAGGCCCAAGACCTTTTATGTAAGCTGCGTAATGGGAAGCTGCTGTCTTTTCCCCTCAGTAAGGTAATGCTTCTGGGAACGAGGAGGGTCTGGCATTGTGGCCCATTCAGTGTTTTGAGAGCACCAGTCTGGATTGAGAAGAGTCCAGCATAGTGACAAAAATGACTGGAAGCCTGGAAAGCAAGACATCAAAGGAAAGGCTGAAAGAGCTAGGATCGTTTAGTCTGGAGAAGACAACCGAGAGGGGATTTGATAGGTCTTTAAATATCTGAAGAGCAGTTAGAGAGAGAAAAGGGGGCAGGACATTCTGTAAAGGGACAGGACTAGGAGCAGTGGCCGTAAGCTTCAGCAAAGGAAACTTAGGTTGGAGACTGCAGGAACTTTCTAACTTCTCTGAGGGTGGTCAAGCATTGGGACAAGCTGTCCCGAGAAGTTGTCCAATCTCCATCCCTGGAAATTGTCAAGCTTGTCCAACTTGCTCTTGACCGGGGTGGGGTAGCCAGGGATGATGTTCCCTTGAGCCGGGGTCTGGACGAGTACTAGATGACCTTGTGAGGGCCCTTCCAGCCTTACTTTCCTCTGCTCCTAATAGCTCGATACCTCTGTTTTTGACTTGTGATCATGATGGCGAGGTACTGTAGCTAAGAACTTCCCCATTCTTTTGTGTGAGTAAGAGGTGGCTCCAGGCATGTGGTTTTTGATTGAGGATTCCCAGTTCTGGAAGTTGCTCAGGAGTTTCCAACTCCCGACATTTTTTTCCTCCTACGAGATAAGATCCCTCTCTGAAGTCTCCAGTAATGTAAGATTTACAGTCTTCTAGGACCTGAGCCCACTTTAAATTCTCTTCTGGAGCCAAAGTGTCCACGTTATCTTTCCTCACTAGCAGTCTCCTCATGCTTCAGGGGTGCGTGGGTGTGCCCTAAGCTTGAAATATGTGCGTTTTGTGGTCTTTTTTTACTGGGATTACACGGACCCGAAAGATTGGGCCCTAATATTGTCACTGGATATTTAAGTTCTTTCTACTGCTTCTGTTGCATGGTTCAATCCCAGTCTTAGCCTCCCAGGCATAAATGAGTTAGTAAAATATTCACTTCTTAGCAGCTTCTCTTGTCATTGCTATTTATGGTAATCCTTTATTGGCAGTTGTAATGCCAGGGAAATAAATATCCATTTGTATGCAGAAGTTACCTGAAAAGCTGACAGAAGAATGACTCTAGTGCACCCAACTGCCTTTTTTAAAGCAGGCTTCCCCTGTCTCGTTGCTTGCTGGTCATAGCTCTTCGCATGGATGGGTCAAGGTGGGGTGGGCAGTGAAATCGGATTGCAGGGAAGTGGTGGCAAAGATACGTTTGGAGACAGTAGCGGGTGACTGAGTTGCAGATGTTCAGCAACCCAGGTTTCATTATGAGGGAGATGGAAAGTGTGAACAGCTGCTTATGAATATGTATTTTCAGAGGATTTCAAGTAAAACATTAGCAGCTGTGACTTGGATTTTTTTATTTGACCTAAAGCCTCTGGATGCTCCAGGGAACGGAGTACGAGCTGCAAGAGGCAAAACACCAGTATTTGATTTTTCTTGCATCTTTTAGCCATAACCTAGTTACAGAGTTCAGTCATTTTACTATTCCAGGCATCTTTTGATTTTTAGCAACTGTGAAGAAAGGGTTTATTATAAACTAGATCTTAAACTTGTTTCAGGCTTTCATTTTGGTGCAGCTTCTAAAGTGAATATAACTTTTGCTTCCACGAGATTGATTTTCTTCAGGTTTTTGGGGGAATCTAGAAGAACCAGTCCAGTAACTGTGTCCATCTCTTGCAAGTTTTTTTTTTGTTTTTGGGGTTTTTTGGGGGTTTTTTGGTTTTTTTTAGCCCAGGACTAAGCCTTCAGTCAAGTCTATTTATATATAGTTGGTATCAAGTTAATAAGCAATGTATTATTCCATCTCCTGCACATGAAAAATATGAATTCCCATGGTACAGTGGATAATGTATTATTTTGGGACTTGGAAACTTTGTTCCATCCTCTGTTGCAGACTTGCCTTGTGACTTGGGCAAGTTACTGGCTCTGATATTCAAAGTCAAGTAGACAGCTAGCTCCCATTGACATCAATAGAAACTAGGGGCCTAAATACTTTGTTGTGGGGTGTATGCGTTAGTCTCTTTGCCCCTGCTCCTCACAGTGGGGAGGATAGCACACCCCAACCTCTCAAGGGTGTGATGGGGAAGTGCCTCAAAAGTTGGGCTACAGGTCTTTGGGTAAATGTGATATCTTTTATAAGGCCAACTAAACAGTTGGAAAAAATGTTGTTTGCAAGGTTTTGGGAGGGGTGTTTGTACCTGAAAGGTTGCAAAAAACCCAATTTCCCACCTATTTAATTGGTCTAATAGAAGAGATCACAGTTACCTGAAGAACCTTTTTGGCCCATGTCCTTAGACCAACACGGCTATAACCAACAGCCCCGAAATATCAAAGGTTGAGATGCACAGCACTGGCAATCATCTGAGAGAGTGAAGAAGGTCCAGACTGTAGCCTGCTTTGGCCACCTCAGCGCTGCTTTTCACGACGATGATCACTGTGTGTATAATATATGAATATGTATATTACACATAGTGATCACTGTGTATGTGCATATATGCATATTGCATGTTAATATATATGCACAGATATATTAGGAGTGAGAGAATTTCTGGGGTTGTAATATGTAGGATAGCACTTGAAATAGAAGTTAAAATGTGTGAAGTGGTGCAATACCTGTTTGGCAGGAAGAGTGGGCTAGTCATGCCCTTCAGATTGTGGGGATCTTGGGTGGTTCTTATGCAAAAAAATTAATCATTTTATGTGGAAGTCTCTTTTTTCAGTAAGAGCAAATGCCTTTTTTTACTTCCTTGTATTCAGCAAAATTTCTTCCTGCTAAATATGCTAGAACAAAATGACTTAGTTTGTAGTTTTGCTTGTTCTCCCTTTGGTGGTCTTTTCCCATCCCCTGATAGTTAGCAGTCGAGAAGTCCCAGTTATAAACCCAGTCTAAGTGAATAGCAAGCCCATCTGAGCCCGTGACGCTGGTGCTATAGTTTTGGCTGTTACTTTTGCATGCTGGAAGTTGCTTCTCCGTCAGAGCTGCTCAGATGCCCTTCCCGATTCTGAAGCAATATGGGATACGTTGCAATCAGAAGACATTCGCGTCTTCACCGAAGAAAGCAAACAATCCCACACAATAGCAAGTTGCATAACGCTTGGTCGCTTCCAAGTGCACAAACATTAAATTTCACCAGCATTTTGTATTCTCAGGAAACACTATTTGATGTTTTGTTTTTTGGAGTAATAATTGGATCAGTTAATCTTACAGAGCTCTTCAGATTTCAATGTTAATTTTTTATGCAGGTAGCCAGATGCCAATTACTCTTGACTTCTGATCCCATAAAACCTTGATCAAACAGCTGGAAACAATTGAGAGGAAGTCCATGTTCTTTTGTTTAACAAGACAAAGCCTATTGTGTACCGTACTGTGCGTGAAAGATGTTTTTTGCTGTACTGTACTGAGGGATGAAGGATTGAGCACTTCCTTTGAAAAATTACTTTTCCAGGCAAAGGAGCACAATGCTGCTGAAACAAATGTGAAGTGTAAATCGAAATTCTTCTCTGGTACGCAGGGGATAGTGCTTGCAACACGTCTCTGACATTTGGATCCAGTGGGGAGTGCGTGAATAGATATTGTGAAGTGCATTTCTCCAAAGGAAATGCTTTGCAGTACTGGAGCTGTCCTTTTAACATCAGTTTGAGAGGGCTCGTAGGTGCCAGTATGACCACTTATAAACTGTTTCAGAATGAGTTGTAATATGCTAAAGCTAAACGGGTTAAAAAACACATCTTTGCTTCTAAAGTCGAAGTGAGCCAAATATAAAACACAATATCTCTTCATTTGCACTGCTTCTTGAAGGGGTCTTTGCAAATCCATCTTCACGGACATCTCTGCCTCTTGCTTTTGTTCTGCACTCCCTTCTTTATCCTTGGTGCCCCCTTCATTTCCCTTTTTATGCTTCTGACACTTGGATCAACCTTTTCCTCTCTCTATGCCAATTCCTTTCCTTTTGTACCTCCTGTCTGTCTATAAATCCTACTTAGCATGATATATTTAAGTTGACCTCTTAACTGATGACATCCTTCATAGGTTGTGTGTACTGTACATTCTTTCGACTGGGTACCAGTCTACAGATGCCCTGTATACTTGGCTGTGGCTTTCTTAGTGTTTTATTAAAAAACACTCGGCTCATGGCTAGGCTACAAGCATTTGGCTTGGTGGCTGTCACAACTGTCTGGGTTCTTTATAACGTTAGATGTATTTAGGATTAGAGTGAGATTCCATCGCACGGTTTCATTTGTAAAGGAATTCAGCAGTGATAATGAAATTGTGTGGTTAGGACTTTGCTATGGAAAGGGTTGCATAAATGCAAGACGTGATTGTGCTGCTGTGTGTGTATGTATGCTCTCTATATTTGAAGACAGTTGCTTACCATTTTTTGCTCTTTCTCTGACTTTACCAGCCCCAAAGTTTGACAAGCTGATCTGGGGATTTAACTCTTGGAAACCACTTCAATAGATCCTATGATCTATAAAGATTATCTCAGTAGAGGCCCAAGTAACTTTCAAACTTGAGCAATCAATCCCTTATGTCCCGTTTCACCAAAGATTGGAGAGTAAAGGCTTTTCTTGACTGACTTTAAATAGTTTGATTCTGTTTGTAATGTCATTTCTGAAAGGAGGGAAGTGAATCTTTCCACAGAAAGCTCATGTTGCACGGACAGAAGCTGGAAACAAATGTGGCTTTGTGTTAAAAGGACGCAATCAATTTGAAACTGGAGCATTTAAAAATGAGTTAAAAATAATTCTGAGGGGTCCGACATGTGCGTCTAATTCACTGTGTCCATTTTGGGGGTTTTTACAGAAAGTTTTGTATCTTTAATCTGGTCTGTCTAGTTATGGTATTCCCAGGTGAGCTGCTTCAAAGTATGGTGCATGAACTATTATTTGTTACCGTATGGCCTACAGGCCCCATTATTCTAGGCACTGTAGAAGGAGACAAAAGAAACCATTGCAATCTTGAAGACAGACCAAATGAGAAGGGAAATGCAAAAGTACAGGCAGGTAAGAAAGACTTGCTCGTGCTCAAGCAGCAGATCATTAGTGGATCTGAGAATTGAACCCAGATGTCCAATCTCCATCCAGTGCACTGACTTCTGGATTGCTTCTCAGAAAATCTATAGTAAGTGATGGGGAAAGGTCCCCCCCTCCCCCGGCCACATCCCCTTTTAGTGTCTGTAATCTCTAAAGCAGTGACTTTTTGTCCTTTCCAAGACTCTCTGGTTTGGTGGTTTTGCTTTAATCTTCATTAGTCTTCTAACTGTGGGTGTTTTTAGTGTCCAAATAAACATCCAGGTTGTAGTGTGCTTTTTGGGGGGGAAGAGGGGTGTTTGAACCCTGAAGTCATCTGCTGCATTGTGGCAGAGAGCTCCATAGGCCCTTTGCACCTTGTATGGGGATAAAAGCTTTTCCCTTTTTAGATTTTAAATATATTGGGAGGGGTTATTCCAATCCTTTCCCCTCCCTGCCCTGTGAACCAAAGAGCCCTGTCAACTTTCTACTTGTACAACAGCAGTTGATGACCTTCTTGGAGTCGACACCCTTCACTGCACTCAAGGTACCTCCATAATGTCTGTGAACTGTGGCACCAATTTGGACGATGAATTTTTAGATAGCATAGTGCTTACTTCCTTGCTGAGGGGCTGGGCAGTACAGGTGGGGCATCGTTCATGCAGGGACTGGCCTGAGCCTGTGCTTAAGTTAACGTGTGCATCTCGTCACAACTTGCCTATCTCATCATGTGTACAAGGCACCCGTCAGAGGATCTGGTGGCACCACAGGGCACCCTAGTACCACCACTGAGAATCGCAGCTCTAATAAAAGCTTTGAACAGCAGCACATTGTTTTCCATGCATGTACCTTGATGCTGCAGTGCAATCTGGATATCATGCCAGGTTAGGTTCCTTACCCCAACGTGAGGGTGGGGCGTTGAGCCAACTGGGGCTGTTGAGCTGCACCAAAGGCTCAAGGTGCATCAGCTGTTAGCTGTGGCTTTTACTTCAAAGGGTGCTGCTGTTTGATGAGCTGTGTGGGACCCCTGATGGGCTCCAGCTGATCAGAGAAGCGGTGCCTTGTGAAGTGAATGCTGCTGCAAATAACTGAGGGGTTTGTTCTTCATTGGCAACCCTTTACTAGCTAAGTGGGTTGCAAACCACTCAGATATGAATGAGCCACATTCATCTGTGCCTCTTCTGCCTCTGGTCAGGTGCACTATCCTGTAAATGAAAAGGACCAAATAGTTGCTTCCAACTGGTGTTTTAATTGCTGCTAATTTCGAAAAGTTGCATGCTTTCATCCCTTAAGTGCCACATGGTTTCTATTTTAGCTTTTACATAGCACCCAAACAAAAGCCCTGAAAACTATTGTAACCCCATTTGGTGTGTGCTCAACTTCACGTAGACTTGGAGAAGAAAGTGGCCTGGACCCAAACATCATAAACTAGTTTAAAAAAAAAAAAAAAAAAAAAAAGGAGTGTAAGCATGCATCCTATGAACCGCATGAAGCCTGCAATGTTGGTAGGTCCCATTACAGGGTTAATATTAAAATCACCCACTGCAGTCCCAAGAACATTGGATGCCTTTTGCATTTAGGAAAATTAACACGTAGGCACAGAGGTGGCTTTGCTGCTGCACCTGCTGGCAAGAGTTTTTGAGGATCTAGGTTCAGGTGCTTGCATAATCTCATCTTGGTTATCTTAGCCTGTCCCCACGTGCTTCAAGACCATTTGGTACCCAGTGGCATGTGGGGCATGCCTCTTCGCAGAGCACTCTCTCCACTATGCTATTGCAAGGTTGCGGGATGTACAGGGGACCCTAACAAGGCCCAGGACTAGGGTGACTAATCACCTGAAGCAGTCGTGTCATCTTGTAGAAAAAACGTGCATTAGGACTACGGCTGCTTCAACCGTAAATGTCCTTTTGCTTTTTCTTTCACTAGTTAAAATGTCAGTTTTTGGAGCAAACCTGAAAATAAAGCTCCTGTATTTTGTACGGATCCTGCTATACTTCTATGAGGTCCTGGCAGTGAACGCTAACAGTTGGAGCATAGCACGATTTTAGTTAAAGTGCCTAATAATATAAACGATGACTTAACGTGCATTGTGGAGAAACAAAACTGAACAATTTTGGCTTTCTTTCTTGACTTTTTTAGCTTTCGAAATGTGCTGAAGCTGAGCTCTTCCTTCCTCTTTTAAAATGTGATACTTACTTAGTCCTGTCTTTTAAAAAGTGTGTGCGTGTAAAAATAAAGGACTTTTTTTCCTTAAATACAAGTTGGATAAACAGGATTTCAACTTGAGGCTTCTCAGTGGTGAAGAGAGGCTTTTTTTTGTCTGAGTAACTTCTGTTCCTGCAGCACAAGTAGAAGACCAGGCTCGGGTGGTGTGTTTAGATTAGCGTGTTAATTTTCTTATATTTCGGGAGTTCTGGACCACGGAAAAACAAACTAATGAGGCTTTTTCCCTCTTCATAAATTAGAAACAGGCTTTTCTGAAGGGGGGAAAAAATTGCAAAGTTTAAGGCAAAATTATGGCATTTATTATATTGAATTTCCATGACTAGTTAATTTTGTCGGTATGTGGGTGGCTAAATAATCCTTCTGTTTCCGAAATCTTCCCGAGGAATTCTTTGTTACTTCAAGGAGACCAGACACCCGCTGCAGAAAGTTGAAATGGTCAGCCCGTATGCTCTCCTGCTATTGAATGCCAAGCTGTTCATAATGAAGGCTGATGATATGCATTTGCTTAAGGGATTTTTTTTGCTAAAATCTTAGCTAATTTAATGCTGCTCAGGATGACTTGTCCACTCACCAGTCCTAATTAAGAAGTTTTTTTTCCCCCTAGTTTTCTTCAGTGTCCGTGCTTGCTGCATGCATAGTCCTGCTGGGTGCAAAGGGAGATGGCCCAGCCTAATTTGCTGCACCTGGGTTTGCAGAGGATCACCTTCCTAGTGTGCAGCTGCTCACCCAGGTCTGCAAGGAGAGCCTTCCCACCCTGACCCCGGCGGGAGGCTGCCAGAGTTATTCTTGGCTTCCAGGTCTTTACTCAGGTGATTAGAGTACATTCCTCTCCTCATTATATCTGTCTTGGGTTCATCACCTTTAATTTTGAAGGCTTTCAAAGCCATTAAGAAGCTGCTTGGGAATTATGCCACTCATCACTGAAGTGCAGCCACCTCTGGAGCAAATTTAGGAAGCTGTTAAATCGGGTATAGCTGCCCAGCTCTTTCAAGCTGGGCGATGACTTGGCAGCTGTCAAAAATGGTTTTTTAGACGGCACAAGCCTAATGAGTCACTCTTTCCCTTGGTTGCCTTCCTTTCCAAGAGCAACCCCTGCTTTTCTCCATAAAGGTTATGAACTGTAAAATCTCCACCAGATATCGGGGAGCAAATTTGAAAGTGTTGACGAAGCCAAAGTTTTTTGGGTTTTTTTCCCCCTCCTTTTTAAAAAAACAAAAACCAAAACCAAGGGCCTCCAGATTGAAGGATCAAGTATAATTGCATCAATTTGCCCACCCAGGGAGATTTTGTTGGTGTCAGGTTTTGATGGGACGTTTCAATCCCTTCAGCTCTGACCCAAGAAACATATTCGAGGAGACTGATAAGATGAACCTCCTCTCTGGTGGTGTGCTACTTGGCTTTTGGGGTGAGGCTACAGTGATAGGATTGGGGAAGGCTATTTCTTTCCCGTTCTGCATGGCCCTTTTTTGAAAGCGAAGGCTTTTAGGAGTCGAGCTTTATGAATACCTTGGGTTCAGTGGCATATGCAGAACAAATGTGAATCAAACACAGAAATAATTCCTTCAAGAATTTTATTTATTGATGTGGTAGCTCAATACTACACTGTTTACAATGGAGAGTTAAGTAGGATTTCGGGTTTGCTGGGAAGTTGACAGCTTGTGGTTCCGAGCGAAATTTCTGCCTTTTGTGGGATGAAAGAATAAAAGCTGTGTTCTTGAAATGGTTATTTATAAATGATTTGAAAGTTTGTTCCCTTTCCAGGCTGGAGAGAGCCTGCCAGGATTGCGGTTACTGCAATGGTGAAATTTTGGATGTGAAAAAAATCACAGAAGTCTGTTTGCATTAGAATAACAAGATAAAGAACCTCGTGGAGGCTTGCGGGGGACTCAAATGAGATGCAGTTGTGAACGGGCTTTCTCTCGCTCCCTTTCTCACGGGTAAAACGTTGGGAGTGAACAAGAACCCCATCCTAAGGGGATGAGTTCAAGGACTGTCGAAACGGGTGTGCTGGTGAGGGTCAGGGTGAGAGGGGAGCATGCTGAAGCCTCATTGATAGGGTTTGGCACGGACCTTTAGGACTGGATAGGTGACAACAGCAGTGATTGATTTGCAACATGGGTGGGGTGACCTGTGGAAACTCAAGGTCCATTCCTCTTCATCCCTAGCCAGTAAGTTGTCCTGACACTAAAATTATGGTTACTTCGCTGCTATAGAAAGGACCTTCACTGCTCGTGCTGGAAGTGTGTGTGTGTGTGCCTTTTGCTGATTGTCTTGCAGCCTGTTTGCCCCTACCCGGCCTTGAGACGCGTGTGGAAATTCCTCGGGTGCATTACGTGCAACACTTGGTGTAGTTGGAAGGACGTCAAACAGGCAGAGCAGATTGGAAATGAAGCTAGTTTCTGACGATAACTACTCGGATATCAGATTTTACATTCTGCACCCTGAATCCTTCCACCAATTGAACATTTTTTTACTCATGTTCATCAAGTTGTTTAAAAAAATGTACAGATGGGGAGAGACTAGAACAGGCATCTTTCTGCCGAGGAATGCTTGATCAGGCAGTTTGGCTCATTTAGGAGATGCATGCCTTTTTCGTGTAAAGCATGCTGGTGTTATCTGAAGGGGCTCTGAGTTTACACAGAGCTAGTTAGTTTGAATAAACTGAATGTTTCACTGGTGCTGCACTTGACTCCCAGCTATAGAAAGAATGGAGCCAGACCAGTAGGGTGATCAGAAACAAATGAAGGTACTTTTTTGAGACGGTAAGGTACATTTGACTGCTCTTTGCATGCCTAGCACTGTTCGTGTTCTTTCTTGTAGGTTTGGTGGCTGAGACTTTTTTTTGAATGATTTTCCTATAAAATTCAAGGTTGCAGTGCATAAAGAGGGAAGTGTGCCCTGAATGGCCAAAGGCAGAGGATCTTGCCCAAGACTGAAGCACATAGGCCCCTGTAAATGGCTAAACAACTTCTGGTATTTTCAGGGAGAGCGAGGTATTGCCCTGATGTGCTGGATTGGAGGAGGAGAGGTCTGGAAACCAGTGTCAGTGGCCACTCTGGAGCATTTTTCTAAGTGTGATTTAGGTGCGTGCTTTTGGAGCTGTTCTGTGTAGCTCGGAGGTTCCTAAACTTCCTTCGTGTGCTGCAGCTCTCGGTCACTCGCTG
The DNA here is from genome assembly GCA_030014935.1 of Caiman crocodilus. Taxonomy (NCBI): domain Eukaryota; kingdom Metazoa; phylum Chordata; order Crocodylia; family Alligatoridae; genus Caiman; species Caiman crocodilus. The sequence goes on along the minus strand of JAGPOW010001338.1, from coordinate 1,201,044 downwards.
ACTTCAAAGAAGAATAGAGACTCAAAGAGGAGTGTCCAGCCTTTTGGGTCCCTGCTCTACTTGCTGAAAAGCATAGCCTGCCTTGATCGTCTCCTGAGATGCCAAATCTTGTGCTACAGGGCAACACTCGCACCAGAAGCAGCAGCTTGCGCAGAATACTGGGAGCACTCCATATAGGAAGGTTGGACTAGGGACGTGACAAAGAAGCAGCTTGCCTTTATCACTGTCAGTTTGGGATTACACATCTCACTTTGACAGCAAGGGGACCTCTTATTGCTTGCATCTGTCTTGCACCTTGCTTGGTATGGATGAAAGCCGATCCATACTGAGCCTGTCAACTGAGAGACGTGTTACATAGGTGTCATATGGTTAGTGCTTTTAACCATGGGAGCAAACTTCAGGAACTTAACTCTGATGTGCGATACCGTTGTTGCTCTTTACGCTTACGTGCGCGTGTTTTTTCTAGAGTCACTAATTTTGATATCTTTAAAGCAAACACGAGGAAGGCTAATGTTGCTTTACAAAAGATGATGATCAGTTTCTGGTTTATCAAGCTGGTTCTGCGTGTGCCTCACGCCCTTTACTGGATAATGTCAGGACTGCTCTGCGGCGTCTGTGGAGCACTGTCTAATGAAAGTCTTTTGCTCGAGAGGGGTAGAGGGCTAGTGCCTTAATAGCAGAAAGAGAATCAATTTCTCTCTCTCCCACGTGAAGTTCGGAAGGGGCACGATGAGCGGCATAGCAGCCAGCATGATGGTCCAAGGGGCGTGGATTTAAGTTCTGTAAGAGTGCTGTGATGTTGGATGCCAAGTATTTGTTTACTGACTTTAAGATCTAGCATGATGGACTTGCTTACAAGGCTGCCGATCTTCCAGAAGGAACTCATTTGATTTTATTTTGGGGAGAATAAACTTTTTAAAATCATTGGCTGTACAAACAGAATGACCTGAGTAGTTTCCACCCTATTAAAAGAAGTCTGGGAGTTCTTCCAGGCCTACAGAATACGTGTATCCTTTTATCTGTTAATGCTTTGTGAATTCATTGGGGACTTCAAAAAGAAATCCTTGTTAGGTGGTAGTATCATTGAGTACGCATTGGAGTTCATTAATGCCAGACGGTTTATATGGAAACCATCCCAGAGGTGACCGGAGGCAACCCATACACGTTTCTGTAAGGGCTAAAGGGATGGGGTTTGTTTTGAAGACTTGAGGAGCTGAGAATAGAGTTGTGTGTGTGTTTTTTTTTGTTTTGTTTTGTTTTGTTTTTTAAGACCGTGCTGAAGTGCATGAAGAAATTGAGAAGAAACTCACTCTTTCCTTGTACGTCTGTGCCATGTCTTTTAATTGGTTCACATGATTGTAGCCATGGCTCATCATTGGGAAGACATTTGCCAAAATTATCTAAGTAATAACATTTTTTGGCATATTTGTCGTCATCCTAAAAATATATAATAAACTTCTGTGCATGCTGTCTGTAAGAACTGCCCTTCCAGATGACACCACTCTACCCAGTGTCGGCCTCAGTCTGAGAATGGGTACTAGGTATTGGGTACTTCAGAAGAACATGTGAAAATCCTCACGGTGGACAACTGTAGAATAATCTTTCCTAACGAGGCAAGTGTGACGTAAGTTTGAGAACGAACGTGTGTGTGTGTGTGTGTGTGTGTGTGTATATGTATATGTGTATATATATATATGTATATGTGTATATATATATATGTATATATATATATGTATATGTGTGTGTGTGTGTGTGTGTGTGTGTGTGTGTGTGTGTGTGTGTGTGTGTGTATTTATATATATAATGCCGTCTGGCATTATATATATAAATAAAAAGAGATCTGGAAGGAAGGAGATGGATGTTGTCATTTGTGCACATCTGCAATCCTTTTTTATGTTCTCTGCCTCATGGTGTTTGGTAGGAGAGAGACCCACAGAATCTATTACACATTTATGGCTGTTTAAAATCTTTTTTTCATTTGCAAGTGCAAAGTCTTTCAGGTTGCTGGGGTGTATCCCCTTGTTTCTGTAGAGTGAGGCACACACGCCAGGAGCTTTTTTCACTTAGCTAATGTAATGCGACTTGCAGCATATCTACTGCTTGGCTTGCCCCTACCTTCTCATCCTGGATTAACCTGCCAGGCTTGTCCTCCAGCTCTGATGGTCTCTCTTGCACTCTGCTCTTGCTCCACTTCCCCAGAGGGCAATTATAGAGTGAGTTTTTGCTTTATTGAGAGACTTCACCAGTTATTAACTCTTTTATTTATTTCTTGTAATCTGCGTTGGAGCACTTTGCTCCTGGCAGCTGTGGCTGCTGGAAACGCTGTCTCTAAACTCTGCCTTCAGAAATACTGAGTTCTTGTTAAGTCTCGGCAGCGAGTTTCAACTCCCTAATTGGAGGCAGAATCAGGCTGCTCTAAGCTACCATTTTGGGGAAAGCTGGTTAATGTCTCAATTCTGATATAAAAATTGACTTAAAAAAACCGTGGCAATTGAGGAAGACGCCCCCTGGTATTTACAAAATGAGAGCTCTGTTTCGCTTGGTTTGACTGGGTGGTTATGGTCTGCTTCTGTACTGTGTTTTCCTCCTGTATTGGGTTGTGAACCAGAAAGTATTTGTAGAGCCTCAAAAAATTATACGACGGGTTGTTGTAGGTTAGCTGGTTCAATGGATAGGTGGTAGCATCAAAAGCTGAATCTCAGAAATCCAGAGACTAGTGACACCCCAGAGCAGTAGTCGCATGGAGGACCCCCGTGAGCCAGTTGTTGAGCAGATGTGTGAAAGGGCTATGCCAGTTGTGAGCTTGAGCTGGTTTTAAGCAAAGGCTGGACAAATGAGTGATGAACTGTGGGGAAGGAAGGTGGCTGAGGGGAACGAGTCCGTTGCAGTTTCGAGTGTAGGAATGGGCACAATTTGTTCCAGATTTTGTTTTAGCAGCCACTGTCAGCTTCTATTTTTGATAGCCCCTCCTTTGGTTTCCTATCCTTTTAAACCTCTTCCCGTTTCTCTTGCATGCATGCTCTCTCTTTCTTTCCCCCCTCCCTTTAAATCACTTACTACTTCTGTTTTCTTTTCTTAATGGAAATTGCCAATGAGAAATAAGGAGGGTGTTTTAGAGGGGACAAGGGTCAAGAAAAGACTGTGGGAAGAAGGCCAACATGGGAGGAATGGAAACAAAGCAGAGCGTGGGCCCAGAGAATAGGAAGGCAGAGGGCCAAGTCTATTAAAAGACTTGAGTGCCTACAGTTATGAGCATTGAGCTGCCTTGCTTAAGCTTGAGGTGCCAGGCTCTTAAAACAGGATCCCAAACCCACACTTTGCTTTTTGCTTGCTCTCCCATTGCCAAAGCACCTAAACCGGAGGCTGAGCATAAGGTGTCTCTGGAGTTGTGGAGCCTGACTTAGTGCTGCAAAGGGCATGCCTCTGCCCACCTGGGATCCAGGGTCTGGGGTCATCTTTTGAGGGTAGGAGTCTAACGACCTTTCATTCAAACTGAGCGGGGTTTTAAAGGAGCACTGCCTCTGCCACAGGTGATAGCACTGCTCCTTGTGTGTAGTTTGCTTAATGTTTAGAGCACTTGTCTATGAAGTGGGAGAGACCTTAGTTCCAGTTTCTTTCCAGCCAAAGGGGATTCAAACTCTGTGGCACCCACCCCATCCCTCCTTCAGTCTGGAGCAGCTCTGGGCACATGCAGAAGTGGAGCAACCGGTGCATAGGGAAGTTTAGGTCCAAAGAGGAGAGGCTGGGTGGGTTGGGACCCTCCATGGGTTAGACAGCTACTGTGCTGGGATGTTTTGGACTAGGAGACCTACAGCATGACTAATTTCCTTTTAGGCACCTACATCTCACTTAAAATCTGGCTGCCGGCCTTTTTCTCGAAATAAGGTTGCTAAACAGTAGCTTCTGTGAGTCTCCTTGGTCTATACGCTTGTCTACTCCCGTGTTAAAAGCTAAGTTCTTCAGCCCTTATGCTTTTGTTCATTTATCCTGGAAGAACCTCCCAAGAAAGGTGTTACTCAATCTTTTGTTAAACCCCAGTAACTCTTCTGCTTCCTGTAGCTTTAATCTTGACCCAGCTCATGTTGTCTTACCAGCTTTTCACTGGTAGTAGCCCCCATGGCCAGTTTTGATTCCCATTAGTCTTCATGGTACACTATTGCTTTAACTTTTCACCGTTCAGACTATTTCAACTTTTTGTCTGAGCCTAATCTGCAGATGAAATGAACTGTTTCAAACAGGAGATTTCACCACCCCCTCAACTCTCCTATGATATATGAACTTGTCATTTCTGCCCAGGAGAACTTTTACAGCTCTTCTCGTATGCCTGAAGATGGGTGCTTGTGCCCCAAACCTTGCAATTAAAGGATTTTTTTTTTTTTTTT
>JAGPOW010001338.1:1163736-1188061 GCA_030014935.1 Caiman crocodilus | reverse complement strand
CATTTTCCCACATGCTGTAATAGCCAGGTTGCATAACACAGGAAGTTAGTTATTTATTTGTTTCCAGCCGTGGATACCTGGTTTTGGCATCCGCAGTCGGTGAGGTCTTGCACTGGGTGTCGCTGCAGATTCCTCCAATTGCTGGGCCTTGTACAATGGGCCTTCATGCAAAAAGGAGTGGCAAATATTGAATGAAACCCTACCCTGCCAGTGCTGGTCAACTCGAGACCACCCAGCATGTGCACACTGACAGGCAGCTTACATAAGGGTTGCCTTTGGGTCACGGACGGCTGGATTGAGATGACCTTTTGACTTGAATGCAGAATAAAAAGACAGTGTGGGCTGTAGTGTCACTGAGGTAGGAACCTCCTTGGGGCAAATCCATCCATTGCAAATCCATCCTAAGCTAGGGACATAAAACCTAAAGGAAAATAAATATTTGGTTTGTAGGTCTTCAAGCTGTCCCCAGTAGAAGAGAAAACCAGCAGATCTACAACAACCAGCAAACGCTGAATAAAAATTTTCTTGGCAGAAATGAGGCTTTGACACGCAGAGGAGGAGCCTGGGGAAAATGAGGCTGACCCATCGAGGAGCATAGCTTTGCGGCGTTTGGTTGCGTAGCTCGGTAGACAAACAACACAGCCCATTGCAATGTAAAACTCTCCGTGGAGCGGTTGGGCAGCTGGATTAGCTGCCACTGGATTACCGGGTCTGGGCCCAGTTGATCCCAGACAGCCCAGGAGGCCTGAACCTGAGTGCATCTTGGAAGAAAGTGCTTGGGACCTGGCCCAGTGGGCCTATGCCTGTTTAAAGCTATGCGAGTTGAGGGCATGGAGAAGATGCTACACTTTCTGCCAATAGACATGAGCAGAAGAGGGGAAGCATCCCCTGTGAAATGCTCTTTACCAGCCAGCTGTGCAAATGTGCTGCCCCAGATGCTCGTGCGTGAAGTGTGTGACCGTTTGCTGTTTAACTGTATACAGTGCTGATATACTTGCAGATTAAACACACGTGTATAGCAGTTCACACAGTATAGTAGCTGGTTCAAATATAGCTGATCAGAGTAATTAAGACCCCGTTATGGTAGATGCTGCACAGATGTGCTGTGAAAGGATCGATGGTTAAATGATCAGACTGATGAAGCAGCTTTCCCAAAGTCTCATAGCAAGTTAGTGCTGGAGGGGAACTTAGACGCAAGGTGTCCTGAGCTGTAATTCAGTGCTTTTATTCACTAAACTACATTTACCACTTGCTTTCCTTGCTCATCTTCTCAGAAGAGCCTGCAGGGAGAGGGTGCCTGCTCTGTCAGTACTGCTCATTTAATCCATCTGATCGACCTCCTTAGCCCTTTGCAGCAGAGTAACCTGTGGGCTTTTTGCCATGAGAAGCCGTATATTCTCAGCTGCACAGAAAGCCACTCAAATCAAACAGAAATGGATGTATTTTGGTAATAATAGAAACATCTTGCAACATCATCTTTTGCTGGTCTATGATCTGCTTTGCAAGGGACAGATTCCACATGAAGATGCACTCACTGTTGTGTTTCTTCCAGGCAGGCTGTCTGGAAAAAAAAAGACTAAATAGTCTTCCCGTGTGCACAGCTGCTTGCTGACTGCAGGATCTCAGTCTTCAGTTACAAAACTATGAAATCTTCTGTAGAGAACAAGCCTTTAGAGTTTGTCTTGAGGCAAGGATGAGAGGATGCATAAAATGACCTCCAGTAGGTTTCTTTTCTCTAAATACAACCCTATAATTGAGAAGGGAGTTCATTTAGCCACTTGTGGCTTGTAGCCCCAGCTCTAGCACTGACTTGATGGGTGGCTTTGGCAAATCATTATCCTTTTGTTTCCCACAATTTTTTCATCTACTAAAGAAGACTAATAATACTTAATTCACAGGAATGTAAGGGATTAAATTAATGTCTGTAAAATGCTGCTTATTTTTTGTACTGCAGCAGTGTCTGGAGTTTTAGATGGGGAACTGGGCCCTACTGGAATAGCATGTTTAGGGGCCAGGTCCTTATTCTGGGATGTTTTACAATCTATTCAAAATCATTTAAATTGATTTGATTTTTTTTTTTTTTAAACAGTTTTTTTTTTTATGTATGCAACTCCTCAAACTTGAGGGCATTAATGGGATTGTGAAGTCACGCTGTAAATGCTGTGCACTAAGTGCATGTGTTACCAGTGGGTCTTGGAAGGAGGACCCAAGTAAGTGAGCCCATCTATCAAGTCTTTTCCTTTTGTAAAACTGGGTATGGACTTGGAGATTCAAACACCATTGCTTTTGGATAAATTTGATATCCTGATTTACGAGGTATAGATAAAAAGCTGCAACTACCATTATAGCTGTACTCTGAGGGTGGGGAAAAATGAAGGAATAAGTCCCATTTTAAAGTTATAAGAACAGAGAGTAATTACTCAAGTTCCTGAGCCAGTATTGTGTGTGCTTGGTATATGACATTAGTCTCATCATGCTAGGTTATTTAATTGTGGTTATTTACATGGCTTTGTAAAGGACCCTGGCATGGTAGCTATGTGGGTGCATAGTTGATGTGTGTTCTTGCAGTCTGAACATGCAGTTAGTCATACAGCCTAGGGTAAATGGTTAAGAAGCTCCAGTGATAGGAAAAGAAGGAAGACCCTGCACATGGTAACCACACCGTACAGAGTTGTAAGGTGGTAGGATGTTTTTTGACAACGTTAGCAGGTGGTTTACAATTGCTGGGGTGGGGAATAGTCAACGGCAGTCACAGGCTTTGTAGGTCGGGGGTGGGGGGTGGTTCAGTTTATCCCTTCGCATTTGTTTTTGGTGGATTGTCTCAGTCAGGCATCTTCATGCTGGCAATGGCCTGTGATATGCTCGACCTAGATGTCCCTTGACCACTGGATGGTTTCATCCAGTTAGATTTCATAGACATCAGGGCTGGAAGGGACTTCGCGAGATTGTCGGGTCCAGCTCTGTGCCCAAGGGGCAGGAAGTCAGCTGGGGTCAAAGGATCCCAGCAAGATGAGCATCTGGATGAAAAGATGAAAAACCAAGTTTTGACTGAATAGCAATAAAGCTTTTGTGTAGCAGCATGGTGTCCTCCCATGAAATAGCAATGGAGAAAAATGGTGGCAGACCCCATATGTTGTAAGAATTTTAATTTTTGCTTAGCATTTAATGCATATATTTAAGTTGGTTTGCCTAATTTGTGTACTTTTTAAAATTTAAAGTTTTCCAGTTGATATTTCAGTAATCAATCGGTAAGTAAAGTTTGTTCAATATTTTCATTAATGATCTGGAAGATGGGATGGATTGCACCTTCAACAAGCACGTGGATGACACTGAGCTGAGGGTGGTGTGGCAGATACTCTGAAGGGTTGGGCTAGGGTTCAGAGTAACCTCAACAAATTGGAGGATTGGGCTGAGAGGAATCTCATGAGGCTCAACAAGGGCAAGTGTGAATTCCTGCACTTAGGATGGAGCAATCTCATGCACCCGTGCAGGCTAGGGGCTGACTGGATGGGCAGCAGCTCTGCAGAAAAGGACCTGGGGGTTATAATGGATAATAAGCTGAATGAGCGTCAGCAGCGTGCCCTTGTTGCCAAGAAAGCCAACGGCATCCTGGGCTGCATTGGTAGAAGCATTGCCAGCAGATGAAGGGAAGTGATTATTCTGCTCTATTTGGCACTAGTGAGGCCACATATGGAGTCTTGTGTCCAGTTTTGGTCCCCCCACTACATAAAGGGTGTGGACAAGTTGGACAGAGTCCAGCAGAGAGCAGTGCAAATGGTTCAGGGGCTGGGACACGACTTGAGGACAGGCTGAAGGAACTGGTTTTAGCTCGCCTGAAGAAGACAAGACGGAGGGGGATTGGATAGCTGCTGTCAACTCCCTGCAGGGGGGTCCAAAGAGGATGCCACTGGACTGTTCTCAGTGGGGGCAGGTGACAGGACAACATGAGCCTGTTGCTCCTTGTAGCAAGGAAGGCTTAGGTTGAATATTAAGGAAAACTTACTCATGAGGGTGGTGAAGCACTGGACCAGGCTCCCCAGAGATGTGGTGATATCTCTGTCCTTGGAGGTGTTGAAGACCCAGATAGACAAAGCCTTGGCTGGGAGGATATAGTTGGGGCTGGTCCTGCTTGGAGCAGGGGGTTGCACTAGGTGTGATCTCTTAAGGCCCCTTCCTGCCATCATTGTCTATGATATTATATGGGACCTGTGGAAATTAGTAAAATAAAATGATCCTCTATTGTAGGGACCCCAGGGCTTATGCTGAGTGGCCTTTGTCTTGTCCCCTTCCCACTTGGTTGATTTCCCTTCTGTGAAATGCCATTAACTTCCTGGAGAAATGGATTGAAGACCTGGTTCTGTTACTGTACAACTTCTAACCGGACATAGCAAGAGTAAGGCAGCATGTGTTAGAGACTACTCGGCATTTCTTCATTGGAAGGACATGAAGCACTGGAAGACGTACCAGAATAATTAGTATCCCTGCGTTTTTATTGTTCTCTAGTTCCATATTTTCTTGATTTACATCCCTCCAACACAAACAGAATTGGAGATGAAAGACCTGCTATTTTGACCAGCAGAGCTGCAAGGAAACAACCAGTTGTGATTCATCTTGCTGATTGCTACTTGCATCAGTGCCATCTTTTTAGACTGCATGTGGAAAAAGGCAAATGCCTGCCACGGTAATGTAAAGCAAATACGGTCCCTTTGTGGTTCCGAACGATGGCAGCGTATTCGGAATTTCTCATTTTTTAAATTTGCACGTTAATTAGCTGAATGACATTTTTTTTTTTGTTGTGGTTATTTACACAATTAATTCCATATACTTGGATCCAGTTATTAGATATTGCCCACTAGACAGAAAGTTGGCTTAGTGTGTACTTGAAAAGGTTAATCATGTATGGGAATGTATTAAATTGGGAGATATCTAGTGAAACGGTTACTTGGTTAGCCTGCATCTTAACTTGGTGCTTTAACTGATGACCTAAATGAAGGACAACTTCCAGATGACACTTCAGCAGGAGGAGCTGAAAGCACCGAGGAGAAGGAACCTTGCTGCGAGGCACGGTCTCCAAAGAAACATGTGGCAAGTATCAAAGTAGGAGTCAATTAAAAATAATCTAGAACAAAAACTGAGGATAATGGGAAAACCTGAAAGGCAGTAATGCAGGACAGGAGGATGGTGTACAGTGATGGGCAAACAACTCTAGAAATCGGTTTAATGTGGTGAAGAACCCATGTCTTATAGTTGCAGGTGCATCCTGTCATGAAGCACATTTAGAATGAGCTCCACTGGCATGTAGACTACTGTGTTTAGTTGCGGGTGTCATGTTATCAAGTAAACTGATGAAATTTTAGAGCAATCTAATAGCATACATTTTTTTTCTCCAGAAACTATTAATTTTGATCATGAGAGAGCTGAGTTTGAGAGCCTTCAAATGTTGTACCTTTTGTTGAAAAAAGAGGCATAAGGAGGTATGGCTGAGTGTCCATAAAATGAAATTGGAGAAGAGAAAATGCAGGTATCAGCAGCAGTATCCTGATAGACGCTTGCAATCTGCAGTAGAATAATCTTCCAGTAAAGGCGATGCAGTCCTCCTTGCTGGGTTTTCTTTAAGGTAGACTGGGCACCACATCAGCAAATGCAGTGAAGAAAAACTTTATTTGCCCAAGGAATGATGTAAATAACCCTTTAATATGTGGTTGCACCTTCTTCCTTGAATGATGCACAGACAGAGAAGAATTGCCTGCATTTTCAGGTCCCCATCATTTTAAACATGACCCTCTCATGCACATGCTTGTGTGTTCAGCTCTTTGATGGGATCAGTGCAACCCCCCTCCGCTCACCTCTCAGTCTTCGATTAGAGAATCGGTAGTTGGTTTTGTCTTTTCTGTTGTCTGCACCCTTTTGGGGGGGTTCTAGGGAAGGGTGGCAGTGTTTCTGAGGGTTGTTTTGGGTTGTTTGTCAAACACAGCTGAAGACCAAGGTTCTTCTTGTGTGTTGGCATTGAAGAACTTTTGCCATTTCTCAGGATGCGAACCTCTAACGCCAGTGTGTTTGCCGGATCCTCCTGCCTGGATGATTTCTGGCTACCAAAATTCCTTTGCATATATTGGCTGGGGGAGAAGAAAGGGAGGGAGTTGCACAAACTCGCTCATTAAGAGTCAAACGTTAGTGTTTACTACTTGAGGAACCTGCAAAGAAATGAGATACAAGGGAGAAAATTGGTTCACTCCCGGAAAGCTTGCTACGCTTTCCAGGAGACGCAAGCGTTCCTTCAGATGGCATTTGCTTAGGCTGCCAAGCACGTAAAGCTGCCCATCTCTTCTCAAGCTGCAGCGAGTTGGGGTAAACTGAGAACACACTTTCTGCAATTGATTTCAAAACTCAAGATGTTTAAAAATGCTCCTCACGTTAGATGGGGCCCTCTTTGCTAATGCCACATCAAAGGATCCTGCCTAATTCCGTAATAACTTACAGTTTGTCGAGCAGAAGGTTTCAACAATCAGACCAAGCTGTACAGAGTCCCAAGACAAGTGATTTTTAGTGTGTAAAAGGGGGACCGTTTTTAAAGACTGAAAAGCCTCTTGAAAGGTAGGCTTACTCTGTAAAACATGGATCTCTTTGAATCTGCTGCCCTGTTACATTTTTTTTTATGGTACTTTGAAGCTGCTAATCATCACTATAGCCTTTTGGCTGGGAAATGGGGATAAGGTTGCTAGATGGCTATGCCCAAAACTTCTTTCCCTGGCTGCCCCAGGCTGAAAGTAGACAAAGCACTTGGCTCTGGGGGTGGGTTGATGGATTGAGTTAGTGTTCAGGAAGATAAACTGCAGCGCAAGTGCTCGTGGAAGAATCACCTGCCTTGAAGATGATTAATTGCATATTCAAAAAGTCTCCTTTTTTGCAAATCCCTGTGGGAAAGGCAGATGGCAATGCTCTGCGCTTCTACAGCATCTTCCATCTTGTGATCTCGTTATGCATTTACACTTTATGGCATGCATTTAAAATTCGTCCTCCCTTTCCCCTAGACTTTACCGTTTTAATTCCTGTTCATTTCTTTGTGGAATTTCCTACTGCCTGCCTTTTCTGTGACATACCTTTCCTAAACCTATATGCCAGGCTCTCTTGCTCAATTTTAATGCCAATAATATCTCTTAAACTTATTTTTATCGCTTTATCTCATTAGATGGATCTGTTGATATGCATTTGCCTTGTTAAGCTGTTAAAAGGTATTTATTCTTGCTCTTGTCCTTCCTTTCTCTTTCTTGCGTTTTGGATTTGTGTTGGATATAAATATTATTCTCTTGCACAACAGAGCCTTCTGGACTTGTTGCAATCCAGTAGACTTGCACAATCTCCTGAAAACTTGCATACATATAACTCTCGCTGATGAAGACTTGGATGCCTACTTCTCCTCTTGCCTTACCGTCTCATAAGTCTGTCAGTGAATAGTCATCTTATAGCGTTAGGATTTTAATACGAATTCTCCTATAGATCCTTTGCTGTTAAGAATGAAGGCAATCTCCTGTAGACCTCACTGCAAAAAGTGGAGAGGTGGGAGGAATGAGAGATTTCTTTTCTATCTCTGATGTGTAGAGTGGCATAGCTTGGTGTAGCCCTGAGATCCTTGTTCCAAGTCCTATGCTCGATCCATTAGATATACCTTTCATAAACCCATATGCCAGGTTCTCTTGCTCAATTTTAATGCCAATAATAGCTCTCATTTTAGATCTCTTAAATAGTTTTATTTAAATAAGTCCCTTAGCCCAACTTTCTGTGACAGCACATTAGTTATTTCCATGACTCCTCCATGAAAGATTCTGCAGTATTTTAGATTTATGGAGAGAGAGGCACCATTACTCCTCATCTGAATATGCCATCTGAAGGATCTCCGTTATCACTAGGCTAGCCATTTGATTGACAAGATAGTACAACTTCAGAGTAAAATATGCATCTCCTTGCCATTTGGTAAGCAATGTACCGTGTTGCAATGATGTATGATCCCAGTGAAGCCCCAGAGCCGTGTGCATATGGACAGAAAATACGCCTGGTCTTTATTTAGATTTTTTTTATCATCTCCCAACATCATGGTACAGCCGAGTGCTGCTCCTGGGGAAAGAAGCACAAAAATATGCAAAACCACATAAATAAAACTTTTTCCCTTCTAGCTTTGTTGAAGGAATACGTTCAAAACACTGACTTTGAGAGTTGGTTTGTTTTTTTTTGTTTTTTTTGGGGGAGGGTAAAATATAAGGATTCTGATCCATTTGAGAGGCTAAATGTAGAAAAACAAAGTCAAAGTGAATTAGGTTGTACATTTAGCGCTGAACAGTGTTTTTTATTTAATTGGATGGTAAGTTCTTTGGCCTTGGCCTCCCTCACTTGTATGAAAGCATCTGGTTCCTTCATCTATAAGTCTTTTCCATTTTGTTCTCAATACTGTTTTATCAGTGGCATATGTGATCATACCAGGTGCCTGGGCAAGCAGAGGTGGCCATTGGGCAAGTTCAGCCAATACCACGCAAGACTTTGGAAGGCAACCTTGAAATAGTTCTCTGCTGAACAGAATTTAAGTAGAGCATGAAGTGTTTTAGTACCTTTTTAACGAGCAGACAAGCTGCAGCATTTTTCATATGGCATCGAATGAATTGTTGGAATGAGCCATCCACCCTCAGTGAACTCCCAGCCTGAGCTGTAAATTGCCCTTTTAACAGAGCTTTTCCTACTGCATGGAAGATATCGTATTTTAGCTGTTTGGAAAAGTAAACTTCATTGCTAACTGAGGAAGTCCCTGTCTGACTCCATTGGACATCTCCAGGGAAGAAGACGGCTTAATATGCACATCACAGAGCAACGCTCTCGCAAAAGAACTCGGAGATATCCGGGAGAATAAATTTCCACCCTCTACCTCCCCTGTGCAAAATAGTTTCTTTTCTACCTAGAAGAACATTTACAATCTTTGATCTCCTCAGCCTGAAGAAGGGTGTATGAGCCCAAAAGCTTGCAAGGAGGAATTTTCTTGCTACTATTTAGTTGGTCTAATAAGATGTTACCTCTGACTCGAGAACTTTGTGCATCTCTCTTCCTACTGCAGTGTTCAGGATAGCCGTCTTGCAAGCTCCCGTGATGCAGGCCTCGTTACCAAATTGCTTCAATGCCTGCAGGTTCAGTTTTGAGGATCAAAGCCTTGTTTTGGCAAAGGTTGTGAGTGGGGAAAGCTCCCTGGTCCCTGGTGGGTTTTTCCCTGGGCTATTGCTGAAATGTTGTGAATTGGAGTCTATGGGCCTTTCATCTTGTTGAACCTCTTTGAAGTGAGATTGAATCTGATATACCTCGTTTCCTCTTCCACCAGGATTTCCTCTGTTCTGCTGGGTTTGTGGATTACCGCAGAGATTTCTGAAACCATAGTTTGAAAAAACGCTGGTACAGTTTACGTATGCGCTGTTCTCCTCATTCACGCTTTCCTAGAACAAATTTTGCATTTTTGGCTGCATTTTCAAAGAATTCTTTCTTTGTCACGGTTAGGATGGAGCAGACCTTCTTTTCTTAGCCGGTGAATTTTCATGATCGGTATTGCAAGCCTGACTTATTTAAGCATTTAGTGCATTATCTAACTTTTCCTTGCAGTGATTGATGTATTTTTTTTCACTTTAATTTTATTTCCAGGCCTTAGTAAAAATGTGGTGGAAAATATTTCCTTGTTCCAGTAATGGACTGATGTTTGAGAAGGGTTCCTGTAGAATCAGGTCTTAGGTAAAACAAAAAACAAAAGCTTTGAAGACTGTCCAGTACATGGAGGAGGCTTAATTTCTTTGAAGGTTTGGAAAATGTTAGTTCAGTCGGAAACTGCAGTAAAATCAATTGGAAACTGTTTGTTGGAAATGCTGACCAAATGTGAACCGTAGGTCAGGTCATTGCATACTAGAGGTGGGTCTCTGGAAGCGTGTCCTGTGGTGGATTTACAGTTGAGTGAGACGCACAAGTCATTCAGATGGGTCTAAAATTGAATGGACTTGAGCCTGGTTATTTTTGTGCATGTTTGCGTGCAGGATTGCAGAGGTAATTCATGACATTCAGAGCATTTTATTGATGCATGCTTGGAATTTGGGAAAAATTCTTATTCCAGATGGTAAATGAGATATCAATGGAAGGTTAGAAAGGTTTTTGTCACAACCTGAAGATTTGAAAGAAAAGGGAGTACAGAAGATAAGAGGATGATTGCTTACCTAGCCCTTGCATGCTCTTTCCCTTTTACCCCCTTGCACAGGTTTTTTGTCTACTGAAAATCGCTTAAAGGGAGATGATTCAAACTCTTAAATTTTACTATGGTTGCTCTTACAGACTTGGAAGTTATTCCTTCCTGTAATTACAGGTAAGGATTGGGACCAGGCAGATTCAAAATAATCTGAAACTTCTCTAGAAACAGAACGATGGGGGGGAGACACTGGAGCTGAAGCTGACGAGAACTTCTCTTGTAATACAGCGCGTGTACAGATTGGCCTTTCAGTCTGTGTAAAACGGGAGAGCAAAGCTGTCAACATCTACTGTTTATGTACTCTGGCACTCGCTGGTTCTGTTCCTAATCCTGCTATCAAGCAAGATGTACCGAGTCCGTAGTATTTTTTATTTCTGCATATGTCAATTATCACACATTCCTTTTGGACTGTTAGCGGCTTGATTTATAGCCACCTCTCTATATAGGATGGTAGGAAAGTATTTTTCCACGTAGTGCTTTTCATTAGCTGATTGCAAAGTGTTTTGTGAAGGAGGTCAGCTTCCTTCTCCACTTCGCATCTAGAGAAACAGGCACCGGGAGGTGAAGTGAATTGCCCCAAGCCACTCGGCAAGTTAGTGAGAGCACCGGGAGTCGAGTCTGTATCGACTGAGTTGTCATTGAGTGCTGTCTGCTGGGCCGTGGGTACATAGCGTTAGTCTGGAACAGCTTTAGGGTAGCATGCCAGTTTGTTGGGTGAATGCTTTCTTTTTCAGGTCTGCCATAGGAGAATGCAGTGAATAAGTTGAGTTTTGCCAAGGCATGGTAGACTTTGGTCACACGTCTGGTTCTGTGGAAGAAACAGCCATGTATTGAGTGATTTCATAGGCCCTTTGAGTTTGAGACCACCCAACTCAAGAAGTGCCTCCATTTTTGCCTATAAACTGAAAGCTGTTTGATGTGGGATCTATTCCAATGGACCTCAGGGTGTCCTGCAGGAACGTCTGTTTTTGCCAGAACCTGCGTGGGAACAGATGGACCTAATGTCCCCATGGCAACTGAAAGAGGAGTGCTTGGGGGTGTTCCCCTCAGCGGGGGACTCGATTTAACTTGCCGGATTTTAATGCAGTTTCCTTCTTAAAACGCTGCTGTCCCTTTGCAGTTTTCAAAGTAGACTAGTGCACGGCTACGAGGAAATCCTAAGGATTTCCTCCACATTCCTTCACCTCCTCGCCTTCTATAGCGTCGTGAGACTTTCACTAATGACTAGAAGTTGTGCTCTTAGTTTGTCATCTGAAAGGCAGCATTTAAAACCTCGTGGGTTGAGTCCAGACCAGTGAAGCCATCGGGTCTTGTCTGAGACGGAGGGTTTTGACTGCGTGGGCTGGAAGCTGTACCTGTATTGCTACTGCTCCTCCCAGCCCCATGCTGCTGAGCTTCCAGCTGGTGGGGAGCCAAGCGGGGGCTAGGCAGTTTCCAGCCGCGGCCAGGAGGCAGGCGAGGAGGGGAAGTGGGGAGAAGTGATAGCAGGGCAGGTGTAGCTTCTTGGTGCTTGTCCCTGGCTCAGTTCACCATCAGATGGAAGCTGCGTTTGAGCCTCGGCTGGGGAATGGGAGCCGGGGAGAAGTAGCAGCAGCACAGGTATCGGCCGCCACGTCCCTCCCCACCCCTACTGATGCACCTCCAAAGCCACTCAACCCCTTCCAGGCTGGGCTGCGTTGTTCTAGTTCACAGGTTATAAAGGTTGCCAGCCCCCGTCCTACGATGATCTGGAAATGAGCTATTTGTGAAATAATTGAAAGGCGAAGTACATCTTGTGTATGGTTGTTTAGAGGAGAAGAGTGTTTTTATTTAGATTACACACACACTTTTCCAGACCTAATTCATTTCCATCTTAGAAGATCTTTCGATTCTTTGAAAGAGGATTTTTCTTGAACTGGGGCCACTGCTGTGGTACTCTATCCCGCCAAGTTCAATGTTCTTCTGGATAGAATAAAATGTGTTTATGGATTTTGATGACACTAGAAAATTCTTGGATTGTTAAACTTGCTGTGTTACGGGAAAATGAATAAAGGTCTGACTCAATTGAGGATGACTGACCTTGGTGGCAGGGGAAATTATACATACCAGAGTTTTGATTACTTGGAAAGTATTTCCTTGATTGTCTTTGGCATATATTTGTTATCATTTCCCCTTAGCAAATATTATAGTTAAAGATGAGTTGTGGTCTTGGTCCCCTTATCCTTCTTTTTCTCATCTTCTTACTACTTTCTCAAATAAAGGACTTCAGGCTTAAGACATGCCTGCTTATTTTCAACCCAAAGGAGAGCTGGCTTGGAAAATTTAATATCAGTTATTTTGAGTTACATAAGCATGAACTGCCCCTTTGTCCCTGGTTACAAAACATAAAATCAGCTGAAATTTAAAATTTCAAACTCAGCTTGGTTTTGTATCTTTCATTAGAGATGGAAAAACAACTGCACCTTGAGAAACACTTACGTTTCTCATGCTGAGCATTAAAGTTGGCCGTTGCTGCACATGCAGATTTGGGGTTTCATTTTTGATGCTTTTCTTTCAATACTAGAGCGTTTATGGGTTTTTTGAGGTTTTTTTGTTCGTGTTCTTATACTGCATGTATCACCAGGATATCTGAGCATGTGGGTGTCACACATACCATGAGTAGCCTTTGCAGGGTTGCCAACTGAATAACTTTTTATTAACAAATCTGCAAACTTTTTAGAGACAGCCAAACTCTTTTCTGAAGTGTGTTTTACTTTAATGTAAACTTTCTGCCAGGCCTGGGACTGCAGGAACAAGGGCCGAAGTTCAAATTTAGGAATTTAACAACAACTTCCTAAATCGGGCTCAAACCCACACCTGGGAACCTGGGCAAATACAGTTCATTTTCCCCCCCTTCTCTGTTTTGCCAGGTGCCTCAGGCTGCCTGGAACTATGCAGACCTGCCTGCCCTTGAGGTGAGCAGCCATTACAGGCAGGCAGTGGCCAACAGGATGCAGTGGCAGCACATGGCTAGGGTGGAGGGGCTATGGAGGCTTCAGTGGGCCACAGGACCGTGATGGAGAGCTCTTTTTTTTATGAGAATAGAAACACTGAGCTGGACTTTACGGGCACTTTTTTATTGTTTATTCTGCAGATTGTGTAAATTGACAGACAGTTGGCAGTCCTGCCTTTGGGTATAGCACATGGCAGGTCAGGAAGGTGACTGGCAACACAGCAGCAGCCAGTTGGGAAGCAAAAGCAGAGCAGCAGATTGAGCAGGGAGCACAGGGGAAGAAGTCGAAAACAGAGCATGCAGGGGATGGGGACTGGAGTGGCACTTGGGGAAGGAGCAGATCTAATTTATGGCATACCTGCTAGAAAGGCCCCCACTGGTCTAGGGAGATAAATGAAGGCCTGCAGCTGAAGAGGCAACATGGGTATCACAGAGATGGTACTAAACGTGATTCCTATCCTTCGTATACAAGTTACGCCATGGGTTGGCACTGCGGGCTGCCACCTCTTGCCACCATAGGCTGCTGCTTGCAACCCAGCTCTTGCCATGGGCCACCCCTGCACCACCTGGCAATTGGCAGATGCAGTTAAGAGAATAAAAAAAAAGACCAGTGTTAAGGCACTGGGGATACCCCTTCCCTGCCCCCTTTATTGCAGAGAATAAACTGAACACCGCAAGGAAATGGACCTTTGAGATGTCTCCTCTGCTGCTCTGGCTGGATGTGCTGCTCATTTCCTGACTTGTTGCAGCTCCAAATCACTCTGCTCACTGGCTGGATCTGGCCCTCAGGTCATAGGTTGCTGAGCCCTGAGCTATGCCCTTTCATGAAAACGTTTCAGTTATGCAAAGTCTCCCCCTGCCCCACTTTTCTATCCAGGTAGCTCATCAAAGCAGTATGATCTGGGACTTGCATTTCTTTCTACTTACTCGCTGTGCTTCCCACATTAGCGCATGCATATTTTAATGACAATCTATTATCCTGCTACTTTCTGTCTGAGAACACTGTTAAGCCTCGCCACATTGCCTCCTTTCTTGGCCTTATACAAATCACCTTGCTCTTTGATTACCTTTTTGCCTTTTTCCCTCTTTTTTTTCCTTTTGGTCACAGTAAGCAATATCTTAGGTTAAAAACAGATGTGGTGTAGTGTTTTTTAGCTGCAGGAAGAATGCCGGCAACAACATAAACCTCTCTACATGGCCGCCTTTGACCTCACAAAAGCCTTTGACTCTGTCAACCAAGAAGCACGGTGGAGGGGATCCTTCTGGAGCGTGGATGCCCACCAAAATTAGTCGCCATTCTTTACCTGCTCTGTGATGGGATGTGAGCAGTGGTTCCCGGCAACGGATCTTCGCAGATCTGTTTTGAGGTTAAGATTGGGAGCTAAGCAAGGCTGCGTCATCGCTCCAGCCCTCTTCTCGGTATTCCTTACAATGATACTACATCTGACCACCAACAAGCTTCCCGTGTGAGTGGAGCTAAACTACTGAGTGGACGTTAAGCTGCTTAATCTCAGCCAACTCTGGGCCAAAACCAGGAACACTCTGGCCTCAGTCACTGAGCTCTAGTACTCTGATTATGCTGTAGTGCGTGCTTACTCGGAAGCAGACCTTCAGGCAGTTGTTGAGATCTTTACTGAGATGTACTAGAAAATGGGTCTGATGCTTAATATTCAGAAGACTAAGGATGCTCTTAATGAGCAAGCCCGCAGCTCCAGTAATTCAGATTCATGGTGAGACTTTGGTTACCACTGAGTATTTCCCATACCTCAGAAGCCATCTCTTGCAGAAGGCTGACATCAAAGGAATCCAACATCACCTTAAAAATGCAGGTACCGCATTTGGCCACCTGAGGAAATGGGTGTTTGAAGATCCCAATATCAGAATCAAAACCCAGCTCATGGTTTATCAAGCAGTCGTGATCCCCACCTTGCTGTATGGAGCTGAGATGTGGACAATGTATAGGATAGACTTCAAGTTGTTGGAGAAATACCATCAACACGGCCTGCAGAAGAGCCTTCAAATCCAATGGGAAGGCAGATGTCCCAATGTTAGTGTCTTCTCACAAGCACATGCCGCAAACATCAAAGTTGATGTTGGATGATCATTGCTTTGCTGGGCCGGCCACATCATTTGGATGTCTGACTCCAGGCTCCCAAAGCATGTTTTCTTCTCCCAGCTTAGTTAAGGTGTGCATTCAAGCGGAGGTCAGAGAAAGCACTTCAAGGGCATCCTCAAAGCCAACTTGAAAAAAATGTAACATCAACATCAGCTTGTGGGAGACGAACACCCAGGACCTTCCCAAACGGAGGAAGAGTATGCTGCAAGGATCTTGCTACTTTCAAGCCTTATGCCAAACAGGACACAGAAAAGAGGGAGCGGCTGAAACGGTGTTGTGGACCGAATCAAGAATCCTGAGCCACCCACCCTGCACAGAAACACGTCCCCGTTGCAGCAGAGTCTGATCCCAGACTGGCCTCATCAGCCATCTTTGGATATCTTCCTTGCAGCAAAACCGTCTTTTCGTATAATAAATGCCTGTCTACAAGTTCTCTCTCTCTTCCTTGTGTAGCAAGGCAATGCACTTCCATGCCTTCTAGTCTTTCATCAGATTTGGCCCCTTCTTTTCTTTTTCCTTGTCTTTTCAGTGGCATCCCAAGTATGACTGGTGCTAGATAGGGAGGGACTGTGCCCTCCTGATCTGTGGCACTGGGCTTCTGAGCATGGAGTCTTAAAGAGGGTTGGCTCTTGCATCTGCTTGAGATTCAGTAGGACAGCTTCACTTCTCTGTCCTTCATAGCTGCTTGATCTTCTTAAGATGTGTGTTTTCTTCACACTTCTTTCCATTACAGATGTCTGGTAAGTGTTAGACATCTTGCCAGACAGAGGTTATGGTTCCTGTCATAGACCTTTGCGTTAATTTTGAATGCTTTTAGCTTTCATTACAGTAGCTCAAGTTGTCCTTTGCACCAAGTTTGGTGCAAGTGAAGTTAGAGGAAGTAACATGAAAGGAACGGAGTCATAAGCAAGGGAACATCCTAGGGTTCACTTCTCTGGGAGAGTTTTCCTCTGGCATCCTTTGCTGAGGTTTTCATCTGCAGATGTAATGAAGGGCCAACACCTCTTAGTCTTCGATTTTTGGTAAGCTTTGGCTTTTAAAAACAATTCTTATGATTTTAAGGTACAGAGATTTGAAGTTGCGAGACTGCTTATTTCGGTTTGGATTTTAAAAGTACTTCAGGATGTATATTGTGGTATTCTTCGTTCACTTTTCATAAAGTTTGCTTTTCCATTCACTTTATCGGAGAATTCATTTTTGCAGGGAAGAGGTTATCAGAAATAACCCTCAGATTTCCCCCAGATGCCAACATTACCTTGACATGGTGACTATTTTATTCAAGCCTGTAGACAAGCTTCCAGCTCTAGTTTTTGCATTTCATTCCCTGGTGCCAACCGAGATGGTAGGTGTCAGTTATATCCAGGCCAGTTTGAATTAATTCATGATTTTCCTGAAACCGCTAAATCACATATCTGGGACCATCTTTCATCTTGCACATCCACCATTGGTTTTACTGGATTCCCATTATTCAAGAATCAAGACTTCTCTTTTATTGACCTGTCCTACTTGTCTGTTCCTTTATCTTCTGTTTCCCTCTCTCCAGTCTTTGTCCTTTAGCTTTCTGAAGGATTGTAGATGCATTCAGTGTATGTTGATTTGCTGTGGTGTTGTCTTCAAAGAGTTTTTGCATTCGATTGCACAATCCCCTGTTATCTCCCAATTCAGAATGAGCTTGCTCTTATCACTTCATTTAATTTATTCTCAGTGTGTTTTCTGTGTTTAAGGCACTATTTCTAGTCTGAATGCGTCTAGCTTTGGCTTCCAGCTATTGGACCTTGTTGTGCTTTTGCTTGGAATTTTATTCCACCTTGTTAGGTATTTATCGACTCTAACCACATCCCCTCTTATCAAATTTTATTTCTGGTTGCATTAAGTAAATTGAGCTACTTTGAGTCTCTTAAAAATGTATAGTATTTTTCAATTTTTTGCCATGTGTTTTGGTTCCTTTTCAAGAAGTTTTTAGTTTGTTTTTTTTTTTCCAATATTCCATCTTGAATTGTGGGTATTGCTATAAGAACCAGGATTCCAGGAAGTTTTGCCATCTCCATCTAGTAATGGACCCATACCATTTTAAAAATTGTATTTGTTGATTAATTTTTAAGGAGAGAGGTAGTTAGCTGTGCTAGTCTGCAGCAGCCTCTCTGACCCAGTTAGTATCTAAGGTGCCTTGAAGGATTCTTTCTCCTCCTGGTATATTCATTTCATTTTGGTCACAGATTTTTATTTTATCCTTTTGCTTCTGTGTGGTGTTTCCTCTGCAGTTTCTAACTTGTGATTTATAGCTGTTACCAGCATTTCCCTTTATTCCATTTGTTTATATGTTTGTATTTGCAGCTTCTGTAACTTCTCTAATCCAGGTTGGTTTTTAAATTCGGGTGGCTGCCTTTTGGCTTGTGGGATTGTGGCTTTTTGAGCATCTAGTAAAGTGTTTGTAAGCTATTCCCAATTAGCCTTCACATTTTTCTGATTAAATTCTTTCTCCCAACTGATTTGGCTCATAATTGTTTTCAGCTTTTGTGAAGTTGGCCCCTTTTAAAGCTGTGTGTGTGAACATAAGCATGCACAAACTAGTTTGTGGACTTTATTCTTTTTCTACTTAACAGATGTGATCAAGTCCTGGTCACTTGTATTTTAGCCATCCCCAAAGTGGGTCCAGGTAGTTAGCCGTGTTAGTCCAAAGCCAGGGTATATTTTACACCTTACAGACTAACTAAATCGGAGATGCATAATCTTTTGTATACAGTTGGCAAGCTTGTCAGTTGACTGGTTGAATATTATTTAATTGACCAGTCAATTGAAGGCTAATCTTTGACTGACTGATTTATTTATTAAAAAAAAAAAAAAATAATCTAGAGAGAAAAGCCTACATTTTTTATAATTTTCTGGATAGAAATAATAATAATAAAAAAAAGGTTTTGACAACTTTTTTTAGTGGAAAATGTGTGCTTTTTGTGTATTTATATGGATCTATTGGCAATTTTTTTTTTACAATTTTTGACCAAAATTTGATTGGTCAATTGCCTGAACTTTATTCAGCGCTCTTCCCTGTCCAGGGCAGGGGGTCGGACTCGATCTATTGAGGTCCCTTCCGACTTGAACAACTATGAAATGCCCAACCCTACTTTTGTAAACAGCAGTTCATGTCATTAGATGCTTAGGAGGAACTGCCCTCTATTTTGTATACTCCTATATGGTCCTCACAACCACCCACTTCTGCTGAAATCTCTAGGTAACATGGTGCCACCTGCAAGAGGCAGTGCTCTCTGCTTATTCCTAAAGTACTTGAAAAGCAAATGGTGGTTTTGGAGCTTTAGCAATCCCTGTATTTGATACAAGTGATTGCCCTGTATTTCTTTCTAATGAGAATAAGAATAGGCGATTTGTTTATTGGTCTGGGTGTGCACTAACTAAAGGACAGTTGAAAGCTGGGGAGGGTGAGGAATAGCCACATAAGGCAGTGGGTTTAAGAGAAAACAGTGCAAGTGCACGTAAGGTGCTCGGTATCTCAGACACAGACCCCAAGAACTGTGGTTAGCATGGTGCAGTGGGCAGGGACTGGATCTTCCTAAGCTGTTAGGAGGTGGAAAGTTAATCTGCGTGGGAGATCAGTGCAGGTAATGAGCAGCCTGTGCGACTCCTCTTTTCGGCATTGCAAAGGTCTTGGAGTACAGGGAAAGAGCAGATGAAATCAAACAAGCCCAGCTGTGAGTTAAAGCTTGTGATGAAATAAAGAGCCAGAGTACTAACTTGTGGGGAAGGTTGTGGTGGGGGAGAAAAGGGGGTAAGATCTCAAGCTGTTATGTAAAGACTGAGGGGAGCTAATATAAGAAAAAACAGGTCCGTTGGTAAGAGCCGCATTCTCCATGTGCCGCGTGGTATCAGCATTGAAGCCGACTCCCATTCCACTTTTCCCTGGTCAGCCAAGCAGCCATGAAAGGTATCGTACTACCTGTGAACAGTCTTACTGAAATTTGACCTTCATGTTGTAACCTCTTGGAAGAACAAAAAGAGGTGTTTTTTTTAAATGAGCCTGAAAGGTATTGCTCACTTCCAATCAACGCTTGTTGGTTTAAGCATGCTATCTCCAAAATGTGGCAGAACAGAGAATCGCAGACGCACAACCAGCTCTCCTGGCCTCCAGTGGCTCAGGGAACTGATGGGCAGGATCGAGTCGAAGTCTGCTAGTCTCAAGTCCAGGGTCCTTACTCTGCTGCTCTCCATCCATCCTTTCTTCAGGATCCTGAACTCGGTTGTCTCATGGTCACTGCTGCCCAAGTTGTCATCCGCTACTGCATTCCCCACCAATTCTGCCCCGTTTGTGAGCAGCAGGTCGAGAAGAGCATGGCCCCTAGTTGCCCTCTTCAACACTTGCACCAAGGAGTTGTCCCCAACGCTCTCCCAAAACTTCCTGGATTATCTGTGTATTTCCCTCCCAGTAGACACCAGGGTGACTGAAGTCCCCCATGAGAACCAGGGGCTTTGATTGGGAAACTAATGCTAGCTGTCCAAAGAAAGCCCCATCCACCTCTGTCCTCCTGGTCTAGTGGTCTGTAGCAGACCCCCACCACCGCATCACTCTTGTTGCTCTTCCCTCTGACCCTAACGCGGCCCTAACAGGCCTCTCTCCAGTTCCATACCAGGGCTCTGAGCAATTGTATGGCTTTTTCACATCAAGTGCAACTCCTCCTTCTCCCCCTCGTAGACTCCATCTTGCAGAAATGGGCATCTCAGGCTACCCTTTCACTAACCTTTCTGCTTGAGCGGAGTGGAAATGTTCAGGACAGTGAATGCAACGATCAGCAGCCGCGCTCCATCTGCAGCTGGTTAATTACCCGTTCACACAATATGTTGTTAGTGGTCATCTGTTTCCAGTTTCATCATAAACAGAAGTAAATGTTGAGAACATATTTTTCTACATCCAGTTTCACTTGTTGTGGATATTTGGAATAGTTTGCAACCCACATCTTTTGGTTTTCGTTTAGGGCTTTTGGCCAGGGAACCCTGTGACCATTTCAGGATTTTTAAAAATGCCCTGGAGGTTGCCTCGTAGGGACCTTCCTTATGCAATACATAAAAGTGCTGGTTTCTAAATTATAACCATATTTTCATTAAGATCAGTTGGAGTCCCAATAAACATTCGACTCTGAAAATTTTCCAAATGTTTGCCACAGTGCTGTTTCTATTTTTAATTATTTAATTTTTTAAATGACCTGACTTTTATAATTAAAAAAAGTGATCTAGTAAATCAGAAAAAATGTACATGCATATAGCTCCTTATTACCATATAATTAAAACCTACTGTATGTATAAATGGTAAGAATATTTTTGCAGAGATGTCCAAATATTTTTACCATTTGATTTATCATGGGGACTTCTGGTTTTGATATTGGCTTCCCAATTCAAAAGGATTACTCGAAGCTCTCCCAGTGTGTTTTATGCATTTCTCTGTGTATGGTGTATACTCTGTTTCTAGGCAATTATAGAGAACTTTTACACAGGTAACTGCAGTACAGAAACTTGTAGTTGGCATTAATATGCTATCTTCAGCATTTCTTGAGAGCCAGCTTCAATATTTTTATTTACAGTATCCAGTTGGTTGATGAGGATTATCACAGTCTTTTGATTTTAGCAGAGAGATTTTAGGTAAGATATTTCGATGTAGGTTTTTTAGGTACTGAATTTAAAGCACTGCTGTGTGGGGAGGAAAGAATAGAATTGCTTTAAAGCAACTACGTTTTTTGGGGGAGGGTGGGTAGGGGAGTGGTTTGGTAAAAGTTTGCCTGTTAAATAGCCTGCTACAAGGCTTAATGGTTCAAGAGTCAGCACTTGAGGAAAACAGTGCTTTCTGAAAAAAGAGACCATTGGAGAAGGTAGAAAATATAATCTCTAGTATGTCTGTTCCCACGTAGGAAAGAGCAAGTTGAAACATACTTCAAAACCAAAATTAAAGATATTTTACTAGAAAACTGTTAGTCACATTTTAAACTCCTAAACCAGTCCATGCCCATTTTAAGAAGAAAAGGTTTTTCTTCATTTAATAACCTTTTGAAAGCTTACGTTAAGTAGGACTTGCTAGTTCTGCTTATTTTTAACATGGCCCAGTAACAAGAAAGCAAAAAACTGAAGATAGAAAAAGTTCATGATTCTGATATTTTTCCTATGTGAGACTAGATGGGGTTAAGGGGAACAGAAGATTAAAGCACATGGGATATGAGCATAAATCGCTGAGGAGCAAGAGTATTACAGAACATGTTAGAGATCCAGGAAGTCATCCCTTGTTGTTTGAAGCTTTTTCTTTTAAGAAGGCTGAGTGTGCAAAGAATTCAAGTCTTCCATGTATTACAGTTATTCACAACTATTGACTATGTGCAATGTTTTTTTGGCTAAAGACTGATCTCAGATGGATATCGGATTTCTCCCAGGACAAAGCTTTTTATCCTGGGATCCTACAGTGGGATAAACCTGTTGTCCTACATTTAAGTATCTGTGTGAAGTATTTATTAATCCAAATTGCCACTTTGTCCCAGGACAGCTGTGGATAATTTGAGTGAATTGTTACCAAGCTGTATGCGTAGGACAGTCAGCCCCAGGATAAACCCAAGATCTCTTTTTAGATGTTTCCTGATGTGCATTTGTGTCAGTGCAGCCAACATAACTGTAAAAACATCTTAATTATACTTTATGGTCGTACAGAAAATGCACAGACATCAGAAAACAAAATGCAGTGTATAGAATGGAAAATTTTCCCTGTGATTGTTCCTTTTGGTGCTGATTTCACACTTCAGGATGATCTGTAGGGTAATCTCACTTGCCCCAAACTTTTTTCTCTTTAGTATCTTGGTACTGATCTTGGAGTCAAAGTATCTGCATAATACAGCCTTTAAAGTGTTTTTAAATTTTCAGTGAATTTATCCTACTAATATGAGCTTCTGTGTTTGTAACACAGCCTGGTGTTTCTACATCTAATGATAAATCATGACTGAATCCCAGAGCCCAGTGGAAAACACTGAACTACCTGTGACCCTTGGCAGGAGAGGCACAGCCCAAAATCAGGTGGGAGTGCCTGTTCCCAGACAAGGAAGCAGAGAAGCAAACCCTCCCTTCTCTCCCCCCTGCCCTTAGACCTCATCCTTTGTGGGCCAAGGAGGACTGTACCTGTAAGAAATAGTTTGAGGATGGGCTGGGTTTTAGCATCTTTGAAGGACCAAAACCTACAAGGTTCAACAGTGATAAAGACTTTGGAAAGGAAGTTGTTGCATACAGATATTTCTTGGGTTTTGTAGATCTGTATGTACCTTCTGTTGCATCCGAGTAGTGCGGCTGGTTTAGCAAGTGTCTTGCAGAGCCTGTGGTCTCCTTGCTTTAACTGTGATGTAGCCTCCTGGGTCTCTAGTTTCAGTGACTGCTGGGATCTGAGGAGCGTGGTGAAGCTG
This sequence comes from Caiman crocodilus, assembly GCA_030014935.1. Taxonomy (NCBI): domain Eukaryota; kingdom Metazoa; phylum Chordata; order Crocodylia; family Alligatoridae; genus Caiman; species Caiman crocodilus. The sequence continues at coordinate 1,165,283 of JAGPOW010001338.1, read as the reverse complement.
CTGACCAGCTTTGCGAGCGCAAGCAGGAGTTTTAAGGCCTCTGCAGTCGAAGTTGAGTCGCTGTCTCCTGAAGGTGAAGTGGACAGGATCTCCAGTCTGAGGGTGCCTTGGGAGCACCAGGCTAAGGTCAGCCAAAGTTATCCAAATAAAACCCCTAAGAAGCTCTTTGGCTGTCCATGAAGCCCCCTCCCTCCCTCCAACCTGCCAGCTCCTCAAGTGGATTGTGCTGTCAGGTCCCATTGGGACTCTAACATTGCGCAAAAGTCTCCTTGGAGCTGCTTGCAAAGCAAATGATTGAGGAGCCCAAGACACTTTTCTGTATGAACAAACTGGAAAGAAAAGCAGTTAGCTTTGCACTACTTTGAAGCTCCAGGCAAACCACACCTGGTCCTGGCAGATTTGGATCACTATGGGCTGATAAGCAGATCTGCTGAGGCAGGTTACTGGAACAGTAGGGCAGTAATAGCAAAATGCCTCTTAGGTCCTTCTGTAGGTAGCTAGTTCACCAAAATATGAGGTGAATTGCAAGACTTGCTTATAGCATCTCTGGTGACACTTTTCCCTCTATACTAGAGTAGATTTCATATACATTAGGGCTGGAAGGGACCACAGAAGATGAGTCCAGCCCCCTGCCCCCATGGGCAGGAAGTCAGCAGGGATCATAGGATCCTAGCAAGATACAAATCCAAATGTCTTTTGAAGGCTTTCAAAGTGGGTGCTTGAAACGCCTCTGGCGGCAGTCTATTCCGGACCTTGGGGGCTTGGACAGAAAATAAGTTCTTCCTTATGTCCAGCCTAAATCAGTCGCAGCAGAGTTTATAACCGTTCGACCTTGTCATCCCTTCGGGCACTCTGAACAGATGTTCCCCCAGATCCTGGTGAACACCCTTGATTAGCTTATAGGTGGCCCCCAGATCACCCCTGAGCCTGCGCTTTTCCAGGCTGAAGAGTCCTATGGCTCTGTCACTCATCATAAGGTCTGCTTCCCAGACCCCTAATCATGCGCATGGCTCTTCTCTGGACTCTCTCAAGCTTCTCCACATCCTTTTTCAATTGTGGAGCCCAAAACTGGATGCAGTGCTCCAGCTTGGTCTCACCAAGGCCAAGTACAAGGGGAGAATGACGTCCTGGGATTTGCTTGAAAAGCATCTCTGGATGCAAGCCAGTGATTTTTGGTTGTTTTACTAGCCACAGCATCACACTGCAGGCTCATGTTCATCCTGTGGTCAATCATGACCCCCAAGTCCCTTTCATCTGTAGTGCTAGCCAGAGTAGCACTGCTGAGCCTACAAGCATGCTGCAGGTTTTTCCTCCCAAGGTGGAGAAATTTGCATTTTTCAGTGTTAAACACCATCAGGTTCTCGTCTACCCATTTCCTGAGCCTGTCCAGATCTGCCTGGATCACCCTCCTGTTCTCAGGTGTGGATGCTTTACCTCAAAGTTTGGTGTCATCATAGTATCTAGGGTCAGAAGGGGCCTAGAGCAGGCCATCTAGTCTGACCCCCCACCAATGGCAGGAACGAGTGCCAGGGTCACAGGACCCCAGC
>JAGPOW010001338.1:1129437-1155070 GCA_030014935.1 Caiman crocodilus | reverse complement strand
GTGGGTTTTGGAAAAGGGTTAGGCGCACCAGTTTGAATCTGACTGCATGCAGGTGACGCTATTGGTATCCACAGGGCTGAGTTGCGCACATTGCGTGGGGATAGTGAAGGCGAGGACATTTCCAGCTGAGTTGGTATTTTTATTTTTATTTTTTTGATGAAGAACAGTTATGCTAGATTTTAAGTGATCAGTCTCTGACTGATCCAGCTTTAACCCCTCCCTTTTGGGCTACTAGTGTCATGCAGTGAATAATATAAGAATGCAGCATGTTGTATGAGAATGTCTAGTGTAGGTTTAACTTGTGTGAATATAGTTAATATATGGTGATTGCTCTCTTAGGGGAAAAGATATGAAATAACAATACATGTAGTACTTTGTTAAAACTAATGTTGATCTTTTCTTTCTTTACTTTTCCTGACAGCATCACTTAAATTACAAAATTTGGCCGAGGAAAAGCATCCTCCGGATCAAATGGCTCGACTGTGTTATGCTGCTGATCTTCTTCAGTTTAGAAGAGCTAGTGACGGGGGGTTGAAATGCATACCTTACTTTTAAGAAATAAATAATGTAAAGGGTAAGAGCCGTGGGCTGTAAATGACTTCCCTGTTTTAGCCAAAATGGGGAGACTGTGGAGGTCAGTTGCTAGGATAAGTTGGAGATAACATCTTGCTTATTGCTAGAATTAAAAATACACTTTTCGCAAACAGGTCTAGGATTACAGTATTTTGCATTGCGAGTTGTGTAGTTATCATGGCCAATCTTTTGTATTTGTGGAGGGGGCGAGGGGTGTTCAAAAAGGGGGATTTATCTTCACAATACCGAGTTGTAAAACGCAGGGGAATCTATCCAGTGTCAGATCTTATCTGGTTCATATTTCATGTATAAGGGGTGAAATTCTGGCTCCATTAAGTCAGTGGCAAAATTCCCACTGATTTCAGCAGAGCCAGGATTTCATCCTTATTACAGAAACTATTGACTCTTTGATCGCCTGGTAGATGGAACGGAAGTTATTGTAGTTCCCTTGTGTGTGATGGTCAAAGGCAGGTAACCGGTCATGCAGCGATTAAAATCAGATGTGTATAACAGCCCTTTAAACTCCTCTTCTAGGGTTCACCTTCTGACCCTTCAGGACAACAGGCCGTGCACCTATGACGCTGAGAAACCATTTAAAAATAGTTTTCGTTGTAGTTTCCATATTGACCTGCAGAGGGCAGAGCATGTACAATAAATAACACGGTTTTGGCGTATCAGTCTGGACAGGAATTGCTGAAACCTGAGTGTAGAGGGTGCGTGTGTATCTATAGTTGCATTCTCCCTCTATGCTCAAGTGCGTCTACATGTGTATTTTTAAATCTCCATGAACGGTTCCTCTTCATTTTGAGACTAACTTCAAATTTATCATTGCTAGCAATTTATGTGGGAATTAAGAGCTAATGTTAAGTCTCGGGTTACAGCCTGGAGTGCTTACCAATACTGCATGATTAGAAGAAAAAAAATCACAGTGGAGTGCAAATAGTACACAGTGGTGGGGGGAGAAGTCTCTCCTAGGAATCTTCTTTGAAGGAGGAGGTAGTTGTTCTGTATATTTACTGATTCATTCAGTTTTTGATTATTAGTATTTCTTTTTTTGTCTAGATAGTTTTGAGAGAGTGGACTTATGTAGGAGTCCTCTCTTTTTTTTTTTAATTTCTTTTCATAATCCTTCTTAGAACTTGCAGAATAGATGCTGAAAAAGTGGTGTACTTATTACATTCCTCATTTAAGTCCCAATGCAGTCAAAGTGAAAAAAATGTTAAGAAAATTCATATGCAACTTCTATACAATATGATTTCTTTAAAAAGAAGAGAAAAGCCCAATGTGTATTTAAGTATCCATTATAAATGATGTGGTTGCAGAAGTAGGGGTGACTTTCTTATTCCTTCTGCTTTTTCTGTCCCTCCTACCCTCCTATGGGATTTTCCTCCTTGGAGAAATTATCCTTGGACACTTAAGGAGCGGTGACAGTTATATTTTTTTTTATCATCATCTCTGTCATTTTTGTATAGAAGTTTTTAATAAGAAAAGGTATAATGGAAATTCTGAGGGTATGTCCACTCATCAAATGACTGTGAGTACAGGATAAGCTAGCAGAAATGTGATGAGTTAATCTTCTGTATAAGCAAAAGAAAATGTTGTTAGTTAAGAATTAAAGTACGAGAGAGTTGGTATGGTTGAGAGACACAGTAGGGTAGATGGGTCTTTCAAGGCTTGATCTCGGCCAGTCTCTACTGTCTGAGAAGAGTGTGGAGGTTTCCAGAGATGACATTTTCAAGTCACTTTTAATAATCTCAATGAAGTCTCTGTGAGCCTAGTAGTGCTAAAATATTTCTGACTTGTTTTTTTTGTCAGAATAAAGGATTTTTTTCTTTTCAAGGCTTCCAGCTCTAATTTTTTCCAGCATAAATTCTTTTAGAATAGCCCTTGTGATTTTTGTGGGCTTTTCCTAAAATATGAATTTGTTAGTCCCTATCCTCGTCAATTAAGAAGTGTGCCTAAGATGAGTTGGATGCTTGGGAAGGTGTTGTGACTTTCCTTTCTGTAGGCAGGTGGTTCTCAACCTTTTTTGGATTTGAGGCTTTCCCTTCATAACATTTGGGAATTCAGTGGCACCTAATTTCAAAACCAAATGAATATATTACAGTGCTTACCCCCACCCACACTGTGTGGGGAGGATCCTGTCCCAATCTGCTCATCTCCTCATAGCTCATGGCAATCTTCAAAGGATCTCACTGGAAGACACCCTGGTTGAGAATCGCCACTATAGGAAGACCTGCTATGGAGATCAGTCCAGTAGTTGTACTCCTTGAAGCTTGTCATTTGTCTTTGGGTTTCTGCCTATGGGTGGACAAGGCTGAGGTTTCACCTTAGGACTCGATCTGCTTGGGATACACGATCAGCTCTTGTTTGGGCTGTCAGCAAAACTGCTAACTTAAGTAGAAATAGCAATAGGAAACGTTCCTTGGTGGGAGCTTTGTGTGTTCTGATGTGATCTCCATGCAGAAAGAAAGAAGCAACACCACTGTTGTCCCTCTGCTCAGTACCTGAGCTCTGTGAGCACGGTAGAAATTGGTGGTACATGATGGATGCCACTACTGCAACTTAGCTGCAATGCAGGCTGTATGATTTCCAGCTTCATCCTTCCTAAAGGGAATTAGGCATTCCTTGTGCAGATAAGGGACTCTTCTGCAGGGGTGAGTGGCAGCGCTGCTTTCTGCTCCCGCGTAGAGAGCGCTGAGTCGGATATGGGGGAAATCCCTTCAGCTTGTCCAGACCTTCCATTTTAATGTGACTGTATGGCTGCCCAGCCCTTTTTGACTGAGATGCTGTGCCATTGAGAGCTGAACTTGTGCCACCTGCGATGAAGTTAAAGGGCAGGTAGGATGAGTCGGAGACGCACGAGCGGGTTGGGGCACCGGTGAGTTCCCAGACCTGATGAGCCACTGGTGCAGATGTGATGGAAGACATGAGCGGTTCTTTGCACTGCCTAGTTAAGGAGTGAATCCTTCTGTTTCTCATGGAGAGAGGCCAGAAGGGAACATTATTCATCTGCTCCAACTCATGGAAGACTACAGATAGCTTTGAAGTTGTTGAAGACCAGCTGTGGGACCTGTTATCTCAGATTATCGCGCAAGATCTGACTCATAGTCTAGATTTGTAGAAAGAGCTCTTACTTGACTGAAACTAAGGCCGTCGTCTTCCCAGATATTTCCTATTGGCTAATCAGACTTGCAGGCTGGCTTGGGAGAAGGCCATAAATGATATATTTTGTCCAAGACTCTGTGGCGGCATCCTTGAGTAGTTCTCCGTATCTTCATATGGTCCTGGATAATCGTGATTGTCTAAGATAGGTGCTCAGAATATTCTCTCAGTCCAGCCGGGCTGTTTCTCAGACAGAAAACAAAACCCAATTGGCAAATGGAAACGAGTGTCCTTTCCAGATTCTGCTTTTATCTATGCAGTCCTTGATGAGGCATGTAGAGAGCATTGTGAAGTGCAGCAGCTTTGAAGCTCCCACAGACAAAATGGCTTTTTAAAAAGAAAACAGCTGGGGCCAAAATTGGAGAAAGATGCTCAAAAATGTCCTCCAGTTATTTAGTAAATATCCACGCTCAGAGAAATAATGCCAGGGCAGAGACCCAGGCACTTAATCCTAGCTTTGGCATGGACCTGTTGTGTTATTGAACCCTTTTGTGCCTCCAGTTCCCCTCTGAAGAAAGGGGTATCAATCGATAGTAACAGTTGGTGTAAGAGGAGCTTCACAGGGGTCTTGCCAGGATCGTGGCATATTATTTTAGGCAGTATTAAAACGCACACCAGAAGACAGTCTCTACTCCAAATGCACATCTTCCAACCTTTTGATATTGCTGTTCCAAGCGTTTTTCTTGTCAAGCTGCTATAGCTGTGCTAGCTAGCGACTAGTGTTCACGAAGGAGGCATGGATGAGCTAGCAAACAGAGGGCTGCCCTCTAAAGAAAGGAAAAGGACTGGCGAGTTGGGTTGCCATGTTTAAAATGGTGGTCCGTCCCCTGGAGAACAGGCAGCCTGTCCTGTGAAGGACACGCGCATGTGGAACATTTTGCTAATGAGCAGGGATCCAGGTTTTCTTTTCTCTTTTTTTCTTTTAAAAAAGAAACCCCCAAAACCCCCCCAATTTTCAGATTAAAAATAACTCAAAGTCCATATTTTTCCATGATTTAAAATGAAATGCCACTAATTTTTCCTTTTGATTGATGGTTCTGATTAATGCAACTGGAATTGGAGTCTAAGAGTTTCCACTTCTGCCTGGAGGCATAATTAAATTTCAGCAAAGACATCGTGCATCTGTTGTAGCCTTGGTGCTCAGTGAAAAGACAGCAGTCAAAAAAACAAAAAAAGGCAGAGCGTGCAATTTTGTGAATGGCAGGACATTTCATGTAATATTTACAATCAGAAACTTCTTTGAACAGGAATTGGTGGGAATTGATGGTTGTATGAAGTCACCCGAGTAGGAGGAATTGCCTACTTTTGCCTTGGATTATAAAGCAGCAGTTGGAATGGGTTTTTGGTCTTTTAAGTTTTGAAGTTTTTGGGATCTTTATCGGGTAACCAGCTTCTGCTCTGTTAAAGCAGGGTGTTTGGGAAATGTGATAGAGCATTTCTGCTGCAGCTGATTTTGGCCTGCTCATTTATTCAGTAAAATGAATAATTCTCAGCTCTTCTATACCGTGTACTCGAGAGAAATGCAAACAGTAAATCATGTAATTACATACCATCATCTGGTCTCTTCTGGTATGCATGCACAGGGGTCTTGTTAGGGCAATGTTGCAATGAAAAGAGACTTTCTTTAACTAACCGAAAAAACCCCAACCCAGAAAATGTCTTTAAGCCCTATTCTGCAATGAATAATTGACCCACCTCATTTGGCTGGCTAAAGTTTTTAATTGGGAGCATTTTGAAGACCGCACCTTGAACCTGAAGAATCATTTTCAAGTTTTAGATCTTCCTTGCTAATCATTGCCTGGTAGCAAGTGTCACAAATCCTGTCTAATTAATAGTCTGTTAACATTTCTAGGCTTTGAGCAAACATAAACTCGTTGGTTGCTATGAAACCTGGATGCAGGTTGCGTGTAGGTGACCATTTCGGAGATGGGGAAGACATGTCTCGGAGGCTGAATCGCTCGGGCCAGGGCAGAGGCAGTAAGTAGCACTGGGAATTCCTGGCTCCCAGTTTTGTGCCTTGTCCAGTAAGTCTGTATTGCAGCAAGCTGGTATTTGCCATCATTTGTATTAGCTCAAGTTCCCAACCTGGCTTCCAGCACCGGGGTGTGGAGCGGTTAGGTCATTCCTTGGGAAAGGAGAATAGATGCTCTCAGGGCTCTGCCCTGGGTGTTAACTTGGATGTGTCGGAGAGGTATTAACTCTTCAGAGATGTACGCCTTCAGCCTTTTTAAGACCAAGCATCGAGTAAAAATCACGTCCTTGGGCCCCGTTTCCTGCACTGACGGTGAACTGTGTCGGATTCGGTTTTGACAAATTGCACCCCATGATAATGAGTTAATGCTGAGAAAGCAGATCGGCAAAAGCCCTTATCGTCTTGACAAGTGACTGGGTTTTAGTTGAAACTTAAAACAGAAGCTGTGTCAGTGCGTTGAGTTTACACCTTACAATAATAATACACACTTTTATCTGATCTGAGAGGGATTTTATAACTTTCAAATGGGTCTTTGGCAGGGAGCCAGGAACACTGTCATTTTTTATTAACTTTCTTCTTCTTCCCCCTGTAGCCAGTCTGCTTTTCGTAATATTGTTTTAAGGAATATGTATTCCATTCCTAGGGATATTGTGAAACAATATTTTAAAGTTCCACGTCTCAGTCCATTAGGAGGGTCTATAAAACAATCACAGCAGCAAATGTTCAGTAACTAATCAAAACCACCAAAGCTAACCACAGCGATACTTCAGTCCTGTTTAAATCATAAATCTTCCTTTACTGTTCTTATCTGCTGCCTCATCAGGAAAGAGCTAATTAGAATCTCTCTTTTATAGTAAATATTGTCAGTCTCGTGGCCAGGGGAGGGGGTGCTGATCTGACATGTGCTTTGCCCTCAGCATTGCAAACTAATAGGACAAAAATCCACCTTTGCATTGCTTTTGTAAAACGGTTAGTTGCGGAGGAGGAGGATGCGTTTTAATGAGGACTTCGTTTGAGAGGGCTTTGTTCCACCAAGAATAAGTGGAGGCTTGCTTGACCTATAAAGCATGGTCCCCAGTAATCATGTAGTCGCCCAGTTAGTTACCCATCTTTGTGGTCTTGCTCGTGTCTTCTCTGGTGTTTGATCAAGGAGGCAAAAGTACAAGGGTGGAGCGGCAAAATGAGGATTTGGAAGCCGGACTGTGCGCTGCAAGAGGAAATAGCCTGTTCTGCTCGTTCTCTCGGTCTGCGGTGTCCGAGAATGCCAACAAGCAATGTAGCCGTTTTGGGGTTTTGGTTGGGTGAGCACTTGCCAGGTCTGGGAGTGGACCAAAACCACCGGGCAGCTGCAGACAGTGACCAGAGCAAATGTAGATCGTCCCCCACCTGCATTTGAACCAGCAGTTTGGAGGTTGCATCCTGCAACCTGAGCTATTCAGCCCTCCCCATCACACCCCAAAGGGTGGCTTTGGAGGAGGACAGTTGTCAACCTGGCCCATCCTGCCACTACGTCGTGGGCATATGTAAAAAGCTGCGCTTAAAGGGAATTTAAGCTACGTGAATCGAACACTTCATGTCCTATTGTTAAATGTAACTTCGGTTATGAACAGCCTTTTTTTTTTTTTTTTTTTTTTTAAACTTCCCTCTTTTACTGTCACATTAAGCAGAGCCTGGAAAGATTGATAGTCCTGGATAATAGAGGTAATTTTACAGAATAATAGAAAAATGCACTTGCTTTCATGTAAACCACACCAAAAGGTAAAGGCTTTTTTTATATATATATATATATATATATATATATATATATATTTTTGTCCCTTGAGGGCTTTCCTCTTTCCCTTTAGCTCCGGGTTACTCTATTTTCCGAGGGCAGGCAGGAGTGTCGCCTGGGCTTTGATGTGGCCTCTTCTCTGGGCTTCCTACAGATGCCTTTATGTGAAACAGAACGTTAAAATCCAAATGTGCCTGCTCCACAGGTCATTTTTCATTCTTTATGTGCAGTGTCAAACATATTGCAGAGCTTTCTCCTTGCCAAAACCCAGAAGGGAAGGGGGCTTGGAAGGTGCAGGCAAAGGGGAGTTGGCTGGCAGTGAAATGCGTGCTGCTTCCTTTGGGCCTCTCCGCGACTCGCTCTTGCACACGGTGAAACTGAAACTCCAGTGACTTCACCCAAGTCTGCTGAAGCTGAAGAAAACTTGATATTTCTCACTTACAGGTCGCTTTAGTCCATATTTGCTTCTCTCCAAGCTTTTAAAAAAAACCCCATGAAACCCAAGCCCACAACTAATAGCAAATCAATCCCCTTCTTTTCCCCACCACTAGAGCTCTAATGCAATACCTGGATTACCAAATCAACCCGTATTACACCCTCCCTCCTCGCTGGATCTGGGCTTTGCGGACTGCTGCTCAGGCTTGCTGTCGCACTTGCAGGAGAGGATGTGTCGTGTCGCTGAAACACAAGCTGCCATAATATTGTATTAGCGCATTGGCAACACTGAGCATAGAACTGGTGTGAGAACCTCCTCCAGAGCGAAATGATGGCTGTGTTGCTTTTGTTAAGCATAATTTAAGCAGTTTCTGAGCTAAACGAAGATGCATGTAGTCTTTTTAGGAAATTCCGTGCTTGAGGGCCTTATTTTATTATTGGGGACGTGTTTGTAGTCCATAAAAGTGTGCAGCTGTTCTTTGCACGGTGAGAAGCTTTAAGTCATCATGGGAATCTCTCTAACTGCCTTTCACAGATCTGTGGGTGGTGGGATAGGAAAAATAAGGAGGAATAATCTTTAATAGAGATGGGCTTGAACTAAAACCACAATATAAACCTCAGAGAAGGGCTTGGATTTGGATTTGCTGCCGAAATTCCCTTCTCTTTTAACAGGGTGAATCCAGACTAGCTCAACCTCAGGAAGGCTTGCCTTCAGATCTGGCTTTTGAACGCCCCGATCTGGGCTAACGTTTCTGTCTGTTAGAGGTATATGCCAGTCGGGAGGTTTGGTTCTGATCCTTTCTGTTGTTCAAAACCTGTTTGGTACTGCTCTTAGTACTGTGTGCGTAAGAGCAAACTGAATTGGGGAGCGTATTGCCTCCAAACAAAAGCCAGGTGTTAATCTACACACGGGAAGGAGCACAACTTTTACCTCTGCTTTGAGCATGCTTAAGGGCTCTTCTCTTCTCCTCCTTCAGTTCTGTGTCCAGCGTGATTTGGTAAGGCTCTTATATTTCAAGCTTGGGCAGTGAAAGACCAGATTAAGCCGCAGCATCCTCGCTGCACCGAGTCGGGCTCTGCTCTCCCATGACTGCTTTCATTTATTTTTTCTAGACGTTCTCTTTGTACAACCTGTTTAATGATCCGTTTAAAGATGGTTTTGTGGAAAACTTTGCAAGAGAGTCCACTGAGAGACAATTCTGCTTATTCTCTCTTTAAAAAGGGCAAGTGGAAACATGATTATATAAGCTGAAGAGATTTCAGGGAAACACTGGCTGGTTTTGGTATGGCTTACAATGGATTCACTGTTACTGCCTCATTTTGCTTCACTTGAGTAGTCGATGATGTAAATGGGTGTATCTGAGAGCAGAATCAAGCCCAAGGTCTCTGGGTTGCGAAATGAGCAAGTACTTATTGCTGTTTTTTAACTCCTCGTTCTCCTTTTTATGATGTTGCAACAGGTTTTTGTGGAGTTGAGCTCCTGGACTCTAATCTAGGGTATACCACTAGGTTTCCCACTTTAAAGTACGGCAGGTGTGAGCATGACTTCTCTTCCGCAATGCAGGTAGACTGACCTTTTCCTGAGACTCTGTCCTAAATCCCTGTTGCTGAGAGAGAGATTTAGGAGGGGATCTTTTTGCTAATTCTGTTGCTTAGCCATTATTTTTCCTCCCCTCTCGTCATTTAAAGACACAATTACTCTTATTTCTTCTGCTTTCCAACCACTAGAGGTCAAGATTGTGCTGTGACAGCACAAATAAGTAGCTTCATTGGCCTTTACGGTTCAAACTGATTCACGCTCGTCTCCATCAGTCTGTTACAGCAGACACTGGTCATCCTTGCCTTGCTCTTTTCCTTTTAAAGTTCTTTGATCTGAATGTAATTTTTCTCAATTAAAGATGAATACATTGAACACAACTGGTTTTAGGGCATAATGGATCCTGCTGTATTCTGTGCATCAAATGCTTGTTAACGTAGCATGTTAGCTCAGCTTTACAGCTCCTTTGTAGCTGTAATCTGGATAGATTACCCTGCCTTTGGCAAAGTGTTGTACAAGTGTTAAAAAGGAATTGATATTAAAAGAGTGGCTGTCAGCCTTGATGTGATTTAATATATTTGGAAGCTTACAACAAAAAGGAGAGGGGGATCTCTTATTTTCTTTTCACTGTCTTAAATATTTTGTTTGCTCCTCATTTTGGGTAATGAAAAGTCTTTGGTTTTGAGTTCCCATCCCTTCCAAGTTTTGTCCATGGTAGTGGCATATCACAGTTTCTAGATTGCGAACAGAGCAGGAGAAAGCATGCTTGCAAACCATTTATTTTCATCAGCTCCCCCCACTCTTCCTCCAAATCTATTTCAAGGGGTAAACTTTCATGAAGGTGAGTTTTCAAGCTCTTCTCTTTCCCTCCTCAGCATCACTGACAAATACAAAACATGATGTAGTCCAAATGAATCTTATCCTGTGCATAGCACCGGTTCTACTACAGAAAAAGCCTGTCCTGTTTGCATTGGGTTGCATTTGTGGTTAGGACAGTAGCATCTGCACACGGTTCCGGGTTTGCACTTCAGTTTGAAGATGCACAGTGGCACTTTGAATCTAGGCAATTCTCCTGTTGGTCACATTTTTAATAATAAAATTCAATTTTAGTTTTTGCAACAGGGCAACTCTACTAATCCTCCCTAGAAACAAAAGTCAAGACCAGAGGCCCATACACTAATTTTGGTGTGAAGACATTTCTGTTGCATTACCTGTTCCAGTCCCTGAATCCTGGTGATAATACCAGTGCAAGAGTTTTGGCAAAGTACCTTTTCAATAGGTCACACAGATCAGCATGGTACAACTAAGTTCTCCCAGGATACCACAAAAATGCTTTCAGGAATCTCTGGGGTCCAGATGTGGAAGGCTTTGTGCTGACATGGGTTGGGAAGAGGAACATATCCAAGAGTTAAGTAGGTCCTTTTAAATTAATCTTGTGACAGTCACCATATGGCCTGTAGTCTAATATACCTTGCATGTGTGTTGTAAAGAGATCAGTGTGGCAGCCTAATGATGATGGTATTTTGATTTGTAAGGAGTCATGATGCACTTTTAGTTATTGTACTGTATAATCTCTCAAATGGTTTTCAAACGAGTCTTTTGGTTCTTTGGACTATCTAGATTAATAAACACGTGAAATAGCTTTGCAGAGTTGAAAGCATGCCATAATTTCCCCCTTTTTATAGTGGTTTCTGAATAGTTACTATCTCTTGTCCCCAAGTCATAAATTTGTAGAAACTAACATAAAACTTTTAATCTGCTTTGGTTCTAGGCTCAGCAGCAAAGAAACCTGGATAACATTGTGTCTCAGCATCCCAGGATAGGCGGTGGAAAGAAATCCAAGAAAGAAGTCTGTGCAGGCTCAGATTTGGAGGTAAAAAACACTAGCCCCATGTCTGAGCAGGATTCGGGTATCCTGGATGTTGAAGATGATGAGGAGGAGGATGAAGAGGTAACTATTGTGAGGTATTGTCAACATCTTGTTGGCAGCCTCAACGTGAACCAGAACCAGTGGTTCTGCCAGGTCAGGGCTTCTTCCTTTGGCACTCTTGTATTGGGGATGGCAATCTGATATCCTTCATGGGTGTTTAAGTTAAAAGAAGAAAAAAGTCTATGAAACATCAGAGCTTTATTTGCCCGTTTTGCATACATTTGGCTGATGGTGAATAAACATCTCCAGTTCAAACTGATTATAAAGGTTATTTAAATACCTGGTTCTGTATTGGTTCAGGTTTAAATCCTACCATGCTAAGAATGCTTCCCAGATCAGGGCCACATTCTCTGGTTGTGTTTCTCCCTTGAAGTCTAAGAGGTATGCCAGGAATCCAACTGCTGTTTTTCAGCCTTAGACTGCTAATAGGTATCACATTTATCCCAGGATAAACCATTCCCCCCTGCCCCCCAGACAAAGTGGAATTGTATAAATGCCATTCCCATTTTTCCTGAGAGAAATCCTAAGAAAGCTTCCTGGATAAGAGGTAATAATAGTTTTATCCTGGGATATTGTAATGTATGTCTGTACAGTTATACTGGGATTTCATCGTTGAATCAGTGGCAGAAAAGTGGCACAGTATATTCAACTGCTCACTAAGCCCCAGTTAGAAGGGTGATATCAGTGTGTACATGCTAATCCTGGGATTTTTTTGGGACAAACAGGCACAATTTACCTAGGGATAAATGCAATATCTGTTCCTAGCCTTATTGTTAGATTCCTGAATGCACAGCCTGAATCCCTGCCACATCGTCTGTTTCTATGGTATTCAATATCTCTCGGAATACTGTACCCATTGGCATGGTGTCTAATCATCATTTGCTAATGCATTATGTGACATAATTAACATCTGTTACATGATTGATTATTCTCATCCACTCCCCGGTGACAGACCTGTGTGATGAAGCATTGGTCGCTTGTTTTGAAGCACACATGTTTTAGGTCTGGATTTTTTTAAACGGACAAACTGAAGTATAGCAGGGCAAGGTTAGGGATTGTTAGGTGGTGAGTTCATTCTGTCAGGTTAGAGAGTAGCACTGTGCCAAGGGAATTAAATGACCCGAGTTTTTAACCTGCCGCTATATATTTTAGCCCCTAGAGTATCCTGACGTTTGACTGACATCCTACGGGAAGCCAGGGTAGGAGGCAGAGGGCAGGCTTGTGGTTGTAATACCCTGTGTTGCTATAGAGAGAGTGCAGCATTGTGTGCTGCTCAGCCAGCTTCTTACGCTCTGCTTAGCACCTTCTCATGATCATTTTTCTCATTCTTTTTTCTCCTGTTACTGGATCACCTCAAGGCAGCAGCCAGGAGGGGGGACAGGGCTCTTCCTTTTGACCCTGATGGTGCTGGGGTGTGATGGTGACTCTCAATACTTCAGCTTGGTTCACTGAGAGTTTGTGCTGTACTACTATTTCTGCCCAATTTCACATTTACAGTGGAGGGGAAGCGTATAGAAAAAGGGTAGGAATGTCTCTTTGAGGAATAATATGGATTTATTAATGGTTTGATTTATATTTTAATTTACCAGCCCCACAGACTAGGTCTGTGTCCATTGTGTGCAGCCTGCTTCAGAATAAGGTAAAAATGCCCTTCGGAGAGGCCTGCTTGGTGAACCTAGGCGTGTGCTTCAGGGTACGTGGGGCTTGTTAAATCTGCATATAGCGGAAAGGCACAAGTATTAAGGGAAAGAAATGACTTGGAACAGCAAACTGGAGAAATGAGATGAAGCTAGAGTATTTTAGACTAAATTTAGGAGAAGCATCCCAGTGGTGCGGTTTATCGAGCTGTCAGCAGTTTTGGAGAAAGTGTGGCAGCCCCAATTCTTGGCATAGTTAAAGCTAGGCTGGCAGAAGGCTAATCAACCGCATGGTGAGGAATAGCTTCGTGTTGGCAGGATGATGGATTAGACGACTCTGCGATCCCTAACTCCTTAGGCAGTTAGAGACACTTTCGTGTCTGTTTTAATGGCACCTCCTGGAAAATGGATGGTTTCAACTGGCAGCAAAGCTGTCTTTGCAAATACAGGAGTCCGTCCCGAAAGGAGCAGTTGCTGTCCTTGGTGATGAAATCCGTCATGAAGCTGCAGCAGGTCCGGAGGGAGCACTAATGAGAGTGGCAGGGGTTAAGCATCTCGTCATTAGCAAGTGCAGAAATAATGTTTACTCAGCCCACTCCAGATCTGAACGTGTTAATTGAAAAGCCAGCTCCTGTTTGTTTCCTCACTAACTCCTCGAGACAAGCGGTGAAATATCTTCACACGTTTTGTTGCTGATGGCAAAGGAAGCGTTTAATTAATTGTCTTAATTGTATTTCTGTCTCCTGGGAGCACGGGCTGGGGGAGGCCAGGGGGCTCCGAGGAAAGGAAACAATCATTTATTAGTGCAAATGTATCTGCTATCACCCGGAAGGGAGCACGCCGAAATGCAGCTATTAGTGGCCTAGAGAACGTTACCGAAAAGTATGGTATTAACCTTTTTACTCGGGTAAGTATTTAGCATTGGCTTGCAGCTTCAGAGGCAATGGCCAAGTTCACCCCGAGTGAGTGTGTTAAACTTGGAGATCCCCGTTTTCTCGCCCATCTCTGATCTTAGTGGCAGATGGGCAGGCACAAATTAGATGTGCTGCAACAGACCTCAGTCTCCAAGAAACCTAATAGTTTCCCAAGCTCTGATCAAACCAGTGGTCTTCACAGCTACGGTACCTCAGGGTGGGAAGGGGCTGACTCCTAACTTTAGCTACCATCATGGTGCTTAGACTTCAGAAGGAAGGAGCTGTGGCTGACAGCAGGCAAGGAAATGGCTTTAAAGGAGGTCGCTGTCTTCTCATCCTTCATATGCTGCCGGTTACAGAAGGATAGAGGCCTGTTTCTTTGGTACCCTGCCATGATTTTCTCTCCAGAAGAACTATCCAGGGTTAGCTCTCAATGAAATACGAAACACAACTGACACAAATCCCTGAAGTCCTCTGTAAGGTGCATCCTCAGGGCACACAGACCAACAGGCCCTGAAAGTCTCCTTCAGCAGCCACGGCTGGTGACCACAAGTCGGAAGGAAAGCCGAGCGTGGATCTCCAGTTGCTCTGCCAGCTTGTGCTCTTGCTCTTGACTGCCGTGAACAGAAGAACGGTGAAGGGGCTTCAGGATCCAGCCCCAGCTAGTCACGCATTCCTCCTCACAGTTGGAAAAGAACAATGTTGTGCTTCTCCTTGGATTATCCTTTACTAGGAGGAAATTATTCATCCTATCTACTGTAGTGGGTAGTGGTGTTGGCCTAGGACCACTCAGGCATGTTTTTTGGGATATTTCTAGGGGGATCTTGGACTCATCACCAGACTAGTGCATGGACCTTGCAGTCTGGGCAGGGCTGGCTTTTCACTCTTCATTCAGGAGCGCCAAGCAGATTAAACCAGGGAGCAGTGGTCTACCCCTGAGTCTTAAGACTTGATTAATATTTCCTCTCTTTGCATACAACAATTGGGTGGGGAGGAGAAGAAAGCTAACTTTAGGTTTTAAGTTGGATGCCCTTCAGTTTGGGAAGAAGGGATCCAGGTGTTGGGTTTTGTGGCCAAAGGTCTCTTTTTTGCTAGTCCCCAGCTGTCCTGTAACAGGACTATCCAGAAGGCCAAGAGAAAAGGGGTCTCTTTTGTTTTATCTGACTGTGCCAAGATGTCTGTGCACTCATATTTAGATCTGCTGAGTGCTACAGGGATGATACCCTCTCTACCTTTCTACCTCTCTACCTCCATCTTTCTTCCCTTTCAAAAAGACTTGCCATCTCTGAGTCTAACATTTTCCTCGTCAAGTAGACGGGCTGGAACGGATGGCCTGGTTGTTTTTTGGGGGTTTTCTGGTGGCAGTGGGGTGTAGTATTTGAAAAGGAAGAGGTGCTCTGGGTAAGAACGTACTGGCCTTCAAGAAGAAATCAGCAGATTCCAAGAACTTCCTTTTGGGGAAAAGTCTGGCACTCGGGATGTCAGCAGGTGTTAGGCGTAGCCTACATTTGTCAAGCTCTGGCGCGCTTTCAGGTTGATCCGACTGTGGGAATGAAGGCTACAGCACTCCAAGTCAGCTCTATCCAGCACCCTGGGAGCAGGGAGAAACAGCGTTAAAGATAACCCTGCATTGAGAGATGAACTGTTTTCCCAGGGAAACATTGCTTGATCAGCTCTCCCTGATCTACATCCTTGTCTTGTATCCCCTCACAATTATGCAGAAGTCATTTTAATAGGAGAGAGAATGCTCTGCTTCCAGCTAATGAATATAGCCTTCATGTGTCCATAACCTCAGGGTCTAATTTTCCAGGATTTGCTGTCTAATTTTCAAGGATTATCCAGTAAACTCTACTACTGCATACGTGAGGTGGTGCCAGGAAAGCAAGCTTTTATCTGTGGGTGAATGTGTGCCATGCCCCAAGGCAGTCTCGGTGCACACAGACCACGCCAGAAGATGCAGCAGACCTAGAGCATGATTCTTTTTTATAATCCCTCACTCTGAAGTTCTTTTATTCCCCCAGTGTCATTTAACATCATCTAGCTGGGTGAAAGGAGGTGTACTGGAGACATGCAAAGACAGGAGTAGAGCTCCTCCACTGATAAATGCGTTATTCTTTAAGACCAGTGAAGATGCTTGGCCCAAAAAACCCTGCATACATAGAGAGATGAGGAGCAGCCCCCCTCCACGCTCATTAAATATTATGCTTTGGACTAAAGCCTTACTAGATGTGGACTTCAGAAGGTGCTTACTGCATGGTTAACTGGAGGAGTACAAAAAATAGAGCACTCCAAATTGATGGGCACTGAAAAGTATCTATAGGACTATGGGATTTTTTTCCTCACTGGAATTTAGGAAAGGGTTTCCAGACTTTAAATGAGACTTTTTTCTGTATACCGGCAACAAGAGCCACAGGTTCAGTCCACTCTGGTCAAGCTTGGGAGAAAAGCAAAGGAGAGTATTCCTAAGTCACGAGGTGCAAGGCTCTTTGGGTAGATGTGACATCTTTTATTAGACGAACCGAGTAGCTAGAAAAAATGTTCTTGGCAAGTTTTTTTGGGTGCAATCACCAAAAAATTGCTAAGAACTTTTGTCTAACTGGTCAGTCTAATAAAAGATATCTCATCTTAAAGGGTAAGTGAGCTATCATCTTGCTAATGCAGAAGGTACCCTAGCTGGCAATGCACTTCAAAGGGAGAGATTTGGACCAACAGCTCAGCTTTGTGATGACCTGTGCTAAGGTCTGAGGACTTGCTGCTGTTTGAAGATGGAAGAATTTCAGGTTGGCTGGAAATGTTTTCTGTACTTAACGTTAGAGACTTAGTAGAAGTGCTGACAGCCGAGTATTGGCTGTTTTCTACCACCCCCATCGTAAAAAAAAATAAAATAAAATAAAAAAAAAAACAATCCAAAAAGTCCCCCAAACAATTCAGAGGTTTTATTAGGTTCCTCTCCTTTCGGCTTAAAAAAATCTTTTGTTGGTCCTTGAACACAAAGCCAAAAAGCTAAGAGGGTAAAACAAGTGCTTCAGGGAGAGATTGGTTAAGCTTTGCAGCCAGCGTGTGTGTTGGTGATGTGTCTGTTCTCTTGAAGGCCAGTTATCGCTGTGGGCGGAAGTACGCTGGCTTTAAGGGTGCCTTGTTTCCCGTGCCCTCCAGTGCTTTTCGTGTTAAGCTTTGTCCTCACGTTGTAGGGTGAGCGTTGTCAGCATGGAAAGGTCACAAGAAACGTGGTGTCATGCTGACATCAGTCCTTATGGCATTTCTCGTGGACCAGCCCCGTAGGATTTTCATACAAAACTTTTAATTGGTGGTGTTTTCTTTTGATAAGTGCATGGTGGAAGTTACACAACAGTCTAACCAGGGAAGCTAATGAATGGGAGGAGAGCAATAAAAGTATTGTTTTCCATTGTCCAGGGACAATGTGGATAGCTGGGCAATGTTTTCAAACTTACAGCAGTCATTTGTTTCCAGCATTTTGTACGTGCGGAGGATGGAGTCTGAAAAGAGCTCCAAAGACAGGGTGTGGTGTTTCAATCAAACTTGCAGCTGCATGTGAAGGAAATGGGGTGTTCCTCTTGCTCATAAGCACATTTCAACCCGGGGCTGGATATTAGTACAGTTTTTGAGCACTTGGCTCAAGTAGGTATAGGTGGGTTTAATGCATGTTGTTATACAGAAGTTGTACATGGGTGTCTGCAAATGCTTTAAATAAGCAATCCATTTAAATCTTAAGGTTTCAGTTGGAGGTCTTAATTGGTTCTAAAGCACTGTGCAAGTTTGGCTTTAATATTTTTCAGTAGTAAAACACGTTTAAAATCTTATGCACTCCTTGGTAAGAGAGCCCCTCAAGCATCAGCTCCTTTCCTGCTTCCTCTAGTCCTACACCTTCCTTGCCGGATGTCACCTGGGGCCACCAGCAGTAGCTTTGGGAACCACTGTTTGCCCCTGATAACACTTTGAAAAAAGAAACCTCTGCTTTTATATTCTATTTCATGGAGAATCGTTGGGCGTCTTGGTGGTAGTCTGTGTTGCAGGCAGGTGAAGCATGTCTCGTTTGTTGCCCTGCCCCTAGGGAGCTATTGTTGGGAGCACTGGACTGTCGCATCAGAAGAGAAGGGTCTTGTCCAGAGGATTTCTAAATCGCACCTAGTTTAAGTCTAGAGTCAAGATCGTTTAAGACTGAAGATTTTTTTTGGAAGGGAGGTTGGGTATGGAGGGAATGGGGCAGGAGATGTACATAGTTGCCTAGCTGTGCATGCGTGTAGAACTAGCAAATGTAATCTTTTGCATTAAAAGAGGATTTATCCAGAGAGAGTAATCTCTGCTTAAGCCTGCTGTGATCACATCCTTGACCTGGACCATAATCATGTGGTGAAAACCTGCAAAAGTACAATCCTAGAGAAAGGGCTGGAGAGGACCTCCAGAGGTTACATCTAGTCCAGTCCCCTGCTTGAGGCAAGATCATCTCTATCCTAACTATCCCAGACCAACCATCATCTAAACTTTACATAAGACAGCCATCAACCTTGTTGCAAGGCAGACCTAACACTCAAACCTGCAAAAATCCAGGGGAGCCACAGCAGCCAATGTCATATTTGTGGCTTGCTTTTCTCACTCTCCTGTCTGTAGTTTCTCAGCCCTGGATCAGATTTGCAACATGGCTGAGAAATGGTGAAGTCAGGTCTTTACATCAGTGTTAAAATTGGTGAAAAATGCCAGATCGGCAGCACTGGAGGCTAAATTTCCAACCATATCCAAGCACGGTTAGTAGTGGGTTCTAGCTGTGCACCTCAGCTCTCTGCGCCTTTAGGCTATTTTAGTCATCCTGGTTTGATGCATTTTCTGTCTCTTTGCTGAATGATTAACAAAAGAGCCCGGTGATTCTAGTTAGCTACTTCAAGAAGGGAAGAAGCAGAATGGTAGATATAGCATAAACCCAAACTTTATCAGGTAGCAGAAATAAACCTTTATACAGTATTTGTTGGAGGATTTTATGTGTATTCAATCTTCAAGTCCCTTCCATATTGCATAGCTGAATTGATGTATGGTATGCTGTTGTTGCCACCACCGGTTCTGTCCATTTTATGTTAATCATCTCCTTTTTCAATCTGGTGTCTTGGTAGGTGCCTGGCGCTCAGGACTTGGTGGACTTCTCCCCCGTGCACCGATGCTTGCACATATATTCTGTACTGGTAAGTCCACGCAGCGCGGTGTGTTGATGGCACTGAAGTGTGACTTGGCTTTGAATGGTGTGGGTCGGGAGCAGCTCCACATCATGCTTGGGGAAAAAGTTGTTACATAATGTGTGTTATACATGGGTGTTTTTAGTATACACTTTGATAGAAAATGGATTGCTTTTTCAAATTAGAAGCATGAGACTAAGGGGAAATAAGGCAATACCTGGGAAGCTGTAGTGGAGGAAGGGTTTTGAATGAAAAGCAATCTGCTAATTTATATTAGCAGACCACAAAGTTTATAAAGCAAAACTTTCTCCTGCCCTTGCAGTTCCTGGGTTTCTAGTGAGCCAAATACATATTTCTGAATCGCGTTATTTCCCTAAAAGAATTCTCCGTTAACCAGAGTAACTGTTAAATCTGTACAAAGCAATGTGTTGAGTAAGTATGAAAGAGCAACTTCTGGCTGTTTATTTCACCTCTCCTATTTTGAAGGGAGAGTTTTCCCTTGTTAAAATATCAAGGCATTTAATGCTGCCTAACAATTTGCAATTTTATTGCTTCAGTTCGGGTTTTTTGCAGATCTACATTACTTTGTCTTCCTTAACCCAACAGATCTTGATACTGTTCAAGAAAAAAGACCATTTGTGCTGCCATTCAGTTGATCACTATTTTGTTAGGATATATTTTTATAACAACTGTTCAACTTTGCTGGTCACCTATGATGGTGGAAAAGCCTTCCCACTGTAGGAAGACTGATACTCGCAGCAGTGGGTAGAAATGTGCCAAATACTCTCCTCCACAAAAAAAAATGTAGAGACAATAGCCTGTAACTAGTAAACCACTCAACCTGCTCACTCCTTTCCCCTCCAAACATCCCATCAGGCAGAGCTCTTTCCCTGAAAAGTCAGAGGAGCTACGATGCCCTCAGGGTCTTTGCTGTTGATTTTGCGGTCCAAGAAATGATTTTTCTTGGATCGCTCTCAAATACTCTGGGTGGCAGTATAAAACTCCTAACATACATCTCAGCGTTTTCAGATCCAGTTAAGTTTCCATCCGTATTTTGAAGTCCATGAGCCTAGAAATCGAAACACTCGATCTGCCTAGACCAGTGGGCCCAGGTCTTGTTTTCGAGAGCCTTACGATTAAATTAACATCTTGCTCCTCTCCACTGCTGACCCAGACATGGTTTTGCAGGTATCTAGATAAGAATGAATTTCCTTTTCAATAAGAGCAGATGAGGTGGCCTTTGTGAGTGATGCTTCAACCTTTACTCCTCCTGCATAATTAAAACTCCTGCAGAGACCTTTTAGAGGGCTCTTTGCAAGCGGCCAGTCAGTCTAAAGCCAAGGCAGTACATATGAGTGTGCACAGTTCAGCAGCTTAAACTCGCTTGCTACCCTGAAGCCAGACTTGAGAGAGACTTGTTTCTTTTATGGTAGATCTCAAGCCAGTCCCCCGAGCAATACGTACAAATGAGTTTGCAGAGGGAAAGGAATCATCATAAAAATGTATATATAATCTTTGTGTGTCTTCATCTGTTAATAATTACATAATTTGGCTACTCTGCAGTGATGTTTTATTGGCATGAAAAAGTTAACCTACCCAGAATGTGTTGCATTGAGTGTACTCATGATGTATTTGTCTTGGACAAAGACTCTTATTAAAATACTGTGTTGGAAACCCGGTTCAGGGAGTGTGCTAATTGGAGATTACAGCTGGTCTGAAGCCCTCACTAGATTTCAGTGTCATTTTATTTGGCAGAGCTTTAGTGATGTATCTGTATAATTAAAGCAAAATCAGGGACTGTTCTTGTAGCTTTGCATATATTTGTTTAATGGAAGGGCATATGTAATGCTATTATGTAAGAGCTGAAAATGGGACATTAAGTTTTTTTCCCCCCATCAGTAGGTGTTCAGAGTAATGGTGTTTATAGTACATATTTGCCATTAGACAATGAGATTTATTTTCTGGTTTACACAATGCTTACAGCATTTGCTGTTCGTTCTTTGTCTTGAAAAGCCCTTGGCTGTGTGGTCCACTATGGTATATTTTAAAAAAATGACCTTGCAAACGGGTTTCATGGCCAGTGCTCTGCACTGCTATGCAGCAGATCTGGATTTGATTGCTTTTCTGCTGGAGCTGGGAGCAAAGCATAATTAATGTGCTAGCTCAGCCAATATGTCCTGGGAGAGAGTGCATCTGGAGCCTCACTAATGTACTCAAACTAGCCAGAGTTGGGAAAAGTCGCATTAGATCAAGTCTGTCCCTCTTCTGAGGATAGAATACATTCCCCCAGCAGACGTGTACTATTTCTACCTATAGCACGTGGGTGTGGAGATGTTAGCAAGGTACTTAAAAAGCTCGAAGCAAGCTGTTTGGGGCCTAGCATTTTACCTAGCATTATAGAGGTGGAAGGTACTTTCCAAACACAGACCCCAGTGGGATAGAGGAATGGGTATGGTCCCTGTTTGACAGATTGGGGGGGGGGGTGAAAACACTGATACGGCAAGTCGCAGGGGAAACTTCGTGAATGGTTTAAAATTCAGGAGTTCCTGTCTTGTAGGCTGATGCCGAGACCACATGACCAAACCCCCACAGTGTTGAACCTTGGCCAGAAAGCCTAGAAGAAGCAAAAGTTAGAAGAGACTCTTCAAGATGTGTTTGGAAAGCAAGGACAGGGAAATAAAGCACCCAACTATGTAGAAACCTCCAGAGAGACTGGTTACCCTCTTCCTGACCTGTGGTTGCATCTGAGCTGGCTTGCTCGGGCCCAGCCAGTGTGGAACAATGTCGAAGATCAGACGAGCATCAAGGGAAATGGTCACATCAATGTCAGACGGAAGGATCATAATGTAATAGCTACCAAAAAAATCCTAATATTTGTCATTTACAATAGCGTTATCTAAATGCTTGGCCTGCAGTTAAAAAGGCACACTTTGAATAAACACTGCAATATTTATTATTTTTAGTGAAATCGACCTTCCAGTCACCTCGGTTTTATGGCTGTGCTGCTTATAAATTCCCAAAGGATTATTTGAAAAATCCTACTCATATCTGCCAGCCTTATCAGCAGGGCAGAAGTTCACATATTGTAACACGAGGTCAGCCTTCGGTCATGGTCTTGCAGACAGGGCCAGGCACCTGTAAATCCTTCCTTCAGCAACTAAGGCGAAGTACAATATCAAACAGGCAGGGAGACTTTTCCAGGAAGTGCTGAACTTTAGCAGGAAGGGCAAAGGAGAGGGAAAGAAAGTGAACAAGGGTCAGCCTGTGGTTAATTGAGCATTGGTCCTTGACTTGTAACAGAACTAGGAAAGACAGGCCCTGATAGGGATGCTTTATGGAATTGTTTGTCAGCAGTCCCTTTCGTTGTAAAAATATTGGGCAGTCAGCCGTGGCCTGGGGATCATCGGGAGAACGATGGCATTTTTAAATGGTGGCATTTAAACCCCCCCCCAAATGTATCTGTGCAATGCAGCTCTTTTTCAAATTAAAAGAATAGATTTAGGGATTTAGAGAGCAGTGAAAATTGGTTTGGGGCCTGGGGCATGTGACTGGTGAGAAGAGGAGAGTCTGAGGGAACCAGGCTGATTGAGCCTGCAGAAGGGAAGACTGAGGGGGATTGCAGAGCAGCCTTCACCTCCCTGCAGGGGGGCTGCAAAGGGGATGGAGCTGGGCTGGTCTCAGTGGGGGCAGATGACAGAGCAAGGAGCAATGGGCTCAAGCTGCAGCAAGGGAAGTAGAGGTTGGAGATTAGGAAAAACTTTCTCATGTGGAGCATAGTAAAGCACTGAAAGAGGCTGGTCAGAGAAGTTGTGGACTCTCCATCCTTGGAGGTTTGAAGACCTGGGTAGACAAAGCCTTGGCTGGGATGATGTAGCTGGGGCTGGTCCTGCGTTGAGCAAGGGCTTAGACTAGATGCAACCTCTTGAGGTCCCTTCCAGCCCTCATGGTCTGTCATTTGGGGATTTACAGTACACTCATAAGCTGTGTGGAAGAGTGTTTTGGTAGTCTCATTCCTCACCCAGCATCTAAAACAATAGGGTTTTTCCCAGATTGTGTTCTCTGGATGCAGCAAGAATTACAACATGTTGACTCATGCGGGGAAAGTCGGACCTTATAGGGCATGCATCTTTTTTCCTCATTGCTGGCTTATTAGTTTCATTTGGAACAACCCCTACACATGCTTAGTCTCCTGATGGCACTCCTGGCTGTAGTACCTGGCATTGTTTTGGTTGGGACTGCTTTTGAAATGGGAGTTGCTGATACCCTGCCTGGAGTAATGTTGGGAGTCACCCGCAGAGCCCCGACAGCCCCTCTCTGCTCTGATGGTATGACCACCATAAGGCCAAGCGAACTGCATATAAATAGCAATACATACCCAGTTCTTATTTTGCAGTAAGACATTATTTAAAAGTACCCATTTAACATTCTTGTGCAAATCTGCGGCTTGGTTAGCCCCCTGGGTTTTTGCATGTATATCTGCATCTAACAGCGGTACAGAAGTATGCTGGATTGGGACATATGTATTTATAAAGCAGGGAACAAACTACAGCATATCCGAGTTGTGATTCTGCCACTGAGCTTTAAGTTCTAGGTTCTCCTTGACCAAGGGAGCATGCAAGCTGCTTTGATCTGTACCCAAAATAAAGCAGGAAAGATGAGCTTCTGGCCAGATGGTTTATCTGGTAGAGCCTCTGAACAGCTGTTGTGAGTCTTGTATTTCAAGGCCAAGACATGGAATTGCTTCGCTCTACATAATGTAAAATGAAAAACAGTTTTTATTTCATGTTTCCCATAAGTTAAAGCAAGTAGGGAGAGGAACCTCATCCAACAACAGTAATTTAAGAGCAGCGCGCAAGTCAAAAACAAGAGTCAGTGGAGTCCTGGGCTATGGTTTCAGCAGAATCTGTGACACTTGAGGTTTGGGCTCACTGTGAAGTTTTGCTGGCAGTGCGAAGTGGGCTAGGCATGCAGAGACATTATGTGCACATAGCTGATGAAAGTCATGCCAGCAAAAGCCATGGCAAGGACACGGCAATACCAAAAGAAGGGGCCTTTCATTGGCTTAACTCGTGCCACTCAGGGAGGTGGTGGAGCCAAGGTACCTGCAGGGAAACCCCTCTGTTGGCACGTTCTGCCTCGGCTGTGGGGCTGTGCCAGCACTGCTCCAGCACAGAGCTCTGTGGTGTAGACCTGCCTGGTGATCCCCGTATGGCGGTGTAGAAAGGAAAAGGGGGGGGGGGGGGAGTGTGTTTCAGTTCATTTGAAACTCTTAGTGTAGACTCATTTTAATACTTTTGGCTTGAGGCTGCAGAATGTTAATTGAAGAAGAAAGGCTTCTCTTTGCAGGCAGTGAGAATGGCTTGCCCGTGTTGACTTGAGATTTGTCTTCTCGAGTTGTTTTTTTAACCTCATATTAATTGACTACCAGCTAGCTTGAGGTTTCTAACATGCCTGTGAAGGCCAGTGCGGATATGCTCCATGCTTTGAAACAGGCTGCAAAGGGATCGAGTTAGGCTAAAGAACAAATGTCCAAAGATATCTATTTGGTTTTAAACCAAATGTAGACATGGATTTAAGGCTACAGAGCTTTGTTCCTGTTTATGTCTTAGCCTTGCTCCTCGTTCTCTTTATGATGTCCAAAGTGAGTCCTACTTTGAGAGTTAACTATAGAAATACTCCCCTTCTTGCTCAGCTCAGGTCTCCTTGTCTGGTCATCCCCTTTTCCTTGCTTTAGTGACTAATGTATTTTTTAAACCGCTTTTGCTTGCCTCACCCCGGCAAAGCCAACACTGGCTGGGAGAGGGAGCCGTAGTCTAGTTTGGATCACTTGTCCATAGGGTCATTGGTTAAATTTAGATTGCAGGTAACATTAGAGCTAGTGTTTCATGAACCACAGGGGAACCCCGGGAACTTTCAGGATCCAGATTGCATTTGTAAGTCTTGCAGTTAGTCGTCGTATCTCCTTGCCTGTAAACGGAACAGATTTAATCTGGAATTCAAGACCCTGTAGACATGGAGCACTGCAAGGCTCTCCCTATACCCACGTCTTAGATCCAGGCTACAAGACTGACATTTTTCTCCCTTTTCTTCTGTCTACATCAAAGTATTAACCTTCCTCCTCTTGGGATGTTTGGTCCGATGTTTCATTTGCATTGCAGACCGCCAGTTATTGCTTTGTCTGCCATTATTGATGATCATAGATCTTCCTTAGTTTTCTTCTTGTCCACTGCCCAGCACTGAGACCGTAATAAAATAATGCGTTTATCCCTGTATGAGCTGATAGTCTATTTGACTTAAACTGTCATTTCAATAATATAGCTGCCCAAATGCACCTTTGCTGTGAACTGTCCTGCCTTTTCCTCATTTGAAATTCATTAATACTGGAATGCAAACTGCAATTTGGGTTGTTTGTGGCAAATTTCTTTTTAAACCAGGGTTGCAAAGTGTGTTTCCACATATCCTTGGGAACCTAATGCTATTTAAAATTGTCTCAGCTCTTTTTTTCTCTTCCCCCCC
>JAGPOW010001338.1:1106801-1123977 GCA_030014935.1 Caiman crocodilus | reverse complement strand
AGTGAATTCAATCCATGATCGCTATCTTCTGGGTTCCCTTGTGCCTGCAGTTTCCCCGCCAGGCCATCTGCTATAGCGAACGCCAAGCCCATTCCTGCGTTGGGTGACGGCCCTGTGTGCAAGAACCTACGTGAGTGGTTAGATTTGTCTGACCGCTTCTCCCAGCAGATCTAGTCCAACTAGGGATCAATCCTGCAATGGTAATGTTGTTAACATCATGCTTTAACCAACCTGGCTTAACAGCCGCTTCCATTAGAAGATGAAGCAAATGTGCAAGTTGAATAGATATGTAGATATTTTATTTCCCCTGGGCTTAAAATGCCCCACAACAGTCTTAGCCCTAGAATTTCACAGCATGATTTTACTTGCTGCTAAGGTCATATGCAGGGTGGGTATGTTTTGTCACTTCAAAGTAGTGAAGTTGAATGGGTACAATGAAGAGACTTATTGCCAAGGAGAGCAATAATAAAACCATCCTTAGTGTAATGGCATAGTATTTTTTTCTAATGTGAAGGTCTCCCATTTAAGTGGCATATTTCCTGTGATCCTTTTCCAGGCAATTAATGCAAAGTGCTTGTCTGTCAGTGATTATTAGCTCTGTACTAAGAGGTAGTGATTAAGAAAGCAAAATGCTAAACAGAAAAAATATAAACGACCTGAATTCTTCTCCGGCTAGTGCTTTCCTAAAAGCTTTTTCTTTTTTCTTCCCCTGCCCCCCTCCCCTCTATTTGCCGTTGCCTTTTGTCTTCCTCTTTTCATGTTCCCTTTGCCCCCATGGTTTTGTTGCACTTGGGAGCAATTCTGCACCTCTCGCCAAGCTCTTTGAGGTAGTCCTGTTGAAAGGAAAGGCGGTATTAACAGAGTAAGGTGCTATTCCTGTGAATGAATCCTTCGTTGCTGATTCGTAGCACTGATTTCTTTTCCAGAAGGGATGTAGCCAGCTCCTTCTGTGCAAAGCTTGTATTGCAAGCAATATTGCCTTCAAGAGCTTTGTATATTGGGACCTTATGATGAGTGGTTGTCTCTTGGTTTTTTGTGTTTAACTAGTATCCAGTCTAAAGCTCTATGAACTTAAAATATGGTATGAAATGGATGCTAACCGTAAACCCTTTCCACTTACGTCAGTTCATTGGGACTTAATAAAGGTGCTGGAATATTCTTGGAAATGGAAAAGACGACTGGTAATGCAGACAGATATGAAAAACAGTACACGCAAGGCGGATATGCCGCGGCTTAACTGTGTAGGACACCTAAACTGATGGGAGATTGCCAGAGAGATGACCTGAAAATGTTTAGCTGCTGCTGTTGTAAAGAGGAAATCTCATTCTGCATCATCTTTGGCCAGACCCGACTACATTTTTGTCTTCTAGGCTATAGTCATGTTGTAACTATGGTTTTTCTAGCGAGGCCTTAAAAATGAAAGGGGGGAGGAACTTGGGGGAAGCCATATTTTGCAGAATGCAAAACACAGGCTACCTTGTTCAGTCAATGCAGCTTAGGTCAAACGTAGTTATGAAAAACAGATGAATTCTGGTGATCAGGTTGTACTTGTAACAATGGCATATTTGTCAAACACAGCCATTTATTGAAAACGTTACCCAGTGCTCATCTTGGAGATTGGTTTCTTTCTTCCAGCTCACGTTCTGTTAACCTGTAAAGGTCTAGTCTGGCAGAGCTTGCCCTCCTCTCGGAGATATGGGACAGAAGTTTACTTGAAAATGGACGTGGATTCCTCTTTAGCTACTGAAGTCTAGAGAAGTGCATCTCATGTTGGCATGTGCTCCTTTGTCCTTCACTGTTGCGGAGAGTGGCACTTTCCAACAGAATGACGAAGAGCGGTCCCTAGTAAATGTATTCAAAAGAAACTTATTGTATGGTTTAACGCGAATTCAACTCTCTCAGCCTTGTAAAGGTTTAGCTTATGACCTTCCTACAGGGGCTCCTCCTGCTGTGGCAATACAATGGTGTTCTGTTTTTCTCTCCCAGGTATGTATGTGGCCTTTATCTTGCTTTTATAGATGGGGAACTTGAGCCAAGACACAAAGAGTATGGGGGCACAACAGCCTGCTTCAGGGTACCGGTGTGAACTTTGGTATGTTCCTGCTCCATAGCATCTGCCAACTTTTGGCTTGTGGTAATGCAGACTAATTCAACCCTGTCAGTTATCTACCTCCCACTTTCATAGATTTTGTAGACATTAGGGCTGGAAGGGACCTTGCAAGATCATCGGGTCCAGCCCCACTTGCAGTGGGAGAAGAGCATTTATACCCTAACTAACCGCTAGTTATTTCTAGCAGTTCCCACCTTTGTTGGAACTTGTTAGTATGCCCATGCCCGTAGTGGCTTATCCAAATTTACACAGGAAGTGTTCAGCCGAAGGAAATTGAATCCAGATCCCCAAGTTCAGGCCAGCACCCTGACCGTAGGATCTTTTCCAGTTCTTCGACCCTTCCTGTTCTAGACCAGGGACCAGATCTGGCCCAGAAATCTCTGACCCAGGCCTGGGTGGCACCCAGCTACACCAAATCACCTGTCCCCTCTGCAGCACCCTCCTTTGCAGTCCTGCCCTTCCTGCTGCTTTCTTATGTCTGAACTTTACCTTCAGTGGAGGGGGGCAGATAGCGGGGGCTGGAACTGATGATCTTATGAGGTCTCTTCTAGCCCCAAACATCTATGAAAGGGCTATAAATCTGCAATGAGGGTAAGTATAGGCAGCTTGAGCTCTTTGGGGGAGGTGGGGGAAGGTGCGGGGGGAGAGAAGAGATTTGTGGTCAGTAGCTACATTGCAAGCTCCAGCTTGTGGTGGCAAAAGGTTGCTGAACCCCTGTCCTAGACGGGGGTGGGTCAGTGCTGCTGTGTGCAGTCTGAGACCGCCTCATTTCCCCAAAATGCTGCCACTGACTCCTTATTTTTGTAGCTTGTAGTCAGCGCATTGGCAAAGCTTTTGAGGATGAAAAACAATGTAGAAGAGAGAGTCATTACTCTTCTTTTTATTGGTAGCTCTTTTAAAGCAGGTTAGTCCAAAATGCATGTTTAAAAATATCTCTTAAATACCTCTCTCTGCCCCCAAATTGATCCTCCGCTTCCAGAGAGCTCTGCCAACTCCTAGAAAGCAAGGCTATAATTCTGGATAACCCTGACAGCAAATGCCTCGGGAGACGCTGTTCTTTCTAGCTGGCCCGTGGGCATGTTGCACCATCTATAAGTATTTATTGCCCCTTGAGGTTCCTAAAGTGTGTTGGATGCTTTACAAAACAAACTCGAACTCATGATCCCTGCCTCGGAGAGGTTTGGAGCCAAACGCAGTCAGGTTGCTACGTGGGGGGTAACTGGTAGGGCTGTGAGGAAGGCCAGAGATGCAGCAGTCGGCTTGAGTGATTGCTCTAGCGAGGGCAATGCACATACGAGTCGTTCTAGGAAAATTCTTTTAAAGCTCAAGTTGAATTAAAATGGACTTTTCAACTTCCTTGATTGTAAAGAGAAGGAATCTGGACTATTTCAGTCCCTAGCATACTCCTCGGGCAAGATGGATCAGATGCAGGAACGGACGTGGGAGGAGGGGTGTGTACGGGGCCATTTAGACATGCACCCTAAACGTGCCCTATTAAACACTTCATCACTTGAGAAATTCCTACCAATGAAAGCGACTGAATTAAGGAAAAAGTTGGATTTCATATGAGGACCGGGCGCTCTTCCTGCATGTGCTCCGGTGTTTGAACTCCTGGGAGGTCGCTACCAGTTGGAGATAATTTTGGCTATTAATCAGTCAAATGGATTAGATCTGCCAATGCATCTTAATGTGCACATTATTTTTTTCCCCACCCATTCTGAGGAGTATTAGCTGCAGAGCAATGTGAAAGCCAAAGCTATCAACAAAGAAAAACGTAGTTTCTCGCTCACGTTTTTAAAGATCAGCACGATAATGATTGCGTTCGTTTGCCAGCTGCAGTAGCTCCAGATTGTGTGCTCTTCCCTCCTTAAGCTGTCTTCTAAACAATTGGGCAAGGAAATGCTGGCGTTTAGTGGGGGCAAGAGCCCGGGGTATTCATTCTCTCTCTCTCTCTCTCTCTCTCTCTCTCTCTCTCTCTCTCTCTCTCTCTCTCTCTCTCTCTCTCTCTCTCTCTCTGTGTGTGTCGGAGAGAATTTAAAAAATATATTTGAAATACATAGATTTTTTTTTTTTTTTTTTAAATACCAAAATGTAATCTTTAAAAGTCTTATCACTCAGAATTTGAGCACCAAAGTAGCCTGTGATTTCTTCCAGTTGTCCTGGAAGTGCTGTGGGATTGGGAAGAAAGTCTGTGCTCAGTTGTATGCTTTTCTAGATTTTTTTGAGTAAACATTTCAGAAACCACACTTAACCAAGAGTGGCGGAAGGTAGAGAAATTGTCTTTTGGATAAATTGAAAATCTGTGGTTCTGCATGGCATATTAGGGGCTGAATAAAAGCAGCAATACCGAACAAGGAACCAAAGAGTGATAGACGCCTACAATAGATTTTTTTTTTTTTTTCAGTCGCTCTTTTATATGCAAAGGAAAACATTCCTGGCTCGTGTTTTATACCTTTGTGAATTGAGTCTCACTGCTCTGGTGCAAGGTTAGCATTTTACAGACAGGGAGAATGAAACGCAGAAGCTGGCTTCCCCAGGTTCGCCGGCGGTCCTGGAAAGAGATCCCAGATCTTCTGACGTCAGTCCCTTGCCGTGACAACTCTAGGCTCTTTCTGAGTAGCTATGCTTTGCTTTG
This sequence comes from Caiman crocodilus, assembly GCA_030014935.1. Taxonomy (NCBI): domain Eukaryota; kingdom Metazoa; phylum Chordata; order Crocodylia; family Alligatoridae; genus Caiman; species Caiman crocodilus. Next base: position 1,119,232 of record JAGPOW010001338.1, on the reverse strand, counting down.
CTTTTTTTTTAAGAAATGCTTTAATTAAAGAGCGTTCAATGAGGCAGCGTCCTGTGTTTCAGCAAAGGAGTCTCAGGTCTCAAAGGTTCATGGAGCTACATTCCAAGCATTAAATAAAATTCATAGTGAATTTCAATTTTTCTCCCATGATGCAATAGTACACTTTTACCTGAGACCAGCAAGCCCAGGAAAACAGAAGAAGATCAAATGGATTGTGAAAAGCAGTGTATCAGCATTCCTGTTCCCATGTGTTGAAGCGTAAAGGCTTAATACAGACATTTGGGGGCAGGTTAAATTGATTTGAAATGACTGCCTGGTGTTGGGTAAGCTGGGATGGGAGGGGTGTTAATCAGGGAGGTTGGGGGTGCAGGCTGGGGGAGATCGGGGTCCATTGGGGTGAAGGGGGCAGGCATGACCGCCGTGTGCAGGGGGTGGTGTCCCTCCAGGAAACCTACACCCTCATCCCTCCCACTCCTCTCCCCACCGGGACTTGCTTGCTTGGCTCTGGCAGCGGTGAACGCTGATAAAAGCGACTGCACCCGGAGTAGCTTGTGGGATGGGGGTTGAGAGCGCTGGCTGCACAGAGAGCAAAGAGCTGGGGGGGAGCAAAAAATAGACCAGTGCAAGGGAAGGGGTGTGGAAAGAGTACCCCCGGAGCTGAGGCCAGTGGCTGGGTTTTCCCAGCCCCAGGGCTGTGCAAGGGCACTACCAAAAGTTTCACGCACCAGTTTGACCTAAATTGAATGTGTCTGATACTGCATAGTTCCAGGTTTATCTGAAACCAGGTTCTGTAATTTGTAGACCAGTTCGAGTCCATGGGATTTCCTTTCAGTTACAGGTTTAGCCCGATTGTCGGTCACTGAGACTGGGGCGAGCCATTTGGAACCCATTTTAACCTCCCCAATGTCTGTACCTGGCCAGTAAGCCGTTTGCTTCGTGAAATGCTTTGATAGAAGCAAAGCACTCATTTTTCCCGACAGGGCCAGTTATCTCTACTCTAAGTTTTAATGCTACCTTTGTTATTTATCATGGCATCTGAACACCTTCCAGTCAAGCAACATGACTATAATCTGTTATTCTGGATCTTCATGTCAGCAGGGAATGCACATGCCATGCATTTGCAGTGTTTTATGTACACGCCATTTGGTGATGGCTGGCCCTCCAGCTACCTGTGCTGTGCCTTGCATTTGGAGTGGAGGTGGTGAGATTTGGGGTGGACTCGTTCCTGTGACAACTTGTTTTACACTCTCTGACCACAAGCCTCACTCTTCAAAAATTAAAAAAAAAAAAAAAATGTAAGTTAAATAAAATCTCTCCTGTCCAGGAGAACTTCACTCCTTTGATAACTGAGGTTAGAGAGGAGCACCTCTGCTGCGAGAACCCTTTTTCTGGTTCTCCAAGCAATGCTTTCGGTATGCTGTGTCCAAGCCATCCCTTGAAGACAAGGTTCGCACCCTGATGTTCAAAGGAAGGTCAGCATAATGAGCAGAGGATGGGTTTGATGTTTTCCTGATAGTCTGGACCTCTGGGAAAAGTGTTATAATGGCGTGTGCTCTTCAGAATTTGCTACAGGCTGATGGCTTTAACCACATTTTCCCAAGACAGCCCTTGGAAAAATGCCAGGCCTTAGCTTTAAGTCATTTTTTGACTTTGGAAAAATTAATGGAAAAAGTTTCCATTGTGAAGGACTTGAACGACAGTGGGTCAGTTTCTTTTCAACACTGGATTCCTACTTGAAATCTCTGGGTTTATCTTGTGAATTGAGCATTAATCTCGTGGGGCAGCCTTAGAAGGATCACTGGTTGTGGGGCACCCTGGTTGAGGATCACTGGTTTATCCTACGTGTGTGTGCACATGGGTATTTTCGGTGACTTCTGCTCTTAATGCAGAAGATGCATGCACCAAAGCCATGATTTCTCCTTATTTTTGTGCCCGACTCCTGGGTGCAGCAGGGAACCACTGGAGGCCATAGCCTGTGGTGAGCTGGTTGCTTTTGTCAGGGCAGACTACCACATACCGCAGTTTTTAGGTGCTCCAGGATTGATCAAGGTGTTGGCTACTTGTCACACATCAGATTAACGAGAGCAGGCCTCGGACTCCCAGCAGGTTTCCAAGGGCAGGCCTTGCCTTGGGTAAGTTTGGTCACGACTGTGCTGTACACTGCATACTTGTAGAAAATGCAGGCTTTTGATAAGACTCAAGGAACTCAGGCTTCCTGTCTTTTATAATTGCGTTCCTGCCCATGCACACATTTCCTCTTTTGAGCTGGTTCCCCTAAAAAGAGGGGACAGAGAACAGGGGAGAGAGACATGTTAGTAATTAGCCATTTCAGTGGAAAGTTGGTGTGCATGACTGGGAGACGCTAATTCCTGATTTCTAATTCTAGCTTAAATACAGTTGTGGTACATACAGCCTTGGACAAATGATTTAAAAGTTCTGTGCCTCAGATAGTACTGTGCTCTTGACTTAAAATTTATAAGCTGATTTGATCTTTTGCATAACATGGGGCCTAACATTTTACCCAGCGCCTCCTTCATCCAGCCCATCATTTCCGACCGAGTGGCAGCAGGTCTCTTACGAGAATAGCCATTCCTTACCTGGTTAGAAAATGTGAATACTTGTCTAGCCGAAACGGGTAGCGCAAGGATAAATGTAGTTCCTAGTTAGGAATAACTCGGAAGAGAGAAGTACTTTTCAAGACCAGAGCGGGAATAACGGGACTGACCCATCTTCGTTTTGTTTTCGTCGTGTTCATTCGAACAAGTACATCTTAGACGTGTGGTTTGCTAAGCGTGGTCAGGATGGAAACTCCTTGGGGGTTTACCCTTTCACCGGCATGGTGCAACCGTTTGTCACCCCAGGTCAGAGGTTATGAAAAGTAGTGGTCAATTAAAGCTTTATTGGATGTAGCTGGCCATGTTCTGAAAGGAGCCAGCCTAGCCAAGGCCACTAATAAAGGCCCTTTGTTAAGATATTTAATAAATTAACACTTGGGTTTGGAGGGGAGGGGTGCGAGTGGATTACAAAGGCCAGGCTTGTTAATCATAATGTTTACTCTCTTCAAAAGCCCGGGCCCCACCGCTCCATAATCTTTAGTGATCAGATTTTTTTTCTTTCCTTAGTACCGCAGACTGTTGCTGGCCTCTGCAGGGGAAGTTCTTCTTTGGGTCAGGCCTGGGACACAGCGAGGAGGAAGTGCCAAGACAAACACGGGTTACAAGGGCCATCACGCTAATAAACAGCACTCATTAGTCAGAAGGTCAGGCAGCTCGTCAGCTGCTTGGAACGGGGACAAGAGTTAGCACAGGTTCATATTGCAAGCAAATTGAGTGAAAGCTTGATTTGAGTAGTCTGCGCCGTTTGGCAAGTGTCTCGGTGGATAGTAATGGATTGATAACATTGGGATTCCCTGAAGCAGCATTCCTTTTCTGCCTGCCGCCTTACTTACTGGAAGGCTTTGCTAATTCATCTTCAGCGTGTCCTTACCTCGTGGAAGACAAATACAGAAACGCAAAACCCTGTGGAAGTCACGTTCACTGGTATGCCTGGGATCCCAGGCACTGGCTGTGTGCGTGTGCAAATATGTGTGTGCATCTCCTCCTTGGCGTTCCCCTCCTCCCCCGGTAGGGGGCATCTCTTACTCGTGCTTCTTTGTCCCGTTTTCAGTGCAGCCCGATCTATAGGGCCGCCTTTTTAAAAAGCAAATAGAGCGTTTGACCTGCTGTGCAAATTAGCCATATGGCGAAGTGTAATATCCCGCTGACCCTCATTACTGAGCACTAGGAAAAGCACTCCCCTTTTCACATGCAAACATATTAAAGTGGCCTTTTCAGCGTTTTCCCCCATATAAAACTGTCTTCACTCCCATGGCCAGGCAGTTAAAAGGGAACTCCAGCTGCAGCCAGGATGGTGAAATTAAAGGCTTTACCCCTGCCTAAATGGAAAATAGATATTGCTTCCTATAGACTAAGCGGAAAGAACAATGCTGCACTGACATCCTGATCAATAAGGAGGGATAATGCCCTTATTTTCTCAGAGGAGGGAGCCCAGGCTCCTTAGAGAGGGTGGCTGCTGTGAAAACACCCCGAAGAGGGGGGAAATCCTTTTTTTTATATATATATATATAAAAGTGTGTGAGTGTGTAATATATATTCTTAAGCCCATCATGACTACCTCTGTGGTTCTGGAAGGCATATCAGCATCCGAGAGTTGACGGAAGTGGTCAGCCATGCAGTCATTGGGCGTATGAGAGAAACCATCACACGTGTCTGCTCCCAAAATGGTTGTTAGGCCTGCTTCCAGCTTCTCATCCACTCTCCCCACCAGTAAAACCTCTCTGATGTCAGTTTAGTGGAGCTCGTGTGCTGGCAGTGCAGGCTTCGAGCTAGCGGAGACCTGCGTGAGCGGGGGAGCCTCATCTGGACGGGGCTGGAAGGACCTTTGTCTCTGAATCTTCAGACCTTCGTCCCCGGGAGGCAGGCTGGTGTTACTCGGCCCATCTCCAGCCGGCTGGCAGCTGCATGCCGCATGCGTTTTACTGCTTCCCCCCCGGTTAATGGGGGCTCACATGGCCTTTCAGTCTGTGGGGCATGGATTTCAAAGAACTTACTTCAGTCTGACCTCACTTTACATTTTAGGTTTAAAACAAAAAAGTGAGCAAAAGCTGCAGGTTTTAAATGCTCACTGGGTTGTGTTTTTCTCTGTTGCTCTTGAAATCTCACTAGTCCGCACCCAGTTCTTTAATTTTGGCTTCTGGAGGTATCAAGTGATCTCTAAATGCTGCTTCCCTTTCACACCGGCTTCCTGCTCTGGCCACAGCTTTCAAGGTGTTTTGAATAGCCAGCCACAAAATCCACAGGTTCCCTTTCATGCTCCGTTCTCTACAAGCTGTGGAGAGGTTAAACTCCTCGTGCACAAATTTACTGTGTTGTACTGAAGCCCAGCAGTGGATGTGGATTGACTGGGCTTAGAGGATTTGAAATGAGATGAAGCAGGTTTTCTCTAGCGGGCAGTCTTATAGACTCTACCCTAGTTTGGTAGGGACTTACAGTGGATATTACGTTGGTGGACATGGGTGAAACGGGGGTGTGGGAAAGGAGTTTGCCATATTCTGTGACCTAGAAGACTTTGGACTGTGGCTACTGTACTGGATGTACTTGCAAGGGGAGGAAGGCAGCATGAGAAACTTCAGGTGCTGCCATCTTACCTGTTTTGTGGATAAAGAGAGCTGCTGTTTCAAGCCCAAGTGACGCATCTGTGCTTGTGGTAGTTCATTTGACGATCTGGTGATGAAATATGGTAAAAAGAAAAAACAACTTCTGTGTTTGCCATCTTCCTCAGTGCCATCAAGTCGAGCTGCCTTGTGGAAGAGAAATTATTGAACAATACTGAACGGGGGAGGGAGGCAGCCACAAGCAGGAAGCTATGTAGTTGTAATGTCCAGCACATAAGAAACTGAAGTTTGTGAGATCCAGGTGACTTGCCATCTCGTCATGCTGGAGGGGTTCAGGACAAGATTGCCATTTGCTGCCGTTGTCATCAGTGTGTCATTCCAAGCGTGCAGCGGTTGTAGAAATTGCAGTGGGCACTGATGAGAGTGTGCAGCTGTAGGTATTGGAGGGGGAGGTCTTCTGCACAAGGGGCCTGAACTTCATAACGAGCTTTTGGCTGGATTTTTTTTCCTTTTTCTGTTAGCCTCCTTTTGTCTTCTGTTCCCCATCAAAACGTGTTTAATATAATCAGATGTTGCTGTTCTGTGCTACAGTCTGAGCTGGGCAAAGGGTTTCTCTTGAACTCCGGTCCAGCAGAGCACTTCATGTGCTTAACTTGAGCTCAAAGGGTCTCCCTGTGTGCTTCACTTTGGGCTACTTGTGCATCTGCTTAAGAGCTGTACTCTAGACTGGGGCTTCGTTTCCTTGGAGTGCACATCAACTAGTGATCTCACTTCATCTTGAGGGTTCCCAAGCACCTTACAAACTTACCTTTCAGCTTTGCAGATTTTCATGTTGCTCTGTGCATTGCTAAGTGCCAAACAACCATGAACCTCTTCACATGCCACTTTAAAATGCTCTGTCTTCCACAAATCATTTAGAGGTAATCCATGAGATTCCAGAAATTTTGTACTGCCTCAGACAGGTACCCTCACCTGCTCTATGCTATGATGAGATGCAGAGTGCTGGGCTAGATGGACCTATGCTCTTACTCTTACAAGAGTGTACAGTGTCTGGATTACTACTTGTAACAGCACAGGGTGCTCTGTTACAGGGCCTGAGTGGCAGCTGGGTGGCCCGCAGTTGCCTGCAATGCCAGTTAGGCAGAGTTGCCCAGTTGGGAGCAGGGCCCAGCTGTGTTCCTTAAGAGCTAAGCTCTGAGCTGCAAAGGGGAAGCAATTTGCTGCTGCAACCAAAGGAACAACACTTGGCTGAGCTGCTGCTCACAAAACATCCCTTGGAGGTAAGGGCTGGGGCTGGGGGGAAGGAGGAGACCCCATGGTCTGGGGGTTGTCGAGAAAGTGCACCCTGCCGAGTGGCTTGGTAGGATTATCTGTGATGGGACAGTCCCCAAGAAGTGCCAGGTCAGTTACTGCCCTGGTGAAAGGCAAGTATGGGGCACCACCTAACCCCAGCCCCAGATTCCTGGTGGGTGAAATGGAGCAGGAGGAACCCAGACTCACCCAGGGTACTGAGGCAGGGCCATAGTTGGTGGAGGGACCTGTGGCAGTGCCTAGACTCTTGGTGGAGGTCTGAGGCTGCTTATAGGAGCCATTGTAAAGCTCCCGGGGGTGGGGCCCTGAGCCTTGGAGCTATTAAGGAAACTTCTGTGGCCAAGGATAAGGGGATAGCTCGGGGAGGGTTGGGGATAGGGCTCGTGAGACTCTGCAACTTCAGTTCCAGAGCTGCCTAGCTGGAAGAAAACATTTGCAAGGCATGGGATATGATAAGGGATGATCAGAGAGCTAGATAGGTATAGATTATAGGTATAGATAGGCCCTTGTCATCAGGGCTGATAAACATGCAGCCTCCTGCCTGATTTAACATCAGATAATTAGTAACATCAAGGCATGGCAGGCAAGGTGGCCTGCTGGCCCTAAGACACCTGGTGAGCCTGTGGTTAAACCAGCCCCGGGACACCCTCTTGTTACACTACTGTAAACTTAAACAGCTTTGGAAAAGGAGCTGTGGGTTTGACATTTTGCTTGTTGCAGAAAATTGGGAGAAGTAACACTATGGACTGGAAATAAAAGTAGTCAAGTGGATCAGCTGTACTGGGATGTGTTGTGGCACAACTGATCTGCTGTTATTGGGGGAAATGCGACATGTGACAGGTGACGCGTGTTGCATTGGGTACTGTAGCATCGGGGGGGCAGCATGGTCTCCCAGAGGTTGGTCCCATGTGCGCTGAAAATTTCCACGCAGGATTAGGCCCCTTAAGCCTTGGGAATACCTACCTGACTTCCTGTGCTTATGGAAATGTGGCCTGGAAATCATGGGGGTGCATCTCTAAGCAGGGAAACTGGTTTCCCCATTTCTGGAGATGCACCCTAGAGATCCTGGAGACATTTCTCTATGAAGAAGGGTACCCCAGTTTTTCCTGCATGTGAAAACATACCCTTGGAGATTTGCAGGGGGCACATTTCTGTAAGAGACAAAAGCCATCCCCCAGAGCACCTTCCTGGGGCAGCTGGAGAGTGCGAGCAGATCCAGGTTGCTTCCGCGCTCATGCCAGAAAGCAAGCAGACATCCATCACTAAAGTGGCACAAATTAACACCACCTTTTGTCAGACCTGAACATTTTGGGCAGTCGCGGCGCGACGAGGCATGACTGACTGTGCACTTGGGCTGTGTGCCACCGTAAATTTTTTTTTTCTGGTGGCAAAAAGGCAATGAAGCAACATCTGTTTCCACCCATGGCCTATACTAGGAGTGAGGTCAGAATCATGCTGTTCTCTAGTATTTATTAATGGGTGTACGGTCATAATGTTGTATTATTACAAATGTATGATCGTTTAATTAAAATGAGCAGCAGCCATTCCTACCAGGTGAAGAGTAAGTGTGGAGGAAAGGGTGGATGTAAGACGTGTGTGGTGCACCTAGTTGAGACTGGGGGAGCTGACTTTGCCCTAATGTAATCCCCAGAGCTAGAGTTCAGCCTGAACTGCACCACTGCAGGGAGGTGGCACGAGGAGATCTTTAATAAATAGATGTGATAAAGTTGATTGAGCGTAGTTTTGTAAAGTGCATGCTTGGTAGGGGGACGGGGAGGCTGTTAATGGCTTCAGTGTTAGTCTTCTGCCCCTTGTACTGAGAACATGGGATTAATTTCCACTTGTGACCGAAGAGCAATTGGCAAGCAGGCCTGTGTGAGCACTAAGGACTCCTACAGACATGCAGCAAGGCTGCTCCAATGTGCTGTGAATCCAGCATGTTGGAGCAGACTCGATTAATGGAGTCTTAATTAACATCCTCCTGCGTCACGTCCCTGCCCTGAAGAATGGCGGTGGGGTGTTTTAACCTAACAGTCATTCGGTGAGCTTCAGTTCAAAGCGCCCTGCCACCACTACACGCGGATACACTTCACTCGAGCGCTTTTAATTTAGCACGGCTTGCTAATTAAAGCAGCCCCCTGGAGCGCGTCTGTAAAGCCCCTAAAACGTCCCATATACACTTGTTGTGAATGGCTGGCTGTTTCCAACTTCTGGAAGGAGTTGGGGGTGTGTAATGAAGGGTGTGATGCTTTTTCAGCTTTGATTTTCTTTATTTCTTGAGAAGCTAAGCATCTTTTCTGTCTTTCTAAAGAAAAGTGTGGGGGCAGGCTCCTGAAGCAGCGGGTGCCTGAGAAAAACCTCCGTGGAACAAGGTCTAGAGAGGAGCACAAAAAGCCAAAAAAATTCTTTTAAGAAAAGCCTGGGCTGAGCAGTAGCATGTAGTAATACCTCAATAAATCCAGGTGGGAAGATGTTCTGGTTTAGGATGCTCGCAAACGGGTGGGAGATGGAGATTATTGTTAACCCATCTACTTTCAACCGAGCCCCAGTATCGATGACATAGCACGTGCACCCCTGAGGTCGGCCGTGCACCTGCTGAAAGCACGAGCCGCGAAACCAGAAGTGCATTTCTGGTTGGTTTCACCACTGGGCGATCGCCCGCTGGGTGCCCCCCCCGCCCTCCCCTTTAACTATAAACTCAGATCCCAGCAGGGTTGGCCAAACACTGCGCTTCGAGGTGGATAAATCGTGTACCACCGAGGTTACTTTTATAAGGACCTTTTACAAGTGAGCTTACAGAGTTTCTGCCTGCAAGGATTGTGAAATGCTCGCTGTGTCTTCAGCGAGGATTAATACCAAGGAATGATCACTGCCCCATTTTACACAACAGTAGTCTGTTCTCAAAGTATTAGCATGTTGGCTAGTTCCCTGCTTCAAGACTAGTAATGCCTAAACCTCTTTTATTAACCTAGTGAGATGCTGTGTATTCAGCATGTTTTGGATCCAAAATATACTTTTCTGGGCCGATGGCTGTGAACCTTCTTCCTAATTGTGCAGCAGATTTGCTGCAAATGATGCTAAAATAGGTGAAATTGTATATTCAGTTTTGAACATGAAGCCTGTAGTAACTGTCATGCAGCTCATAACTCGATGTACTTTCAACTGTCTGCTGCCCCTGAGCTGGGAGACTTTATTTGGTTTCATAGATGCTCATTTGAATTTTTGTGATTATATTCCATTTTCCCTGATGGCAGCTGAAGTGGTGTTCTTCAGGCTTTAATCATCTGGCTGTCACTGCCAACCTTGGATGCTCCAAAGCTAATTTGAGAAATAAAGTTCTGCCCAGTAATTTTATAAAGCATATGGCATTATTGATGACTTTTCCTGGCCCAGTGATTAAAATAAATGTGCAGTCTGACAAACTTTGAATCTTTTTGGCTGCTTACTTGAGTACTAGGGGACAGGGTGGGGGAGAAATATGTTCCAATCAAATAAATCTTAATAAATGAGCAAGTGTGTGTGGGTTTTTTCCCCTTTTTTTTCTGGAGACTATTGAGAGACAGCCAGTGAAGTATAAAAGCCTATTTGCACAGACAAAACTGTTTAGGTGGAAAGTCTGCCGAGTGCGTTACAGATCCTCTTAGACATCTTGGAAACCACACATGCTACCCGCTTTTAGCTCTCAGTTGATTCAAGATATTAAGCATAGAACAGAGGTTAGGAGATGAACGATGCCGTGGCACTTTCTGTGCGACTGTTGTTTTGCCGTGCTACTAATGCAGATCTCAAAGCGGGACTGGACCCGACTACATCATCCCAGCCAAGGCTAGTCCACTCGTGTCTTGAAAACCTCCAAGGATGGAGACCTGCACCACCTCTCTGGGGAGCCTGTTCCAGTGCTTCACCACCCTCCTAGTGAGAGAGATTTCATAATCTCCAACCTCAGTGTCCCTTGCTGCAGCTTGAGCCCATTGCTCCTTCTGTCACCTGCCCCCACTGAGACCAGCCCAGCTCCATCCTCTGTGCAGCCCCCCGGCAGGGAGGCGAAGGCTGCTATTTAGTCCCCTCGGTCTTCTCACCTCCAGACTCAGTCAGCCCATTACCCTCAGCCTCTCCTCACCACTCCTGTCCTCCAGCCCCCAACCACTTTTGCTGCCCTCTGCTGAACTCTCTTCAATGTGCCCACATCCCTTCTGTAGCGGGGGGCCCACAGCTGGACACAGGACTCCAGATGTGGCCTCCCCAGTGCTGAATAGAGGGGAAGAATTGCTGCTCTCTATCTGCTGCAACACTCCTACCAGTGCAGCGCAGGATGCTGGTAGTCCTTGACACGCCGGGCACACTGCTGGCTCCTGTTCAGTTTCTTGTCCCTCATCACCCTCAGGTCCTTTTCTGCAGAGGTGCTGCTCAGCCCGTCACCCCCCGCCTGCACCGGTGCATGAGATTTGCACTCAGGAGGGAGCAGGACTTTGCACTTGTCCTTATTGAACCTCATGACTGCATTCACATCCTTGTGAGCTTGCTACTTGTCCCTGGTGAACACCTGTGCCACGCACCCTCTGGCACACGGCAGTTATCCTGGGAGGGATAGAAGAGGTTGGGGCCAGCATTGGGTTGTCCCCAGCAGCCTTACCCGGCATCTTGGGGGTCCTTCTGGGGCTGCAGCAGTGGTGATCTTGCTGCTTGGAACCTGGCCAGCAGCTGAAGTGTGGCTCTGGCTGGCCAGGCTCCACTTCTGGGTGGTATACACTACCCTGTGTGTCTGCTCCACACTGGTTTTACTTTATTTAATTTTATTTAATTTTTTTCAGGGGTTTTTTTTTTTTACCCTGGGAGATCCTGGAATAATAATAATTAAAAACAAACCAACCCCATGCTGCTATCTTGCAGCACGGAGAACAGCTGAACGTGCAGCATTTGGCACCATAGACGTGTCTGCAGCGCCACATACCGCACCGCCACCCTCGCCTGGCCACGGCCCAGGAGGTCTCTTTTGGTCCAGTCCTCCCATTTGCTGAAATTTGTTGCGACTGATCATGGAGTTTATGCCGAGTGAAACAGCTAGTTTCTAGGGAAGTAGCTGGTAAGAAGCTGGAAGATTTTTCACCAGTCTGGAGAACGTGGAGGCCATCCAGGGAAGTGACTTGTTGCAAGAGTCTGAGAGTGAACAGGGAAGGCAGGTAGATTAATGATGCTTTAAAGCAAGGAGACTCAGATTGAAGCCCCCAAAGTGGCTTTTTTAGTTACCACCTGTGGCTTTTTTTTTTCCGCAGAAAATGCTCAGAGTTGTGTTTTACTGCATTGCGCTGGTGTTTCTTGAAGATGTGAATAACACGGCACAGGCACTCTCTAGCTCCGCCAGGTATGGTACAAATGCTGTCTACCGCAGGATTTTCTTTCGACCTGCAGCGCTCACCACAAATCTCCCAGAGGCTCCTTGGTCAAAACCGAATGTGCCGCTGGCCTGTGAGCCTGTCGAGATGGAGTGCAAGTTTTAAGGGCCAAAGAGAAGTGTTGACATGAATGGTTCATGACTCTGTGCGGCTATTTCTAAGAGAATAATATGAAAATACAGTTTGATTGCCAGGAGTGGTTCTGCCTTCCTATTGACTCCCTCATTTTGACAGTTTAGTTGACCGCATTTGTCTTTGTTTGCCTTGCTATCCAGAGGAATCGAATGTGTGGTGTTCACAGAAACGGAATATTTTTTGGAGGATTAATAAATTAGATTGTCTTTAAAAAACTAGATAACTAAGCAACAACCGAGGGAAAACAGGCGGTGCGAGTGATGTGCGGAGTGGGGTGTACAATGAGTGAAGAACTGCTTTAGAGAGGTACCAGGGAGCAGAATCGGGAAACCGGGCTGTAACTAAGCAATTAAAGCATGGCTGGAGGGCCAGAAAAGACTTCATGACCAAACATGTTATGGACTGGCAGAGTGTCTCTG
>JAGPOW010001338.1:1080614-1106701 GCA_030014935.1 Caiman crocodilus | reverse complement strand
CATGTGCCATTTCCCCTTTACCTCTTTCCCAGTTTTGGGGGGAAAAATGATAAAGGATAATTTGTGCTTCAGAAGTTGTGAAACAACAGAAGTTGTGGGGGTGAAGAGCCTTCGTTCCAAAAGGAAGAGAATAGTCTGATAGGCTTGGGTCTCCATCCCAGGTTTTAAATCCAAGCAACTTGCTGGTACCATCTCGAGAGTATTTGCTGATCCTGGACTCTGGTTACTTTGGAAAGAAAGCAAGAGAACATTATTAAAGTTGCTCCAAATGTTTCATTTTAGAAACTGTTTTCTCTAAACTGCCCCTTTTAATTTTGTTTTAGAAGAAAATCGCTTCTGGCCAGCAGGCATTCCTAAAAGACGTGAAGGAAGCTGGCAGTTTGTGTCGACTTAACTCAGTTTGGGAGAGTCAATCGCAATAGTGGCTTTTCAGGGACGGAGGCTGTTCTTGGTGCTCTCCATTGCTGGGGACCAGCCTCGGTAGTATAGTCTGTATTCTTTTATGTTGCAGGATGCCTGCCACTCGTCTAATGCCCCGTGCCCGTGATGTGCTCCAGCATAAGCCCAGTAATACATACCGGGTAGTCGCAACTAGCAGAGAGGATGCTAGGATCACAGGAAGGTGGAAGAAGCTGGCAGGTTTATTGGCAACTGAAGGGATGGTAGGAGGAAGGGCCATGTTCAGATCTTACTCTCTTTGAAATGCATGTAAGAAGAGGAAGAGTCCTTAATGGGTTAACAAATGTTTTGGGTTTTTTTGTGGGATGAACGGAGGCGTCTGTCCTTCTTAATCTTAACTGAAGTGTGGAGGCTAGTCTCGAACTGCAAGATGTGTCATCTACCAAGTTGTTTTTGGAACGACTCTGTAGCATTAAGATGTCTGATCAGTTTTAGCTTGGCACCACGCTCCTAGTTAGTCGCGTTCAAAGTCTCCACCGAGCCCTTGATGTTACCACAAAATCTCGCCTACGTAGCGTGGTGAGATGGCAGGCTTTGCATGCAGTAAATAATTAGGAATGAGCTACCCCGTGACTCCCAGAAGATGCTGCATCAAGTCGGCACAGTGGCGTGCGTGCTCTTCCACGTAGAAGACGGCGCTGAAGCCCAGTCTGTTTGCACTTGCCGGCGAGGCTGCTGTTTGTCATTGGAGTTTGCCTGCAGCGATGGGCTCGCAGCTTTTCTTGGAAGTGAAAAGTGGGTTTTGGTGCGAGCCTGCACCGCACGTTCAGTGGTAACAGCAGACTGCCTCGCGCTCGTCCGAGCGGTCTCACTCGATCTGAATGATGCTCCCGGAGAGGAGCTGCTGCCATGTTCAGCCTTGGAGGTAGCGAGGAGGGTTTTCTTGCCAGCTGTATTTTGGCCCTTCTCAAGGTAGCTATTTGCAAGAAACCTGTTCTGACTTGGACAGCCCCCCAATCTCATTCAGTCTCTCAAGCAACAGGCTACCCGATTTGGATGCTCATGGAGGCACCAGGCCTTGCAGTGGACCCGAGTGTCAGCTGTGTCCCCTCATCGATACAGATAGATCAGCACCGGACCAAATAATGTGGACTAGAACAGCCAAGGTTGTATATGCCAATGTTGTATGCACCATACCTGCTCGGTGCCCCTCTCCCATCTGTGTTGGATGGACCGAGTGATACATGCATATAAAAATGAGCTTACACCCATCTGACATTTCCAGAAAGAGACAAAGGCCTGTGGCAAAAGTCTCTGGACCTTCCATCACTGACCCCTGTGTGGCTGTTCTTGGGTAGCAAAATCCTAAAAACCAGGTTGAATGGGAAATTGCAGAAAAAGACATCATCTGCAGACAGGAGTGTGCCAAGTATGGTTTACACTGGGCTACAGATACTTCCCCTATTGCCTGGATTAGTGCTTTGAACCCATTGTTCCCAGGGGTTTATTGCTGGCTTGTTTGCCTCTCCCAGCACTGCCCTTCCTTCTGCCTTCTGCCTGACTTCAGACTAACATGATTGACTACCTCTCTTCACTCTGTTTTCCCAATGGAGACCCTGCTGTGCATTGAACTTTTTTCCCTATTGAGGGGAAAAATATGATGGATCTAAAATGGGGTGATGGAAGCTGACTCTTGAAGGGCCTAGCAACTAGACCTGGCATAAACCCTGTCCTGTTTAATATTTCACCTTAAGAAATGCAGGATCATACGGCTGATATCACTAAGTTCTAGCGGAAAAAGTGAAGACACTTGAGCAGCTTGCAGGAATGGAGTGAGATACAGAGCGTTTAACCTCTCCTCGGATCCAGGCCAGCACAGATTTGTTTCTTAAACTTGGGTTTCGTGTGCTGCAGTAGTTTTTGTTCACAGTTTCAAGGCGCTTCCAAGCGGACACTCCTTCCCTGGCCTTAAAATATTTTAACTTATGTTTTAATGTGCTGCTCGAAATTGTCCCTGCATTGGCAGTGTCAGCAAAGCAGTCAAGCGAATGGGCCATGCAGTCTATCCCTTGCCTCAAAGATGAAGCATGTTGGAAGATGTGCTATGGAGAGTCCTGCACGGCTCCTGATAGTGCTTTACTTGCCATATGGATGCAATGGGGACTTCAGCCTCAAAGATGAGGCTGCAGCAGCCCTACATACAATGTAGAAATTCAGAGATAAAAGTAAAGATGAGTGCTGTATTTGCCTGGAATGGGAACTTTTTTTAATTGGGCCTGTAACGAAAGCACAGTTGTGTGGTTGGTGTTCTTCATCACCAGGCACCAACAGCCCTGAATGCTGGCATGCTGTTGGGGAAATACAAGGACACAGAAAACGTTTCTAAACATTCTTTATATACAAATGCAATTTGCTGTTGTGGGTAGTGCCTTCCAGCTAAGGCTCTCACGCTGTTCTTGGACCAGTCTTGCAAACACCTGTACATTGGGCAATTCAGTTAGGCTGCTTATGCAAATTGTGAAGCCCAAGGCAAGAAGTTAAATGATGTGTCTTAAGTAATTCAGTAAGTTGGCAGAAGGGCTGGGAATAGGGCATTGGTCTCATTTCTTCCATCTATTTCTTCTGTGTCAGGAGATTAGAAGAAGTGGAGAGTGAAGTGGGGACGCCAGTTGTGAATCCTTCACTTCCATTAACAGTCTGCTACATAGTGTTTAAGAAGTGCTGCTCCCCATAGAATATCTTTTATTCCACCAATTCAGATGGCTGGAAAAATTCTACTAATTTTTCAAACTACTTGAGTTGGTCTAATAGAAGATATCAGATTCACCTGAAGAACCTTGCTGCTTGTGTCCTTAGACCAACACGGCTACCACCTACACCCCACAAAAAAGAAGATACTTGGCAATGTGGGTCCCCTGCAGGACACGCTTGGAAATCTGGTGGTTGCACCAGACGATAAAGCTAACCTCTTTTAACACATTTTTTACCTCTACTTTTCTGAGCAGTGACTGGGACATCCCCCACCCACCAGGATCCCAGATAGACCCAGGAGGGGCACAGCCAGGCCCAGGGTCAGTGAGGACCTAGTCAGGGCACTTCTGGAGGGATTGGACCTGTTCAGATCAGCAGATCCTGATGATCTCCACCCCCGAGTGCTGAGGGAATTAGCAGAGGTCATTGCGGGACCCCTGGCACGGCTTTATGAGCACTCATGGTGCTCCGGTATGGTGCCAGAGGACTAGTAAAGGGCCAATGTAGTCCCCATTTTCAAAAAAGTGAGGAAGGAGGACCCAGGAAACTATAGGCCCGTTAGTCCTACATAGGTCCTGGGGAACCTCTTTGAGAGAATTATCCTGGCGCACGTCCGCGAGGGGCCAGCAAGGGAGGTTATGCTTAGGGACAACCAACACAGGTTTGTTAGTGGTGGGTCCTGTAGGACCACCCTGGTGCCCTTCTACGACCAAGTCACAAAATCCTTGGACCCAGGAGTAGCAGTGGATGTAGTCTTTCTGGACTTTTGGAAGGCCTTCGACACTGTCTCTCACTCCATTCTGATAAAAAAAAAAAAAAAAAAAAGAAACCTGGAGGAATGTGGCAGTGGGGTCCCCCAGGGCTTGGTCCTTGGGCCTGTCCTGTTCTTTCTGTATCTTCATTAGTGACTTGGACAAGGGGGTGAAAAACACCTCGTTCAGAGTCATGGGTGACACTAAGATGTGGGGAGAAGTGGGCACGTTAGATGGGAGGAATAGGCTGCAATCGGACCTAGACAGGTTACAGGGGTGGGTGGATGAGAACAGGATGGGTTTCAACACTGACAAGTGCAAGGTGCTGCACCTGAGAGAGAAGACCCAGCAGCAGACCTACAGGCTGGGGAACTCCCTTCTTGTCGGTGCAGAGGCAGAAAGGATTTTGGAGTCCTCATTGATGCCAAATTGAACATGGGCCGACAGTGTGGGGACACGGTCAGGAAGGCCAACCGCACCTTGTCATGCATCCACAGATGCATCTTGAGCAGGTTCAAGAAGGTGATCCTCCACCTCCTATGCAGCATTGGTCAGGTCCAGTTGGAGTACTGTGTCCAGTTCTAGGCGTTGCACTTCAGGAGGGATGTGGATATCATGGAGAGGGTCCAGAGGAGGCCACCCACATGATCCGGGGGCAGCAGGGCAGGCCCTACCAGGAGAGGCGATGGGACCTGAGCCTGTTCAGCCTCCAGAAGAGAAGGCTGAGAGGGGTCTAGTGGCCTGTTACAAACTAGTTGGGAGGGACCAGCAGGCATTGGGAGAGTCCCTGTTCCCCGAGCGCCACTGGGAGTAACAAGAAATAACGGCTAGAAGTTGGCGGAGAATGGATTCAGACTAGACATCAGGAGGCGCGACTTCACTGTCAGGGTGGTTAGGATCTGGAACCAACTTCCAAGGGAGGTGGTGCTCCCTCCTACCCCGGGGGTCTTCAAAAGAAGGCTAGATAATCACCTTGCTGGGGTCACTTGACCCCAGCATCCTTTCCTGCCATGGCAGAGGATCAGACTAGATCTGCTCAGGTCCCTTCCATCCCGACCAACTATGAAACTATGAAAATGCTTCTCTGAACAAATTTCCAAATTGCATATTTCACACAATAATCTTGCAAAAAAAAAAAGTGCTTAGTCTTGCACTGACTTCTGGAATTTCCCAGCTTTGGTCTTTTTTTGTCCATGTTGGGTTGTGAACTTTGTGTTTTCACTGGTGATGACCAAGGAGGAAATCCATGAGTCCTCAAACTGGGTGTCCAACTATAGCAAAATGGCTTTTTCCTTTTGTAAAAGGCAGTGGTTAAGGTGGAGAGTTTCAAACCAAAACCTGGGGTAATGAGGAAAAATTCAACCAGAATTGATCAGCTTGATGCAGGAACTGCTTGTTGGCATTGTTACGAGGGAGGTCAGACTAGATGACCACAGGTCACTTTCTGGCCTTAAAATCGGCAAATCCAGAGCAGGGGGCTGGGCCTGATAATCTCACGAGGTCCCTTCCAGCCCTAAACTTGTGCGAATATATGAATCTCTGCCCTGCAATCCTGTTACCTGCACTGGATGATGAAGTAGAGGGTTATGTCGCACGGGAGCGTTATCAGAAGATAGATGATAGGATTTTCTGATATGCCCGCCTCATTCTTAAGCAGCTTCTGGCACCTAAAACGCTTCTTTGAAAAGATTAGGCTTCCTGTGGACTTAAAGCTGAATTCAAGCCGTATTCCTGTAAATTCACAGGAGCTTACACTAAATCCAAATCTGCCTTGAGTCTGGATAATAAATGTTAATAGCACCCTGGCGGTACCCAGTGAGAGCGGTGTGAATGGTTGTGGAGCCCTGTCCTCTCTTGTTGGAGGAGGAGTGTCTATGATTAAAAGTGTTATTTGCAGAATTTTCCCAAGAACTTTTTAATAAAGGGCCTGTTAAATCAGAATATTTGTGCACTCATGGTGGGTGGAGACCTCATTGACTCCATTCTCAGATTCTTTTAATTAACTTTTCCCACTTGAAATACAGACCCAAGGCTCTCATTCTCCCTTTCCCAGACTGGTAACACTTACTGTTGCCTTTGTTGTCCTTTCAAGGGGTCTAAAAAGTGCTTGGCTCATCAGAGCCCTAATAGAGTGTCTCCTTTACTTCCCCAAGTAGTTTGTAGACTCATTTCAGGCACACAAACGGATAGATGGGGCGGAGAAGTAGCAATGGTGTAAGAAGGAAAGGCAATGGATAAAACAGGCACGGCTAACATGGTTACTATGGTGTTTGTGCAGGAGTTCAATGTCTTTATCTCATCTGTGAGAATAACTGAGGATGCTCCAAGTCTCTCCTAAAGGTAGATGAAATGAGATGATCGCCAAGTGGAAGAGCTCATAGTGGGAAGTCTGTGATCTTTTGTAGCTTTAATTGAGACCTTCCTTTAAACTCGAGGGTCGGTGCCCCGTGTATCTGGAGCTGCAAGCGCTGCTGCTGCTCCGAGCATTGTTGATCCGCGTGCTTTTTATAGTTGCTCAGACAGAGATTGATGCTACCAGTGTCCAGATAAATAAAGGAATAATTGAATAATTTTCTGTAACCTTTTACAGGATTGGTCCCCCTTCGCTCTGTCTTTTTTTTCGTTAGCACTTAACATTCTTGTTCTCCACCATCGCCAGGTTTTTGTACAAAAACTGATGGTATTATTTGAAGTCTAGTCCAGTAAGCGTCCAGTAAGTGTGGGAGTTATACGTAGAAACGCACACAATTTCTGCACGGTAGAACTGGAAGAGATTGGGTGTACGAACGTAACAGGATTGTTCAAAATGTTCTTGTGGCAAAATACTCGCCTGTAATTGTACTCGGAGCAAATTGTTGACATTTAGTGTCTGCATCGAACTCTGTAAGGGAATGTGGCACTGAGGTCAGAAAAAAAATTGAGCAACTGACGTTTTTAACTTGTGGATGCAGGAGTTTTGCATGGAGGTCGATGGATTTAATACTGTTGCCGGTGGTTCAGATGAATTTGATCTGTTTTTCAGGGTGCCCGAGAAACCTTCGAGAACTATTACAGGAAACAGAGAAGAAAACAGGCCAGATTGGTGCTGCAGCCCCCTTCAAACATGGTACGCCTGTAATAGCTTTAGCCTTCACAGTTGCTTTGCCTGATAAAGCAGCAAAATGTTGTCTCCACATTGTTGCGCGTGTGTGGTCTCTTGTTTGTTTCCAATTTCAGTGTCCTCCTTTGTTTGAATCCTTGTTCACTTCTCTTTGTTGCAGCATGAAACATTAGACGGCTACAGGAAGTATTTTAATCAAATTGTAGGGTAGGTATTCTTTTTATATACACATTCTCTAAATATGCGTGTGCTGTGTTGTTCAATGGCAAGCAGAAAAGGAAATGTTCATCTTTCTGACAATTCATTTAAGGAGCCAAAGCAGGAAAACTGCGGTCTGCGCTCCCGAAGCATTTGAGGGAGAGGCGTTTTAGTGCATCCGTAAACTTTGTCACCGGTGCCAGCAGTTTAGAGACTTACCAGTTATTCTGCATGGTTCACATACTTGGGAGTAAACATGGCTTGTGCACCGTGTACGGCAGCTGAGCACTGGGATGAGATGAACAAGCCAGAGTCGCACTGGATTATGCCGACGTTGTCACCATCTTGGTCTGAACGCTGAGACTTTTCCCTGAGGAAGGTCAGCAAGGAGTTGGGGTGACGTGGGCATAACTGTGCAGCCTCTCCCCGTGGTACAGAAAACTCCTGGCTGTTGCAGCCTGGTGTTTGGCTCCGTCTTTCAAAACCAGCCAAACTTCGCGTGAACAGGACCTAGGGCGGCTGTTTCGGAACAAATGGGGTGGCCTGGAGAAATGCTAATCAACCAAGACTGAAAATTATTTTCTATCCATCTGAGTAGTTGGCATTAATGAAAGGTACCGTGAAGCCTGGCTGCCGCTTTAGAGCAGCGGTACCCAAGCTTTTGGCCCCACAGGCTGGAAGAGTGGTGCAGGGAGGGTCTACCTCCAGTCTGGGGGCCTGATCTGACATGCCATTATTGCAGCTGGGTTGGGCCTGGGGTGGCACGTGCTGGATGGGGCTCACTAGCCTCTTCCCTCAGCCCTCCTGCCTGAGTGGGGGCCCTGGTGCCTCCTGCCACCCCAGCCCTGTGCACGCTGCATGGGTCCCCATCATCCCACTCTGCTCACAGCCCCATGGTGCTGGGTTGGGGCCCTGTGCATAGGGTTGTGTCTTTTGGGCCACAGGGTGATGACAGTGCTAATTGCCATGACCCCCACCCCAAATTTCCAGACTGATGGGGAGCCTGGCTGGTCAGATCATGTGGCTCCACATGTCATACATTGAGCACCCCTGCTTTAGGACACATGGCTAAATGTTCCCCACTGAATAGAGATTTGCAGTCTAGATTCTGTGCATTGGCCTTTTTTTAATGTGTTATGCACAATTTTGCTGTGATTTGCTACCATGAGAAATGGAGAACAGGAGAAATGGAGACAATTATTTTATTCTGATGGACTGAACTTTCTACTGCATTCACAGATATAAACTGGCTTAGATGAAATGCCAGTAAAAGAGAGACAAAGCAGAGGTTTCTTTGGAGTGGCTGAACTATGCCCTGATTGCTGCTGCCTGGACCTGTGCAGTTTTAATCAGCAGTACATCTTAAGCAACTAGATGGATAACTTCAATTAATAGGGGATGAAAACTCTGTCCCTCTCTATGCACAGAGTCCCATTTCTAGGAAGAGTAACATTTTTTTTGTCTTCTGAACTGCTTTTTTAGTGTGTGAAATTAAAAGGTGATAACATTAAAAAGCCATAGTAAAATGGGGCAGGATTATTACAGTTCACACGTTTCCACAGTCCAAAGGCAAAAACAGTATTTCAGGAGAACAACTTTACCTTGGAAGGACAGAATAAGTCAATGTTGTAAAGCAAAATAGTCATATGGCTAGGAGAGATGCCTGCACATTAGTTATATAATTCTTGTCTTTATACAGCTGGTGATTTGAGGTTTTTTGCTCGTTTTGCAAGTCATTTGCATGCGATGTTTGTAAAACCACATGGAAGTCATGGACTCTAAGCTCTGACTGCTCTGCCACTTTCTTTCCTGTTAGTTTTTTTGTAGTTGAAGATCACATCTTGCATACAACCCAGGGCTTGGTAAACAGAGCCTACATTGATGAGCTGTGGGAAATGGCTTTGTCAAAAACCATTGCAGCCCTAAGAACGCATTCGGTAAGTAAAAGCTACAGATTATTCGGCTCCTGCTGTGAGTATGACTTGATGCTTTGGAAGGTTTTATTTTTTATTGTAGTGTTGCTTGGGGCGGGCTGGTCAGTTTGGGTGTTTTGGGGTGGAGATGCTGGTGGTGTCTTGGGAAGTTTTTCTTCAGTTCTGTGAACCCTGGATCCCCCGGGATCTTCTGCAATGATCCTCATCTGTTCAGAAGACTGGGTCCTCATTTCAGCTCTCCATTATTTGGTCAGAAGCCTTCGGGACTGGTGGTAGAGGTGATAACTTTTGTTCCACCAACTAGATTTTTGCCAAAAAAGAAAAAATCGTTAATTCATTATTTGGTCAGTCATTTTAAAAGGCCCCAGCAGAGGGCCCCAGCTTGTTCTCGACTCGACTAACATCTCTATTTGAGATACAGACCGGTTTGGTATTCCCTTCAACTCAGTGCCAGCGCAAGACACTGCCAAGCTAAAAATCATATGGCTTTTTAAAAACAAACATGCAGATTTCCTTTCCTATGTTAGTGTCTTGGACGATTAAAACTGAAGGGATTTAAAAGAATTTAAATTTACTTTTTACCACTTGTGCGACAGTTATACTTCTGGCGTTTGTCTGTTTGGGCAACACGACTGCTAGTCAGCCTTACTTTTCTTCTCGTGCTAGCATAATGCTGCCCTGTTCCAGTCGCAAACATTTCAAAGGGAATTTTTTCAGTGTCTCCTTGCATGTTAAGGGAAGAAAAAGTTCCATTGGTGTAAGGTTTTAGAAGAAAAATCTAGATTATTTTTTAGGTTGCTTACAATTCTTTTGAATTTTTTTCCCCCTACGTTACTCTGAAATTAGTTTAAAATTAACAGCCTCTTTTTCTGGGTGAAACTAAAATAATATTCAGCTACTCTCAATGACAGCTGGTGACTTCTGAAAATGGGGAGGAGGTGTTTTGGGTCAGTTTATGGCAGGTACGTCTTACTGGATCCAGCTGCACACAGGCTGCCTGTACATGTGCTTGCAGGTGGGGAGGGAGGTTTTAATTAGAGCGGTTCCCGGACAGCTGCTCTAACTAAAATGCCTCACCGTCGCATATATTGAGCCCCCTGCGTTTCAGAATGGCTTCCGGCTTATTTCTTAGGTCCACTGTTTTTGTGCGACAGGAAAACCTCGAAAGCATGTAGTGTGCAGGGCACAGCACGCGCTTTACTTTTAAACCACCTTTAGTTTTCCATTCACTTCGTTTTGATCGTAGTGGCTGTGTCCGAACTGCATTATAAAATCGCAGTCCAGCTTTGCCAGGGTGGCTGTAGCATGGGTTCCTCGCAGTTGGGGAACCCGTGCTACAGACCTGTTGCTGTCAGCGTGCCCTTGACTAAATACAGCGTCTCCCTGTGGTCCTCAAAGGTTTCCAAAGCATGGTAGCTCTTTTGGTGGGGATAGGCCAGCGGTGCTCAGACCGTGGCTCCTGAAACACAAGCCTCTTTGCAGAAAATGCTAGCGGTGTGAGGTTTTCAAGGGTTTACAGCATGCATTTCATAACAAATGTGCTTAAGGCAAGCCTGCATATGGGTGCCATAATGTTGGAAATTTGCCATGCATCCATAAATGTTGTACCCATGGGCTTTTTCCCCCTTTTGAACTGGAGGGTGTTTTACCACTGTTCACCTGGGTGGGGTGGATGTTGTCAGAGCTTTTCCTGTAACACTGACATCCCTTCCCTTCATGTGGAAATTGAGAGAAAAACAGATGCAAATATTACTAATATTAAGCCATGCTCCCTTTAATCCAGGGGCTTTTGGTGGTAGTGCAAACCATGAGAGTGAAGCAAATCAAAGTGCTTCTCTTCTCAGTTCCAGCAAGTTTAGTGATGTGACAAGCTGTCCTGGTGTTGGCGAATTTTGATCTGCAGTAGATTAGTGATCAGAGTTGTGTGCAGTCCATCAGCACTTATACACGACTACAGGAGTGTGCACAAAGACCCCTCGTGTCCATCCGATGGTAGTCGGATTTGCTGGGAAACTGTCACATTAGAGAGGCTGTTTCAGATATTTCTCTGCAGCCAGTCTCTGCCTGGATTCCTTCCTTACGTTTCAGCGGGACATCTTTTATTATTCCTGATAGCTTTAGGGCACCATCTTTCTCTTTGACTTTCTTTCTTTTTTTTGGACAGTGAAATGGAAAATGTCTCTTTCAGTCTTTCACGATGATTTAATAGAGTCCTTCCTTCTCGAGTTTCCAATGGGCTCTAAATCTCTGTTTCTCTTTCCAGCATATGAATAGTGGTTCTATTTTTGGTAAGAGTCTGAAATTTAGCATATTTCACCTTTTAGCGAAGTTGTCTGCTAGCGTAAAGATGATGTGCAGTGTTACATGAGACATTTGTGATTCTGGTGTGCTGTGTCAGTAGGCGATATGCTGTCTTTAGACTGTGAGATCTTAGAGCTGTAGACCCTTGTTGCTTGCATCAAAATCTGGGCGTGAATTTTAATAGCCAAGCAGTTTGGTTTCTCCCTCCTGATGCCACCAGAGCCGTCCAATTAAAAATGATGATCCTCTTCATAAAGGGAGCTTGGGAGTATTGTGTGTTTTGCAATACCTTTATTAACGTGAATGCAATGTAATTAATATTCAGTAGTAGGTAATGCTAACTCTCTTTGGTCTGTTAGCATAATTATTTGTTTTTTACCTTTTCCTCCTTAATCTTATGCTTGAAAACTGAAACCCCTGGGTACTTTAGGTTGTATGAGGGCAGCTGTGCTCCATCCTAGATGATTATTCATCACGTCGAGTCCCAAGTGCGACCTGTTGTGGAACAAAATAATGTATCAGTATTTGTAACTTGTTATGACAAATCACAATGTGTAATAAAGGCTTGTTAAAAGCCTGCTGATAGACGGGCTGTATCAAATGTCTTGGCATTATCACCTGCGATGAGGGATTACTGAAAGAATTACTCCAACTTCTATTTGTAGAAATTAAAACCGGTTTTTGTTTTCGCCCTGTCCCCTGCTCTAGTCATACTGTTCTGACCCGAACCTGGTTTTAGACTTGAAGAACCTCATAGTGCTGTTTGCAGACACACTCCAGGTATGTGCCCCTCTCTTGTTTGCACTTCTTGTGAAAGGATTTAAACCTGTTGATGGATGTCGGCCTGCCGTGTCAGCTTGCTTTCCTTTGCGTTTGGTGAGGGATGAATTCAGGTGCCAGACCGACGGTCTGGAAGCCAGCTTGCTTTCGTCATGGGACGCGCAACCTGCGGGCAGTGTCTGTGGGCAGTAATACACGTGATGGACCTCTGCTTCGATGCATGCTAATTAGCACATGTCGGCGCAGACTCCATTAATTAGTGCACTGCAGCAGCCTCTGCATTGCGTGGATTCAGCGTCCCTGCATTTCAAAATGAGCTGGGGTGCTTTAACTAAAGCTTGTCTAACTAAAGCCAGGAGTATGGCTTCTGAATGGGAACTTCCTAGCCCTTAAATGCTGGAGGTTACAAGTGGGGAGGAATAGAGGGGGAAACCTGGTCATCCCCTGTCCACTCTCCCTTTCAGCATTCGCTCTCTTCCCTGCGACACAGGATATTGGGTCAAATGGACTTACGGTATGGCCCAGTAAATGGAAATTTGTAAGCCAGTAGCATTCAGCCACTACAAATCTGGGTTGAATTTGAATTGGCTATTAGGAATGAAAGTCATTTGCATAGTTTCCATATCCCTGGGCCATCCAGTCTTTAGAGCAGTGTAAATTTGGTGACTTTGAGGAGAGCAGAATTGACTTTTTAATTCCAGTGT
Source organism: Caiman crocodilus (assembly GCA_030014935.1). NCBI lineage: Eukaryota > Metazoa > Chordata > Crocodylia > Alligatoridae > Caiman > Caiman crocodilus. The sequence continues at coordinate 1,093,782 of JAGPOW010001338.1, read as the reverse complement.
CGACAGTTCTTCACTGAACTTAGGTGCTTTTTTTAATTGCAGGGATATGGCTTCCCCGTAAACCAGCTATTTGACATGCTGTTGGAAATCAGAGACCAATACAGTGAGACCCTCCTTAAGAAATGGTCAGGAGTTTTCAGGTACGAAACTTTTGAAGAAAAAATACACTGGATAATGCACATGGACGTGTCGAATTTTTTTTCTTGTTCAAAGGAGCACTCGTAACATGCTTGCATATAAATGGTGGCCTCTGTAACACTGCCTGTGAACTATCGCCTTGAGACGGGGAAAGAAAATACAAAAGCACTGTAGCACACATCTCATAGAGGGGACATGCTAACTGTGTGACATCCATTTACCCTGGACCGCCTTCTACATGGGATACCTTCATGATAGTGTTGACTTGCATAATTGGCATCCAGGAGCAAGCACGCCTGTTATCAAGTCATACCCAACTTCCTATGCTCGGGGGAGAGCCACACGTATTAATGGCATCAGAAGAACTCTGGGAATGTATCCCATGATGCTTTGTGGTGCCGTAAGCTGAGCCCCTCAACAATTCATTTACAGCAATCTGTGGGGGAACTTACCTGCCCTTGTGGGTCTGTGGGGGTTCATGAACGTTTGTTGGAGGACTACAGTACTCAACAGTTTAGCTTGCATCTTTGGGGAGAATGTTACATGGGCTTTTGCTTCTAACTTAACAAGGTCCAAAGCACCCCCAAGCTGGGTCCAGAGGGGGGTGTGTTTGGGGGCAGGAGGAAGGGACCTGAATAAGGCCGAGGCTACTATTTTGGTAAGGACAGTACCTATAATCACGGGCCATGGAGACAGTATTAAGCTGTTTCAGACTAAGTCTTTATATGCCAACTCGTGGCACCTGTTTCTTGTATTGTAGTACAGCGTTACAACATTACCATTAACTTACTCCATTGTCTGTTTGCAAATACCTTTGTACTGCTGGTGAGGCTGGCCCACCTGCACAGGAACAAATCTCCACCCAAAGTCACGTTCGACACCACTAGATGCTTTCCCCATGGAGGCTGGCTGTAATTGTTCTTTTGTGTTTTACAGAAATATACTTGATTCGGATAACTACAGTCCTATACCAGTAGCTAATGAAGAAATTTATAAGAAGATTGTAGGGCAATTCCCCTTCCAGGATGCAGAACTTGAAAAGGTAAGGAAAGCTTATAATGGGCCCCTGTTGGGATAAACGTTCCTTTGTGTACCATTAAAAATCCGCTGCTGCTGCTTGGTTGTTACCAACATTTAAGGCTAACGTGGGAAGCATTTCAAATGCACTTCCCCCAGCTTATTTTTGTCAGTTTGGATGAAGAAGATAATTTGTTGGTGTCTAGTCATCTTTGCTTTCAGAGCATTATGTGCAAACCCTGGTCTGCAGCGCTTGCAGTCTAAGACAAGGGAGATGTAAAAATATCTGCTCCCACTGGAATTTTACTTTAATTTTAAGGAAATGTTTGGATTGATCTTATTTATTTGTGTTAATTTCTTCAGATTTCTAAGCGAGCTACATCCTGGATTTTGTAATAGCTTGTTTTCACAAAACGTGAAAGAAGGGCCAAATTTGACTGAACCAGTGTCTCTTAAAAGCGTGCTTGGCTGTGGACTCAACATCTGGTAGACAGCATGCTCCCAGCCTGGGCAACATAATTATGAATGGCAGATATTTTTTTTCAATCCTCTTTAAGCATTCAGGCTTTAAAAAGTCCATTCCCTCTCCAACCTAGGGTTGAATTTCTTTCCCTCTCAGGGCCATCTGTGCTGTAGTTGAAGCCAAGCTAAGGAGAGTTTTGTTGCAAGGACGAGACCTCCGCTATTGGAGGTGGAAACACAGAAATGGTGGAAAGAGACTGAGGAAAGTGTCTGGTGTGGGGCATGGTGGGAAATCCAAGCTGTGGGGTCTTCCAGTGCGAGTCGGGGATCTGGGAGATGGGCACGGGGGTGGCTTTCTTCCGCCTGCACGTTCCCTTCCAGGCCCATTTCAGAATCCAAATCCTTTACACACCGCTGCGCCATTTGTAAGTCATTATCTGATCTTTTACTTGGCTGAACGGCTTATATAATATACAATAAATGCTGGCTGCTTGTTTCATTGCTCAACTTAGCTGAATATTAGAATTAATTTGAATACTTGGAACGCGTTGTTGGAAAGCGGCTCCCTCACCAGGCTTGGCCGTGAGGAGTTTCTCTCCGCTGAGTGTCTGCTGCGGGGCTCATTTGAATTCTCTTGCACTTTACAGCAACCATTTCCAAAGAAGTTCCCCTTTTCCGAGTTCGTGCCTAAAGTTTACAGTCAGATTAAGGAATTCATCTACGCCTGTCTGAAGTTCTCCGAAGACCTTCATCTGAGGTAAAGTATGACTCTACCCACAGTTACTCACGGAAATACAAAGATAACTTTGTAGTTTCTATTTCTTTTCACTGCAAAATCTCACAAAGCTTTATAAACATTTCTTTCCTTAATCCTCTGTCAGTCAAACTGATTTGCATCTCCCTCCTCCAAGCGGAAGGATGGAGATGGCACACTCCCCTCTGTTGTGATACGAGATTATGTACAGATAAGCGTCCCGCTGCTTTCTGTAGAAGAAGAGCATGGTACCTTGCTGGCTTCCTCGGTGACTAGTAAAAATTGGTGTCGTTTCCTCTGGGGCACCTCCTCTGACTTGTTTGCATTGTGCAGCTTGACCCCACTGGAGAGAGGTAACCATGGCCATTTTGAGTGGATTATCAGACACGGAGGCTGAGACTTTGCTGAGCATCTGTCTTGAACAGTGCTTCTGAAAGAATGGTCAGGAGCTTGTTGAAGCTAAAAATGTGGGTATCCTCTTCTGTACAGGGGCAGGAAGTACGGAGGATGGCCTATGAAACTCTTCCCCTCTTTTGGGAACTTGTAGGACAACTAGCTTCCACCTGAATTCTTAAACCCCCAGTGCAACCTCTTTGGGAGCCAGGGGGATGCTGCATAATGGCTTACTTCTGAAAATTCAGACTTGTCCCACTTATCCTGCTCCAAGGGGTGCTTTTAGACAGGGCTTCCTCTTCGGGCCATTCCTCTTACTTTTCCCTTTGTTGCCTTCACGCCCCACTGGGCTGTGTGGAAGTGGCAATGTAGCATTACAGGCATGTTGTCAAAACCAGGAGTGTGCCCCACCATAGGATCAGGAAAGGAGGGCTGGAAATGATCTCTCAAGGGCAACTAATCCAGCCCCCTGCTCAGAGCAGGATCATCAGTGACTAAACCATCCCCTCGTGGTCCTACGTGTACTATGAGAGGACAGCAGCAAGCCCTGCTCCTTAATACCAGTGGAGTCCGTGCACAGCTCCCTTCTCCCCATTTAGATCAGATGTCCACCTGTGCCTCTTCAGAACGGGGACCTCCCCACAGACCCTCTCAGCAAACATCTGCGCTGCTTTAAAGAGGTCTTGGAAAGGTCAGGAATAGTTCTGCAGGCATCTGGCTATGCAACCAGTTTGTCCAGGGCAGTGGTTTTCAACCTTTTTTTTTTAGACTCAAAGTATCCCTTGTTTTAGACTCCAGGCGCCCACCCCTCCAATAATGTCAGTTCTTTGCTTTCACTCTTTTGGCCTACAGAAAATAGTAGAGCAATTCTTCTGTTGAAAGATCTCAGTAAAAGGCCACAGTGGGGCTGAGTAGTCTTAACGGTATGGACTCCTATTTGAAACCTCTGGGTTGATCTTATGAGTCCTGTTTGCACACCTATTTTGCTAACGTTATGTGGCACCCTTGAAAGTTTGTCGGAGCACCCCAGGTGTCATGGCACCCTGGTTAAGAGTTACTGGTCTAGGGCCAAGGACAGCCATCCAGACAACTAAGTTCAGGACAGCCAAAATGCTACCACCCGAGGCCTCTACTACATGGATTAAAGGAGAAACTTCTCCAGCTGGCTATTTCAACAAATTCATGAATTTCATGAAACAGTCTTGGAGAAGAACTCCTAAAGTTTCACTTGGCAAGGGTAAGACCATAATCCCCTTTTATATATAGGGGTTGACTTCAGCCAAAGGATTCAAGATCCTTCATTTGCTGGCAGGGAAGAGTTGTACCCACAGGCCTAGCTTGGTAGAAAAGTATTTAAAAAATAAAAGAATTAAACAGCTGGAGAGATTTCCTGTTCAACCCTCCCCATTGTCTAGCCTGTGAGGTAGGTGTGTAGCATGTATACTCGGGCCCAGACCAGTCGAGAGGCTGGCTCAGGGTTGCACAGTATTGTCCAAGTCAGGAATAGAAACCAAGATTGGAAACCAAAGGGCTGGACTTGTCACTTGCATCGCATGCTATCTTTGCTAAATACTCGCTGCAGTCAGAGCGTTGTTTTCATTGAGCTCTGCGGCTCCAGAAATTCCAGCTCCTTCTAGATAGGTAACATCTTGGGGTTTTTCCCTTGGGGGTTTTATAAATAAAGCAAACAAGGTTTGAATCTGTGTTCCAAAAATCCTGAATACTGTATTTTCTTGCATAAACCATGCACCTCCCTACCCTCAACCCAGCTGGGGGGAAATTGGGGTCCTTATTAAATGTGGAAAGTACAGATCCCAAGGGGTCTGGAAATTTGACAGCAAGGATTGGTGGCAGATTAATTGTCCTGGCTCCCATGGCCCTTAATGCTACTGCCACTCCTGCTGCCAAATGTCTGGAGCCCTGGGGAGCCCCCACCCCGCTGCATGACATGGATCCGCATGCTGGATCAGGCCTGAACATGATGTCAGGCTGCAGCTGGATCTGGGATATAGGGTCAGACCCGGCACATGGCCTTAAACTCGGCACGTGACCCGGGATCTGGCACGTAGGGGTGGACCCAATACATAGCCCCAGACCTGGTGCACCAGCTCTGTTCCTTTACCTGTACTACAAGGCAAGAATTCTATCTTTCTTCAAGCTGTTGTCTGTTAAAAACCAGGGGTTTGCTTGTGTTCTGGGCATGCCACATGCAAGAAAATATTATTTACTAGCCTTCCTCCTTGCCCAGGTGCCCTAATGCAGTTTTCCCAAGAAGGTGCAAGTGTGTGATAAGCCTGGAGAACAATTATATTTTTTAAAATTATTACAAGATGGGACTTTTTAAATCTCCGGTTATAGGCTTAACAAGTAGTGACTTCTTCATGCAAAGGGGGAGCCATCCGTCCCTTAGGTCTGTACAGTGGGCAGCTAGCTAGGCACTCTGCTGCATTTGGCTGTCTTCCCCTTGTGTAGCTTCAGCTATTGACTGTTGTTGGAGGCTGGATAGTGTGTCAGTGGGTCTGATAGCAGGTTTTGCAGTCATGGGACTGCGGGGTGCCCATGTCTTAAGCTTTTCCCAGCATGTGTGCACCGCTTTGTAGGCATTGATTTGCTGACCAGAGAAGCTGTTGGAGAATCCACTTTTTTTCTGCCATGGAAGCTAAGATCTGCGGGGGGGTTTCTCACCGTCAGTACTGGCATATAATCATCCTGCGGTGGATGGCAGGGTATTCTCATTGGTGGGCCCCTAGGGTCTTACCCCGTGGGTCGCCATTAAATATTTTGGCTTCCGAAGCCACCTTGCCCTCTGGTCTTTCTGCGAGATGGTTCCGTTTCATAGAGATGTCAGATCCATCTCGCTCCTCCAGCCGTGCTTGTCTTGGAGCGCAACTAAGAGCTTTATGCTTTTAACCATTACAGAGATGATTAGGTTTGTCAGAGAATGGAAGAAAAGTGTTCTCCTGGGTCCCACCTCGGGGCTTCCCCATGGACAAGTTATTAACATTCCTTTCAACATTGGATTTTTCAGCCTTTTTTTGGAGAGGTGGGTTGGGGTAGGTTGGGGGGAGGGAGCCGAACTCTTGGGTTTTTCCAGCCAAACGCACCGAATATTTCTCTGAAAACCCCTGTTGACACTTTCTTCATTTCATCCTGACAGTTTGAATTAGTTTTTATTAGGAAGTTTGGCTACAAAGCCGGCAGCAAGTTTTCTTTCTTTCTCTTTCTTTTTCTTCCTTGGTTGTCATTTACCTTGCACCCTGGAGTGATTGGGGTCAGGCTGTCAATCACAGTAGGCATGAAGGTCATGGCTACTGCTATGGGATATGGGACATCAGCTGTCATTAATACAGACAGTTCTCTTAAATACTCTACAGTCTTTTCCTGAAGAATAGACCCTACGGCAGAAAACATGGCTCATATTTTTTTAAGTTATTATTCTAAACCAGCTCCTTGTATTTGTTGGACAGAAATATTCTCCTTTTATGTTGACGTGATTATGAAAGATGTTTAAAGTATTTAAACTAAATTCTTTTTTTAAACAGTGTGTCTGTGTGTGTGCGCACATGCACATTTTTTTTTTATTTTCCTTGACTAATTTGATTTTAAAAAACCCTCAGTTTTTAAGGATTTCTTCATTGGAACAAGTTTTTATAAGATGCATCCTGAAGTTTCCTCCCAAGTAGCTCCCCTGAAAAATTTCCACTTGCTGGACAGATTCCACCAGCTCCAGAAGAATTTCTCATTGTGAAGATATTCCTCTTGGAATCAGTAGGTGGAAAATTAAATGTGTCAATTCTGTGTCGAACAGCACTTTGATCTTACAAACGTAAGGCCCAATCTCTGCAAAAATTTAAGTACAGATTTATTTTTTTTTTTTTTTGGTGCCAAAGAAGTTAAGGAGTGCAAGTCGCTGCAGTCAGTGAAGCTTGTGCACCTAAATCATTTGAAGTTCCACTTTTAAGCAACGGTGAATTTTCTCGCATGTGTAGGCCCATTGAAATCTGTTATGTACGTTTAAGTGATGGCAGAAGTTGACTCCAAGGATCTGCAGTACAAGAAATAGTCGGTCTTTATACCATGGCTTGATTCGAACCAAGGATCCCATTTTTTGGACATCCTGCTTCTCAGTCTCTAAATTGCTTTTTCAGGTATGCATTAGAAGTCAGCATATTGTGCTGCTGGAAAGAGGAGAACAAAAGGATTGATACTGCAGTGATTGGCACGGATAGAAAGAGCCTCAAACAAGCTGTAGCTGGAATTCGGATGAGACCAAAGGTTAAAAATCCTTAATACAGTAAATATAAATACCATGGTCCTACTCCAGGGAATGCGAGGAAGTTGGGGAAATCTTTTCATTCTTGGTGACTTGAGAGAAGTCACAGTAGATGCTATACTTCAAGACCGTATGCCTAGCACCCAGGTCCACGGTGACCAGAAGTTGTTACCAACTAATTGTTGACTTAGGTGGGCTGAGATCTGTTCTCCCTGTCTACTCCATATCTCAGAAGCGACCAGGGCCCACGAATGGGCATGGGCCCTGTGTCATTGAGTCTTCTCATCGTGGCTCATCACCAAATCAGTCCGAGACACCTGACTTGTCCCTGCGGTCTAGGTCTACCCGGAGGTCATGACTGAAGCCTCTTGGTTCGGCAGCGTGAGGAATCCTGCCCGAATTGTACTTGTTTTGTGGATAAACCCAGCTTGGAGTCTGAAGTATACCCGTGTGCAGGCTGTGCGAATGGCTGTTCTGTACATGTCTCGTACGTACATTAGTATCGCCCCCTAGTCGACTTGCCCAGCGGTCACCTAGCACCTTTATCCCAACATAGAACTAAAAGTGAAGTATTTGAATATCGTATTTGCTTGCATAGTGCACACACCATTTCCCTAAAAGTTAGCTCCCCCAAAACTGCGGTGCGTGTCTTAAGTGGGGAAGCTGATTTTCTGCCCGGAAAACACGGTGGGTCACATTGTTTACTAAGAAAACAACACTTAAAAGCCTCTGGAAATGATGCCGTTCTCCATACTGAAATCCATCACTTACCTGATTTGTGTCACAAATTGATGTATTCATGCATCAAAGGAGAGTCTGGAGCCAGACAGCATAATATCAGGGAGCTGAAAAAGAAAGCCCTTTGAAGCTCTAAAGCACCGCAGCAGCGTTGAGCATTGTCATGAAGCATCGGTGGTTCATCGTGGTTATGGTTAAAAAGTTGCTGATTTTAAGGGTGAAGTTAGTGACTAAAGTTAAACCCTCTGTTTTTGGAGTGGTCTGCCTTTTATTCCAGGTGGCATGAGGAAGGTGGTGTAATCACCTTCTGCAGAAAGCACCATCTGCATCAGAGGAGCATCCACACGCCACCAGCTTTTCCCATTCTGCCAGAAGCATTCGTTTCTGAGGCCTGGGGCATGCATGCCCTCCCACCCAGTGGGGAGCTGTGCCAAGGCTGGCCCGCCAGAAGCCGCGTCCGCACTGCCACCACTTCCGTAATGCAGCTGGGAGGTGTGGGGAGAGGGTAGGAGAAGCAGCAGCTGTGTGGCTGTAGCTTCCAGCTACCAAGTCCCAGTGCAGCTCCTGGAGTTGGACCCATGCTGCATCTGGGGAGAGGTTGCAGTGGGGAGAAGCAGAGTGCAGCTGTAAGTTGCCCAGCCCTGGCATACCATCTCGCGGCTTAGCTGGTCACGGGCATAGCCAAAGCTCTTGGGCTCTGTGGGTTGGATCTGGGGGCTCAACAAGGCCGTATGCTGCCAACTCCTGCTCTAGTATCTTTCCGTAGTCCAAAAATGAGTGAAAGTTTTGAACTGGCATTTCTCAGGGCTGCTGTGAAGCTACGAATCTCTGGGTTTTTGAGAGTCACGTGTATGGGTTTGCACACTAAACTGTGCTAACATTGCATGGCCACTCCGCAGCACCCCTAAGCGTCTCGTGGCACCCCAGTGCCGCAGCACCCTGGTTGAGATTTGCTGCTCTCGGGTCTCTGGAGTGGCCACCTTTGTAGGAGTCTAAAATGCCTTCTACGCTTAAGAGGATGATCTTGAGATAATCTTACATCATTCACCAGCAGGACAAAAGGGCTTTTGGCTGTCAGGACCTGCTCCAGGCTTCATTTCCATTTCTTACATATAACAGGCCTGCTTTCTTTCCATTTTGAATGTGCATCTTCCTTTTCTCACCACCGGTCTCTGCAGGCTCCTTCCCCACATCTTCCCCGTGCTTGCTGTCCCTGTGCTGCTCCAGCTCTTCTAGGGCAAAGTGAAACTGGGATCAAAGGAGCAGGGGTGCCTCGCTCCCATTGGCCGCGGTGTCTTTTACACCCTTGGTTTGCTTTTACCGGCTGTGGATTTTCACAGGTCTGGCCTCTTTTGTGCTTTGGCTGTATTTAACCTTTTTATTGCTTTGTTGGCAAGAAGTAACTCTGAGCAGGGTGGGCGAGGGAGGGGAGATGGGAAGAGCTTTAGAAATAAACCACCACTGGTGTCAAGAATGGAACATCCAACCAGAGACGGGCCTGATGTCCAGATGCCAGCTCCTTGGGTTGTGGCTCATGGTCCTGCTCAAACCCAAGATGCAATATGCTAGAAGCCATATAAAGAACCAGCCAGGAGAGATCAAGCAATGTCTGAGAGGCACCATCCCACGCTAACAAAGCACCGTGTTCATCCTAAGGAAAGTCAAGAAAGAGCAACCCTACCACTGTGGCCAGAAGGACCTAGTGTGAGGCTTCAGCTGGTCGTGGGCCTTTTAAAAATGTCATCAAGAGCCAGGTCCTGCAGCGTGCCGACTGCTGACTACCGCCCTCGACAGCAATAAGAGATTAATGTGCCCAGAGTCTAGTGGACTTGGGACCCTAATTGTAAGGGGGCGTTTAAGGGGGTGATCTGTGGGTGGGCACGGGTCCTGGAGCATGGTGGTTGAGCCCACTTGAGGTAAGGGCAGCTACACACACTCACATCAGCGGGTTTGGGAGCTGTGGGGTGGGAAGGGGCCTGCCAAGCTGCTGCCAGGACAGGCTTCAGGGAGCTGACATGCCAGATAACTAAGTACAGAGCAAGCCTGCCTCAGACACAAGTGGCTGGAGATAACTTGAAGGCTTTCTTTTGTTTATCCTGTCATTCTTTGCTTTGTAATCTCGCCATTTGTCAGGTAAAACAGGATAAGGAGCAAAAGGTCACAGGGTTGATTTACCAGGAGCCCTAAAGTTATTAATGTTTCTGAACTTTCCAGTCTGAAATGTTCTTTGCCGTCCAGCTGCCTGTCATCCTGCTCTCAGAGATAAAGGCTCTGTCATTTCAGGCCTAATGTGCTGCTGACGATAGATCAAAGGAGCCTGCATTTCGCTTGCTTTCCCAAACCTGCTTCAAAAAGAAAGGATTGCACCTAGCTGGGAGGAGAGGGCAGGGCTGCTGGCCGGAGGAGCTTCCCCAGCAGTACTTTAAGTGACCTGCAAAGATGGCCTCTCTTAATGGCCTCCGTTTAGCTTTTTAGTGAATGGAAAAAAGAACCTTTTAAAACCCCAAACATCCCTTCCCAAAATCCAGGCAGTGCTGACTCCCCTACTATTAACGCTTTGTCAGAGGATTGCATGTTCTCAGTTGTAGGAGACTGATTCAGCCAAAAAATAGGGAGCAGACTTTCAAAGTAAGCATTTGTACACGCAATGTCCCCTCTTTCCTATCATGGATTATCAGCCAGGTTTGAAATGGGACCTTTAGGACCAGGTGGAGCTCTGTTGCTTGAAGGAAAAGATCAATTATGGTAATAGAAATGTAGCAGCTTGGGGCTGTTTTCAGTAGAGCCGTCAGTGCGGTGTGATGATGAGAGAGAGCGAGGTGCATCTGCACACGAGCAGAGCAACACTGCTGTTTGCGCACAAGTCCACACTTGTGAAAAACTCCAACTTTTATTAGTGTGGTAGGTATCGGCGCATGCAAGGATTGGTAGCTGTAAACGTGCATTTGTACACATGTGACTTAGAAATTCAGGGCTGCTGTTGTCCCCCAGTTAGCTTGGAAGTGTCGTTCTGTCTCCGGGTGCTACACCGTTGTGTTTCTTGGGATGTGTGGTGGAGGATTACATGCAGCTGAAGAGCTAGTACTTCCATTACTGCTGTGTGACTGCATCTGCCTTTGTAATGCCAATTAATACTAAAGGCTTGGCCCAGGCAAAGGTCGATGAAGTGCTGGGAAGAAGCACTCAGTTGGAGGAAGGGGTCCCTCCCCGAAGCTCCTTCACTGTCCTCTGTCTGTCTGGTGGCATGCCAAGGCAAAATGGTGGCTCCATCTGGCAGCCAGACTCCATTTCCCAGCAGCCCCTGCCTGCACGGCTGGGGCCGGTTTCCACGGAGACCCCAGCGCAGCTGTGGTGTGATAATGGGTCGGAGTTTCCGTGGAGACCAGCCCCAGCAGCGCTGGCAGGGTGTGTGGCAGGGCGCAGAGCTGCTCCAGAGCCAGGCGGGGATCTGGCAGCAGTGACGGTGTGGTGCAGGGCAGAGCTGCAGTCGGCATGCTCCATGCAGGCAGGGGATCGCGGCTCTGCCTCGGCTCCTTGCAGCGGTGTCAGCATGGTCCAGAGCCGTGATCCTCTGCCCGCACGGCCCTGCCTGGAGCATGCAGGCTGCAAGGTCTCCACCCAGGCCCGGAGCAGCTCCCCAACCTGCTGCGTGCCCTGCCAGCATGGCTCGGGTTGGTCTCTATGGAAACCCCAGCCCCGTGCTATGGATGCTGCTGGAGTCTCCGTGGAAACCGGCCCCAGCCGCATGGGCAGGGGCTGCTGGGAAATGGACTCCACTGCTGGCGGGAGCCGGCCGATGGGCTGAACTTTGCCTACCTCTGCCCTGGGACGTTAGAGGATGGCTATCTCTGAGATCTGCCCCCGTAAAACTGGAGAGCTGTGTGCTGTCAGCAGCGCTGAAGTCCTTCCTGTCCAGCCATGGCAAGAACCAGGCACTGCCTTGCCAATGGTTGCTGTGCTTCTTGGCTTGGAAAAGTGCGCACCAGCGAGTTTAATGCTGGGTGAGGGGCACTGTTAACTCCCACACCCTCTTCTGCAGATCACAGCAGAGGGCAGGGGGCAGCTTCCTCCTTAGGCTCCTTCGTCCTCTTCAGGACCTTCCCTCCTCATGGTAGGTTCCTCCACAGGTTTGCTGTACTCCGCACTGCCTCGGTATGCATGGAGGAGAGGAGGGGGAGCACTAACCCCAGCGGGGAGACCTGGGCCAGCTCTGCAGACCTTCTTCTAACCACACACTGGGACACTGCTGCACTTGGGTGTGGTGGGGCTTTGGCAGGCAGAGCACTGAAAATCAGCCTAGCAGACAGCACTGCACTTCTGCATTTATTGTTTGTATAAACAGCTGTTCAGGCTGAGGGATCTTCCCAAATCTGATTTGTCATGGTATAAAAATACACGTATATAGCACCACTGTAAAAGAGGCACGGGGCCCGCGGGGTTGATTCACAGAAGTGCTGAGTTTCCACGGCTCCAGTTTGGAGGGGGTGGGAACTGCATGTAATGGCACCTCTGGATATTGGGATCTAAAGCAGAAGGGCAGTCGGTTCAAGGTGTTAGCCTGGGATTCAGGAGACGATTTCAGGTCCTTCCTCCTTGACACGGACTCTGGGTATGTCACTCGCTCTCCTGGAAGGCAGGGTTGATGATACTTCACAGGGGCGATTATGAGGATGAAGGTGCTAAAGATTTTGAGGTGGTCTCATACCGGGTAGAGGGGACCTGGGATCTTTTCCTTCTCCTGGACTTAAAGCAGTTTGCAAATCATTTTCTTTCAATTCTGCTTTCCAGCTCCACTGAGGTTGACGACATGATTAGAAAATCCACCAACTTGCTCCTGACTCGAACACTCAGCAACTGTTTACAAACTGTTATTAAGAGGAGAAACATAGGGCTGACGGAGGTAAGCATTTCCTTTCCAGGAGGAAAATCCTCTCATCACGGCAACACCACGTTTCAGGTTATGTGATCTTTGTCTGGCCTTCACAGCTCACTGAGGGCACCTTGTTAATGGAGTAGCGTCGGTACTGCTGTCAAGTGTGCACCTTTAAATCCTATGGGGAAGCTCTATAGCATTGCTGAGCTTTGTGCTTGGGGAGAGAAGAATATCTTTGCTCAGTTCTCAGCTAGTTAGTGTAACAAGGAACATATGGCAATGATAAATTCAAATAGTCTTAAAAAAAAGACTAGCATTTCTATTCAGGCAGCCAGTTGGCATTGTAATGTGTGATCAGAACAGCATTGGGTTAGGTGGTATAGTAACATGGACTTTAAAAGACAGTCCCTGTCTCAGAAATTATTTCCTTTCCAGGGATGGAGAAGTAACTTCCTACGTGAAAGACCCCATTCCTGACAGTTTTTCAAAGCGGTTGTGAGCCAACAGTTTTCGTGTTGAC
>JAGPOW010001338.1:1068621-1080514 GCA_030014935.1 Caiman crocodilus | reverse complement strand
GTGTTGTTTGCAGGAGACATTTTCAGAAGTTAAATCAGTCGAATGTTTGTAGGTTTATAAGCTGCATACACATGCATACCATACCTACACCAGTGGACTTCGTAATTGGAGACCATGTGCAATTCTGTAATATCCATACTAGTTGTAGTAATATCCCTGGTAAGTGTTAGAATTACTGACTGTGGATACCAAGATGAGACCTGATCAACATTTGCTTTTGTTTAATCGAGTTCTGTGCTGGCCTTCCCGTGAAAGGCTCAGGGCAGCTTACAGTAAAAGGCAAAATTAATAGAAACAGAGCAACAGAGAAAGCTGTAACTTGCTTTGCCTTGAAAGTTGTTAGTGTTTTGGGAATATTTATCTATTCAAGATGTGAATTGCAACACGTCAAGACCTCCCATGTAGGTATCCTCCAGTTTCCAACTGGGATTCATCCCTGTCCTACTCTTCAGAGTGTGAAGTATCCAGGTTGTAGCTATATTGGTTTAAAGGAAAAAGCAATCAGGACTCGTAATAAAGGTGATATCTTTTAAATCATCAGATTTTTGCAAAAAAAGTCTTCAATTGCAACTTTCAGGAACAAACCAGACATTGGAGAAAAGGTTGTAAACGTTCTGGGTAGAAGTGAAAGTTCATATTTCCTAGGATGTCACGGAGGAGTCAATAGACGGTGTCTTCAGAATACATTTGTTCTTGGGGGCATATTTCTTTTCTTTCGCCTGTCCTCTTGGGGATCCCTGGGAATAAGCAATGCAATGACATTGCTACCCTATTCTACCCATTTTAGAAATAATCCATGGAGTATATAGAAAGAATCGAATTCTTAGTAACTTTGTGAAGGGCTCTTAACTTCATATTTTACCAGGGTAGCTGCTCAGCCCTGCTTTCATAGAAGCCTGATTTGGTGTGTGTTTCACTCTGGCGGGGGGGAAGGTGATGCTAGAAGAAGAAAATAATGGGCTAAGGAGAGTGCGGAGGTGGAGGGTTTGTTCAGCTGCGCTGGCGCTGCTGCTCTGGAGCTGAAGAAGGATCCTGCAGGAAATGCCGACAGGTCATGACATTTCAGACTCCAGTTTAAAACAAAGGTCTAATTTGTCAGGAGGTGCCTGCCCACAGTGTTTTGCTTTGGAGCTCTTTTCATATGATTAAGCCTGGCTTCTCTGGCTGGCTCCACATTGCTTACAAATGAACAGTTTCAGCAGCACGTTTCTACTTTTTAATTTAAAACTGGCCTAAATGAGTAACTTTCCTTTCCAATTTAGTCACGAGCAAGTAAGATGAGACCTTGCAACCGAAAATCGATTGTTTGAGCTCTCTAGTGCGGGGCAGACATTGGCCTGTGATCCTAAAAGGAGAAGCTTGCTGCGCTCGTTTGAGGCTGCTGAAGTCCTTTTTACACGTTCTCAATGTGTTTCTCGGAGCCAGATCAAGGGTTACAACCTTGTATGCTCACGTGTCACTTAAGGCTATGTCCTCAGCTTCCCTCCTCGCCCTGAGTCTGCTGTTGACACACACATTGCTCCTCCTTGAGCACACGAGAGACTGGGAAGTGGGCAGAGCACCTGGCTAGGGAGTATCCTCAACACAGTGACAACCTGATAGACACCCGCGTCTCCAGGGTTTCCCACCCTGCGCAACTATATCTATCTCTACAAGATACAGGACTCAGCTTTGCAACCTCCACTGCAAGCTTTCCATGTTGTTCTTGCATTTTACAGTTCTCTGAAAAGTTTGGTCCACATCTGTCCATCGATTAGATAGAGAGATCTCGATAGCTGTCTCTATCTCTCTTCTCTCTGTGACTTTTTTTAATTGAAACTCCTTTGGGATTCTTGTCGAAGTGCTTCATCCATCAACAGACTCTCTTAGCTGCTATCTTAACTCGGACGGTTGGCAAGATCTAAGCATGGATGGCACATCACCTGGTGCTAGTTTTTCACAGGGACACGGCAGTACTGAAACCTCACTGTGGCTTTCCTGCAAAAGTGGTTGCTGAATAGTCTTTTAAAGCAGACCACCAACCTCTGTTTTCTCCCCCAAAGCGTGCAAGCCTGGGAGCCTTCCTTTAGACGGAATTAAAAAATCCTTTCAGGAAATTGTCCAGTCTTTTGTGGTATGAGAGAAGGCCATGAAAGGTCAAGCTTTCTCTTCCCAAATATTATCCTTGTGGATTAGAATTTGTGACCAGGTAGGAGATAACCAATGCCCCTGCTCAAGTAGAGCTCGGGCAACATCTGCAGAAGTCTTCTATAGGATGAGATCTGTGAACATATTTAGAGGTTTAGCCTGTACTTTTTACTAAGGGTTTATGCCCTGTCTGGCGACTGGATCAGGTGGCAAGCTCAGGAGGGCAGTTCTGCAATCCTGATTCGGTTAGCTGTAATGATTGCTCAGCCCTCCATCGTGTCAGTCTGAGAACTGCTAGGTAAGCATTAGGAGGAGGAGGACCTGTATGAACAAAGACTTGAATAGTTAATTATGACAGTAACTATAATTCTCCAAGAGAAGTGGGGAACTACAGTTACTGGGAGATGAGCGGTAAGCTGCTCTTTTTTTGTAGAAGTGCTTTGAATATGAACGTGCTAGATGCTTGTGGGATCTGGTAGATCAGCACCATCTAAATACTAAGCATGCTGCAGCAGGGACAATGACTTCTCCCATTTACCAATTTGCCCATCACCTCTTAAGCCAGATGCATCCCAAACTCCCATCCAGAGAGACAGTAGTGTGGCATAGCCATTAACAAGGAAGAGAGGGTCAAAACTAATGCAGTGGTGGCACGGGGGTTGCAGGAGAAGGAGAAAAAAAAAATTCCCAGTTTGGGCTGCTGGGTGCAGAAGCATTATATCCCAAGTTGAGAAGGAGAGGGATCAAGTACCAGGCAGCCAGAGAGAGTTTAAACAGTTGATTCTGGTTTGTGGCAAGAGAACCAGTTGGCATGTGGGGTTGGAGGTGGCTGGCATGGGCAGACTGACTACTACAGACGGGAAGGCCGGGAGGAGCTTTGCATGGCTAGTTAGCAGGTTTTAGGCATGTCACATGCAGCAAATGTGTCTGGAAAACTTGTGCAAGGGATAGGTGGGAAAGTGTCCTCTATCATCCAGGTACCAGGGCATGAGATGAAACTGGGCAGGCTTCTGAAGCCTGAGCAAGGATCTTGGGATGATGTTGTGTATTCACATTAATGCTGGGTTTTTGCTGGTAGCCGCGTTGGTCTAAGCACATAGGTAGGCGAGATTCTTTTGAGTAGATGTGATCTCTTTCATCTAATAAATGATGTCTTTATCTAATAAAAGAACTCAAAGAACCTTGCCTGCCTATTCACACTAGTGGCACTCCCTTTCAGGGTACTTCAGGCTATTGTGATGTAGGGCAGCCAAGAAGGTGTGCTGAAAAAGTATGTGCAGTCTGTTTCGGACATCCTGGTGCCTTGAGACTGGCAGAAGAGGAAACCCTTAGCTAGGCAAGTGATGTACGCTGGTTTTAGTTATGTGGAGCATTGGTCTACTTTTAGGAGGGGTTATTTAGTTTTGGAAGGGGAATCAGTCTTCCAAGGGCGAAGCTCGCAAGCCAGAGCAGGAGGGCATTGTATAAACAACATGCACAAAATGAAAAGGGAAAAATGAATGAGCGCTCATCGAGCCCAAAATCAAGATTGCGAGAACCAGCGTGCTGAGGAACGTGCAGAGAAGTACCACCTCTTCTTGTATATGACATTGCATCTTTTCCCCAAAAAGTGTTTATTATCTGCGAGGAAATCTGATAGAGGAGTTTCTTCTGTTACTGGACAAAAGAGACTAAAGTCTGTATGCCATCCACAAGAAGCCAAGCAATGAGCAGGCTCAGCTCCCCAGGTAAATGCAAGAAACTCATTTACTGCAAGAAAAGACCTTCTTTCTTTCCTTCATTTTGCCTTTCAAAAACCAGGTGTATATCTTATTCTGGGGCATGCTGTATGAGACGATAGAGTAGTTTAATTGCCTCTGTACCACTGGTCGGAGCCGGAGGATTAGATGACAGGAACCAAAATTGCTCGCTTATGAACATAAATGCGATCACTTCTGGGGTGGATCTAGGGGATGTACTTGTACCCCCCCCATTGATTTCTGTTTAAAACCCAACCCCTTGGTAGAGACAGCAGCATTTCTATTCAGACAGCAATGAGGGACTCATTTAGCTTCATAGCTCATTATAATCTATGTGATTCCTTCTAATTGCTTTATTTCATGATTATTAATATCTCTTTCCTTTTTGAATGGTCTTCATGTTCTACTAATCAAACTACCCTTCTGCAATTCTGCAGCCTGCGAGTTGCTCCTGGTGACAGCTCCTATTTCACAGTCCTGTGCACTGTACTGGAATGAGTTCAATAAAGTTATATTTGTTTTTGCTTCCACCTTAAATACAGCCTTAGGGCCCTAGTAGATTAAAGCTTCCGGCTTTTTAACTGGAGAAAAAGATGTTGTTTTATATGTGATGATGCACCTCGCCATCTGCACTCCCGTATTCAAAATCCTAGATCGGCCCATGTCCACATCGGTATTCAGTCACTAGGGGCTGGGTTTGTACACTAGGACTGGGAAACTTAGTGGTTACAGACATGAAGAATTTAATTTCTGTATGAATCCTATAAGTTGTAGGAAAAATATTGTCACGGGGGACTTCAATCTGGGTGGTATTTACGGAAGACCTCACGCTGCACATGCCAGCGTATCACCAGTGTATTCGGCCTCTCTCTCCCAGTGCCTTAAGAGCAGTTCCCTTTGCAAATAGTCTAGCCCATCAATCAGCCCCACAATCTGAGGACACTTCAGTGTTTAGTGCCACGTGGAGATTAAATGTCTTGCTTGAAGCTATTCTCTTGTTTGCCTTATACCCATAGCATGCAAGGTGATTTGCAAGAAGGCAGGGTTCCTGCTGGAGAAATTACTAATCTGAATCAGTAGCTAAATAAGTTGTTCCCTAGCAGAAGCATGGACTGTCTCGCCCTGGACGTGAAACACTTGAATTGAATTGACGCCAGCTGGGTGTTTGCTTTGTAGTTATCCGTAGTGTCACAAGCTATTATCCTGTCTACATGCTGCTTGCTCACTTCATGAAGGAAGCAGCGAAAACAAAAGATAAATAAAGCCACAAAAGTAGTATGCTCGAAGACAGGAGGCCGAGGAATGCTGTAGCACGTACCACCTGTAGTGAAGTAAAACCAGTTCACGATTACCAGCAAACTGTCTGTGGTTTCATTTTTAAATGCCCTTGTGTGATATTGTTGGCTGTCACTCAGAAATACAGGTTATTTAGGGTTATGCTTCTGGTCGGGATTTGGTACCTTGCGTAACCTTGTTGCATTTTTAAGGGTGTTTGAAGTGCCCTGAAAGGGGCAATGATTGACAGTTAAATTCACAAAATTCATAAAATCCTTGTGATGTTAACACTTTCCCAAGTGTGATCTCTCAAGTTTCATATGTTGCTAAGACGGGGCAATCCTCCTTTAGCCTTCAGCAGGGCATGGTGTGTTTTGACAGTGTCAAGAGTAACAAAAGCCCCTTATAAATTGGTATTTGTTCATTTGACATGACCTGACTTTTAGAACACGAGACGCATCTGAACATATTCCTTTTCCTTTACAGCTTGTGCAAATTATCATTAATACAACCCATTTGGAGAAATCCTGCCGGTTCCTAGAGGAATTCATAACCAATATCACCAATGTACTCCCAGAGACGGTCCACACAACCAAACTGTATGGGACTACCACATTCAAGGTGAGATATAGCCTTTTGCTTTTCTTGTAGGTTGATTTATGGAGGGTAAGCTCTTGTTCATGCTCCACAGATTCTTATTGTGTGAAATATCTTTAACAACACGGATGCAGAAATTCTGAGCATCTCTTAATCGGTGATGTCCTTTCAACATGCTTTTTCTTTTGAACTGCTTTAAATAGGGATTTTTAAAAAAACAAACAAACATGCAATTGCTAGTGCTTATCACCTAACAAGCAAAGCAGCCAGGAAAACCAATGAGAAGTAAGGCATGGTATATATGACTATGGTCCAAAAGGTAGTTTTATGTGTGCTTGCTCCTTAGTTTGTGCCCCAGGTGTATTGAAGTTACTTTTTGACATGGCACCCGAATACCACCAAACTACCTTACCAACATCTCTCCTAGCTACTGTGTATTACTAACGGGGCATTATAGCAGCCACCACCAGTGCATCTACCAGCAAGTTCCTCGCACAAACGAATAGTAGAAAACACTACCTCTCAAAAGAACATGAGCACGAGAGAGTGTGTGACTGCTTCATAGCAATTTTCGGAAATGTGCAAGCTCTTCCATTCTGGGTAGCAACTTGTAAAGAGCAGAGAGATGCCATAAGCAGAAGGAGACGCCTGGACTTTGCTCAGTGACATGGGATTTGAAAGGTGCTCTAATAAGACTATGAGAAGGAGGGATGGTAAAATTGTAGGAGTGAGATGGAGCAAGAGACTGCTGTGCAGTTCAGGTGACAAATGTCATCTATTTTTTTGATTGAAGGAAGGGATTTGTGTCTGCCTACTTAATGTTTTAAGTAGCACTGACAATGCCAACCTGCTTTCTCAGTGCTGACTATTGGAAGCAGAAGAGTCGAATGCTGTGATGGCGGGGAAATTTAACAACAAAATGTTTTGGTTTTCGTGGGAGCCTTATGGCTAAATCTCCTATTTCCTGGGAAAAACTCAGTCAGAAACTCCAGTTGATTGATATTATATAGACAAAAAATCATGCGGAGTAAGTAAATTTAAAAAAAAGAGAGAAGGGTCTGGCCCCCACCAAATTTTTTGTTACAAACTTTTAAAGTTGAGACGGGTAAAAAAGCCCAAAAAACCAAAACGGCTTTGAACAAAGTCTGCTCCAGACCAAGTGCTCATCATAAGATGATTATCGATGCTGAATGTAGGCTCTTATGCAGTTTTTCCGTGACTGCCTAAATAACTCCTTTTGGACAGAAACTTCTCGCTTCATGCCTATGTGATACCTGGAAGGATTATAGAAATATATTCAGAAAGAGTTAATGTTCTGTGAATTCAACAGGCTTAGGACAACCTTTACTTGGCAGCACAGTGTTTTGTTGTGCTGTTAGAAAAAGGGACCAGACGTGCTACTGGAAGAATACACCAGGCATTTCTGGCTTGACTGATGGAGAAAAGGGAGCTGTAGTACACAACGCGCAGGGTGGAAAAGGAAGCTAATGGAGAGCAAGCAAAGAGTGCAGCCTTTCTGCATTATACTTTGGTATCGCCCACGCTACCTAGGCT
Organism: Caiman crocodilus; assembly: GCA_030014935.1. Taxonomy (NCBI): domain Eukaryota; kingdom Metazoa; phylum Chordata; order Crocodylia; family Alligatoridae; genus Caiman; species Caiman crocodilus. Next base: position 1,073,222 of record JAGPOW010001338.1, on the reverse strand, counting down.
AGGAGGCATGGCTTCCTTTCGGACCATATTCCACAGTCTTTTCTGCGTGCTTTCTAGGATGCCCGCCATGCTGCAGAGGAAGAGATCTACACCAATCTGAACCAGAAGATCGACCAATTCCTGCAGCTGGCGGATTATGATTGGATGGCAGCAGAACCGGGCAGCAGAGCCAGCGATTACCTTGTAGATCTGATTGCCTTCCTGCGCAGCACCTTTGCCGTGTTCACACACCTCCCTGTAAGTGCCCGCCTGGCCCGGTTAATGGGAGCCGAGAGGGGAGAAGGGTTTGATGCCACGGTTGAAGCTTCAGGCTGTTAACCTTGTTTTTCTTGGAGCGTATATTATAAATAATAACCTATGAGGATAGAGGTCATGAACAGAATGGTTTTATTCTAGTATATCCTATCGGGTGTTATCAGAAGTCAGGCTTCCTTAAACTTCTCCTGAATTAGCTTGTTTATTTGAAAGCCTGGGAGAAACGTACAGATCAGTGATAAGAAAGTCAGGGACATAACTGATTGTGTATTCATGTTACATTTTATTTTAAGTATCTGAGATTGTAGGGGGGTTTTCTAAATAGCGTTGAACTTTTAAAAAAAAAAAATTTTTTTATGAAGAATGTTGCGTAGTTTGAGGATGTATTTTTTGCCTTTGGGTATTTCGAGTTGTATTTATGTTCAAAATGTGCTCGTGAAGCCACCAGAAACCCTGGCTCAAACTACAGCTTTGGATCCTACAGTAGAGATTAGTTTTTCTTCATCTAAAATATGCCTGCAGTTTTCTTACCCGTTGTTCCTAAGGGAAAAAAAACCCTATTCATTTTCATTCTGTTTTTGGCTAGGTGAAATGTAGTATCCCACTGAGTAAAAGTACATCTTCATCAGGCAGTTTCACTTCTTCTCAAGCATCTCCTTTCTTTTTTACTTTGGGTCTCATAGATTTTTGTACATATTAGTATCTACCTTTACAATTTTGCAGTGGAAAGAAATAACATCGAAGAAGGCATTTATATAGCATATAGTAATGACTTGCTGCTTTGGTTTCACAACTTGCTGCTTTCTCATATGAGGTTTCCAGCGCTGTGAGACATCACAGTAAATTTTGCCTGCTTTGAAGTCATGAAAAGCACGTTCTGGTCCAGTTGCAGTTCTGTCCGCCTTTGTTTCATTCCTCTTGTCCATACCTGTGTGACTGAGCTACTGCAAAGGTTTTTAACTACTCAGCAGTGTCAGCGAGCCAGTGCTAAAACGTTTCCTAAATGTCTTAGTGGTACATTTAGGAAATCCAGCGTCCGTGGCACTTTGGACCCCACGAGAGCGCTCTTCCTGATGTCAAGGAGATTTGGCAATTGCAAGAAGGCTAGTTCTGGTTGTTGGGGGATGCTGAAGTGCCAACAGTGAGATTTGAGAAGTTGATTCCAGTCCTTCATACTTAGGTCCACCATTGAGGCTGAACATGCCTGAATCTGGCATGTACCACAGCTAACTTTTTTTTTGGGTCCAAATGATTGGATGACTTTTGCTTTGGGCCAAGCGCATTTCCAAACCGGCTCTATTCCATAGTGCAGCACAGGTTGGTGAGATGACAAGGCCGGCTTGGGCCTTGGTGTTGGATCTAGTGTTGGGATCTAGAGATCCCTGAATGTCAGCTGGATATTTCAAGTACTAGACCTCTCGGTTTATAGGTGTCTGACCAGTTTAATGGCTGCCACCATGGAGCGTCAGCAGGTTTTTAATCTGGTCCTTTGAATCAGATGAGCAGCTACGCTAGTCACAGTAGTAGGTTGTTGTCTCATGTGGCTCGGCTGGTAAAGGGGATGCACGTAGTTTAAAGTGTTCCTTGAGTGGTGTTTCGAAGTACTGTGTCTAAACCAAAGAGATTTGTGAATGTAACAATTGGCAGAGGTTGTGCTGTAGAGTAAGTGGAATTCATGCTTTCTCACCAGGTCATTTTGGGCGATTGTAGTGACGATTTCAATGCATGTAAGCCTAGGATGAAAGGGGAGGCAGTTTATTGAAATACAGGTGAATATATATTAGGAAATCAAACACTGAAAACCAAAAAAGCACTGCAGCATATTCTCCTCTTTCACCCCACACACACACTTTCTCTCTTTTTTTTACTCTGTGTGTCTCTCCATCTCTCTTCTCTCTCTCACTTCCTCTCCAGTAAGGGGAGAAATCCCCTCTTTGTTCATTCTCTGCTTCTGTGAAGTCTTGCTCTATCCCCTGCTTGACAGGGTGTCTTTTCACTGAAGCATGAAGCATAGCTAACATGGAGATGTGAAAGAGGAAAGACATGCCCGCAATGATTTATGAGATGGACCCAGGGTGATTTATCTTCCTTAAAACATTAACGTTTCCTTTTCAAATTAATCAAAATTGTTTTGGAAATGGGAAAGGCAGCTACTTAGCCCCCAAAAAGATTGTGCTGCCTGGAGGCAACCTCTCTCTTCCAACCCTGATTTAAAAACATTTTTTTTCTTTAATCCATCGCTGCTCCAAAAACTGCTCTACCTATTCCTAACGATGGGTTACCAGGTTAATGATACGGAGCCAGCGCATGCACACACAGCAGTGCTGCTTGGGTCCCATAAGTTCAGAATATGAGCTTCAACACATTATACATGTGCTTGATTCCCAGCACCTCCCTGTGAGGTAGGTTGGGCCATTTAATTAGATTCTAAAGAATAATGTTTAAGGCTGTGGATCTGGTTTAAACTATTTGTTTATATCTAAAATTTAGGATGCATCAAAGCTACATTTTGTAGAAGAACACTGAAAATGCACCCTCGTTCCAAATTGTTGAGGGGTTCCTATGTAACCGAAGGCCAGGAGGAACTGTGATGCTAAGTCTTTAAACAAAAAAATAGCGCTTTCTGAATTACAACAGAGTCGGTTTACTTTCTTGGGGCGTGTGTAGACAAAATGAGGGCCCTAAATTGATGCAGTGAATTTAAAAAAAACCAAAACACCACTTCAGTTTAGGGCTGATTTAAACCCCTGTGTTGTGCACCCCCCCCCCCCCCAATCCCTGTTCTTGTAAGGCTTGGCAGGCTTTTGCAGATTGATCCTGTAATTTGTGTGTCTCTAACTATATTGCATTCAGCTAATAAAACTTCAGTTCTGTTCCCTAGAGGAACCCCAGGTCTACCTATAGCATTGTACATCATAGAAATGTATAAAACAGCTTATTAAGCAGTGTGAAAGCAAGTAGCAGAAAAGGTTTGACAGGCAATGGAAACAGAAACAAGGAAGACTAACTATGAAACATTAGCATATAGAAGAAGCTCTTTATGGCACTGTGGTGGAAGAGCAGCACTTGTTGCCTCTAGGTTGCTGGTTTGAATCCAACCCTGGTCATTCGTAGCGTAAGACTTTTGATACAGGACGAGTGGCTGTTGCATTGGGTGAAGTCTCGGTCCTGTTTCCAAAACCCATGGTTTGTTCACTTAGCAAACCAAGATGCAAAGGATGGACAGGTCCTTGCAGAGTGAGCTGTCCTCTTGTTCCTTGCAATGGCCCCTGCAAACCAGAGTTGAGACACTTAATCAGGAAAACTCCTCATCACTCCCACCCCTCCTGTTTCTTTTCTTTGGAGATGTAATTATGTTGTTTTTCAAGACTGTTGATCACGGTTACTCTGTTCACTCAAAACAGTTTTAGAGGATATTTGATTTTCTTTAACTCATAAAAGTTCACTAGAGGAAGATCTTTCAAGCTGACAAGATCCTTAAATAGCAAGAAACGGGCTAAATAATAATATGCACTAAAGCAGCATTATGTGTTTGTCCCAAAACTTCACCAGCCAAAATGTTAGGGCTACTTACGGGCTTCTTCCAGCGATGACTGAGCAGCAAGCAAAATGCTTGGCCTGCCTAAGCCTATGGATTTTTGCATGGCCATGCTAGTTATAGAAAGCTGGTCCGCCCCATAATAAATCTGAGACCAAAGCCTTGAGCCTGAGAAGATGTGCTTAATTTAATACATGTAACATAGTTCTCTCTTCTTTAATGGGGCAGTGGCAGAGGTCTTTAGGGTTAAGGCTTTCAGCTTCTGGTCGGGTAGATCAAATCTCCTTGAAGGATCCAAGTGCCTCGAGGTAGAATTTCCCCTGGAGGGGAAAGAGAAACTCGAATAGTAACTTTGCACGATGCGCAGGGTAAATTAGGATTTCAGTTGGATTCTGGCTTCGCTCCTGGCTTTTGAGTGCCGGAGAGCTGTGCTTTTACAGTAGTTGTAAGCGAGCTCCAATATTGACCCAAACTATCACTGTATTTTCTTTATACCACGTACCTCCTAATAACACATGCACTTTGTTTGGGAGAAGGAAGATTTCCCCCGCTCCAGACTTTTTTTTATAGCTGCATGGGGCAGAGCTTGCTCTTCAGCTCTCTCGCCCTCCCTTTCCTGTTCAGGTAAAACCTTTTAGTTTGAACTTTTTCCCAGCTGAATTGTTTGCTTTCCCCCAAGCAGAAAAGGCAGGGCTTGCTGAAGACGAGGTTTTGTCCCTGCTCCAGTTCAGCTGTGGAAGTGTTAAAATGACGGCTACTGCCGAAGACAGGATGCCATCCCTCTCGGGGGTAGGGAATAGGGACGTGC
>JAGPOW010001338.1:1046549-1068174 GCA_030014935.1 Caiman crocodilus | reverse complement strand
CTCCGGGCAGAAAAGCATCGGCTTCCTTACTCAAGACATGCACCCCCATTTGGGGTGATACGTTTTTGGGGAAAGGTGCGTGTGGTGTGCGAGCAAATAGTCATAGTTAATGCAACTCGACATGCTTGGAGGCGCGGGAGGCTTCCAGACGTTCGAAACATGTTCCTTCCTTTCTCCTTCCCAGGAGAAAAGCTGAACCTCCGTGGGGCTGAGAGGAGAGCTGCTGGTAGCAGTTTTGAGTATCCATCAGGGCAAAGAGGGCCTGAAACAAGGGTAGTTTATTTGTGGGGAAAATAGCAGTTTTTTGTTCACTCTTAGATCCTTGAATTATTTTTTTTTCTTTTCGTTTCTCTCTCAACAGTTAACACTCTTTTGGCTTTACGTGTGGGCTCGATGGCCCCGATTGCCGGGTTGATGGCCAGGGTGGACGGGGCTGTTTTGAGGAGGCCTGTGTGGTTCTTCCTAACTTGCTGCTCATTTGGGAAGATGGCAAATTTAGGGCTGCATATTGGATCCAGAACGCCAGCATACCTCCAGCACATGTTTCAGGGTGAAGAGTTCACGGTTAAACAAATGGGACTGTAGCACTATGCTGCCGCACAAAACTTTCTTGGTGGTTTACAGCCACAATTAAAAAATGGTCTGTTAAGTGCTCACGGCATTTCAAAACAAATAGCGTGTTATTGGAGAGGAAAGCACGGCAGACCCGAGGCCCTGTGGCCTTCTCCTTTCTGAATTAGCAAGTGCAGTTTGCTCTCCTGTCACTAAACCTGCTTTGCCGGCCGAGACGAAGAACTTGAATGCCTCGGAAAGGAAAGGGGCTCTTCCTTGCTCGTCGGCGGGTGAAGGGCTGTGGTTGGGACAGAGTAATAATTGGTGCGCGAGGGCTGGAAGGGAGCGAATGAAACGGCCTTTTGTCCACGATGGCTGCTTGTTGTTTCTAGTTCTCGTTGGACAAGTTAATGTAAATTGCATTGACAAGGCTACTCCAAACACGGTGATTTGTTGACTTTAAGCTTTTCAAAGATGGAGAGCTGTGTCAACACCTACCGTGAACTGTCAGGTTAACAAAGCAAGGATGTTGTTTTGGGGAGGGGGAGCGAAAGCTGGAGCGGGGGAGAGTTGGGGAAAGGGGTGTGTTTTTGTTTTTATTTTAGGTTTCCTTTAATCCTCTGTTAGTCTTGTATCCTGATAACCTTCTCTGGAAGGTAATCCGGGGAGGTCGAGAGGTTACGGTGACCTGGGAAGGGGAAGTAATCTTTTAGCGGCCGGGCAAACCAGAACCTCTCCCGTCTCGAGCATGAACTCCTTGCAAAGGGAGGTTTTCCTTTGTGCTTGTTTTATGCCAGATGGCAGACACAGATTTCAGCTGGAGCTGTGTAAACTCCAAGGACTCGTTCCTTGGAACGGTTTGCCCAGTGCCTTATTAACCGTATTGACATCTCTTCAATGCTGCAAACAAGCACAGTGACCGTGACGGCTCATGTATTTGTGAGCAAGCTTTAAAAGAAATGTTGGGATTTTTTTTTAAAGAAAACACCGACCTGCGTTGAGTCTTTTAGTAGTTGAAACATTGCCTCCATGATGTGTTTAAAAGAAGGAAAATGGTGCAGAGCTTTACAGTCACCAGGGTGTTCGCTGCTTGGGTCAGGAAGCTTAGCTTTATTTTAGTAGGGGAAGGGAGAAGATTATCATCAGGCAGGAAAGGAGAACACCGTGTCTACCATCTCAGTAAGCTGCAAGTCAGTATTTAGATTTCCAAATACCAGTATGCCATTAAATAAGCACCAGAAGATTTAAGTCTCAACGTGTGTCTGTGAGGCTGGTAAGCATTTCATCTGTTTTGCAGATAGGCTGTGACGGTGGTGATTGCATAGTATGTTAACCTCACTGCCCAGAATAGAAGTCTGATCTTCTGGTACCCTGCCCTGGGCTGACCTGACAAGTCCTTTCGACTCCCATGGGGAAAAGGAGAGTCCTTTTAAATGATCGTGTCCAGCTACTTAAATGCACTGTTGAGTTCTTGAGCAGCACGTGACGGTCTTGTTTAAAGAGTAAACTTTATCGGTGCTAACCAGTGTGCTACTGATCTCCTCTCTCCTCCCTACCTTTCGCACTGTTCCTTTGCTCTCTTACGTTTCTGATTTGAATTCCCTGTGTTGTCCTCTGTAGGGGGATGTAGATGCCCATTCTACAATGTCGGTGAGTATGACTGTGTGTTGTATGCCTTCGGTATGCTCTGCTCGCAGTTTAAATAATATTAGAGGGTTATTTGAACCAGAAAAGGTCTTTATTCTGGGAAGGGAGGAAGCAACAGGGAAGAAAGCTGAACCCAAATGTCTCAGAAAAGACGTTTAACCCCTTTGACTCCGGTAAAACGTACAGCCTTTCCTGCACCAGTTTCCAAAAGTAAAAGCAAAGTAAATAGAGCATCCAGGGGTGCTGTGGAAAAGCAGGCTTCCCAACAGACAAGGTGCTCTCTGTTAAGGATGTGAAGCATCGATGCAGTATCCTTTTCATAAAGAGCGACTTCAGAGCTATTGCCCGTGAAATCTAGTCCATCAGCATCCCATACCTTTTTTCCAAAGCCGTAGCAAACCTTCTAGCCAAGGCGTATCGGCTACAGTTTGCTCCAAAGCCCATCCGCACGGCTTGGAGTTGGCATGTACTGGGAGGCTGGCTGTCAGCTCCTTTGAGCTCAGAGCAAAAGGCCAAGTTTCGTCCTGGTTGATGCCAGTTCCCTGTACTGCCCAAGGGGCAGGGTTGTCCTACTGCATGCAAGCACATTTTGAACTGTTGAGCTAATAACAATAATAATCTTCCTTTCAGTCGTGCCTCTTTATTCCCATGATTCCTGTCGTTGGGGAAAGCACCAGGGGGGTTTGACAGTCTGCTCAGAGCAGACAGGACCTTAGTTCAGACCTTTTGAAAGAGCCTGTCCTGCATTCCCTGCAAACAGCATATTGCTCAAACTCTTCTCCCTCTTGGGGATGACAGGCTGAGTTAGCGCTGCTGGGACTTGAACCTGAGGCTCCCTCTGCCAGTTCCAAATCTGATGCTTTAGACCATTCAGCCTTCCCCTCTGGCTGTATTGCTGGAATAGTTTCTCAGTGAGTAGTGCAAGTTCTTGATGTTTCTATCACGCTATTTGGATTAAGGCAATTAGTCCAAAGAAAGCAAAGCGGACCTTGCGGACCTGCATTCTGGTTCAATGAATGCCTCTAATTGTTGTCATTTATGCTTGTTTTCATGTTCAGTAGAAAAGCTGTGGCATTTTCATGGATAGATCACAAACAAAGTACACTCTGGCTACCTTGTTTTTTCTACTCCAGTGTCTGCAAGCCAAGGCACGTGTTAACAAGTGCACCTCATTTCTGTAGACTCAATTCTGCTCTACCGGTGTGAGATAGTAAATGTTAATCTGTAGTATTTAACTCGGCTTCTAAGCTTCTGCATTTAACCCATGCTCCGTATTAAAGCTGCCGCTGGGGCTGTTTCAGTAGTATTGACATTTTCACGATGCAGTCGGGTGTGCATATTCCTTTTCCTGGAAACTGAGTACAGCGCTGTCTTCGGTGCGTACAGCCTTCAGACACCTGGGGGTTTCTAAGTCAACATCGAGGCCTCAAATCAATGCCAGCTTCTGAAAAGAAAGCGGTTTGTTAAAGCAATTTGAGGCTCGATTCCATCAAAGCTATGGCTCGGCTCCTGGTCCCAGTCGCTCCCCCTCGGCGCTGGCAGGGAGTGCGAGTGCTGGGAAGCTGCATGCTCTGCCTTTTGCAGGACAGGGGTGCCTCGCATTAACACCCCCCTTCCCGGGATCGGGGACGTTGTCCTCCTGTGTATTTGGACTCTCCTGGGTGATTATCCTCAGGACACAACTATAAAAAGAAGCCTGACTTCTGACTCTTCACAACTTTCACAATCCAGAAGCCAGATGTACCTTTTTAGTGTGTGTGTTTTTTTTGTTTTTAATTGAATCCAGTGCCTAGACATGGAGTCGGCTTCCTATGGAGAGGGGTGCATTTGTTTCATTAGTCTAAATCAGTGAAAAATAATCTCCGTAGGTTCCCTGGAAAGTGTGAGCAGTGAAATAATCCCTTTTTATGGTGGGACTTTCCCAAGTGTCTTTTTTTTTTTAAACTGCCACAGATTTTATTTTCATTTTAATCCTTTTTTTGTCCCCTATATCTTTTGAACAAATTGGTCAAGTGGATCACATTGTGCATTTTTTTTAATTCGTTTTTTTTCTTAAATGAAATCTGATACTAATGAAGTTGCTTTGCTACATGGGCACTGTAACCAGATTTAAAGTGTAATAGTGGCAATATTTGTGGTCCAGCCCCCCCCCAATAGAAATGTTTTTCTTGCCCATTGGGGGTGGGGAGGGGAAAAGCATGTCTTAACCTAGTTACCAACTAGGTTATATGATGTTTTTTATAGCCTGAATATAACGTGTTTGTGCAACTGATAACAATGGGGAAAGGAGATTATAATTTGTGACTTAATTTACTGAAAATGGGACCAAGGGCTGTTCCTGAAATCTCTGCTGCGTTCATAGCACTTCTTTGCTGGGCCTAATCTTATTCTTATTGACTTATAATGGTACAGAGCCGGTCCCGCAGGAGCTTGGACAAACCGCCCCGCAAGCCCAGCCGGCTCTAGACGGGAGAGACCGAGGCGGTGAACAGGGACAGGATTGCTTGCATGGACATGCCGTCCCGGGCTGCCTGCCTTGTGCTGGTTTGATGGCTGTGCCTTACTTCCCTGTGCTTTTTGGGGAGTGTTCAAAACCCCAAACCTTGTCAAGCATGAAGGGCAGCAGAGATGTTATTGCTTGGTGTGCATTGCTGACTGGTGGGGAGCCTGACCTCTGGTTAACCCAGGGGAGGGTTGGTTAACTAGAGGTTGGGTAAGCTGAGTTATCTTGTAATTACGTGGCTTTTTGTGTGCTTTCAACACTCTGAAAAGTAACTGAAGCCAACATGCCCTGTGCCATAAATCCTTTAAACCAGCATGCGCCTACTCACCTAGGTGTTGCTTCTATTCCTTCGGTTACATTGGCATGCTTGGCTTTAGGTTGGCTCTGCAGGCTTGGATTTAGAGAAATTATAATGCGCTTAAACCTTTGCAATAGGGGAAAAAAACAAAAGCAGTTGTGTGGAGCGTTGAAATTGGCACTAGAAAGCCCATCAGGAAAGGTAAGGATTCAAAACTGTCTGCACCAGAGCTCCAGCAGGCACCTTCCAGGAGCCCCATTAGACGTTAAAGCATGTTTTCCCTTTAGGCTCAAGTACAATAGACTTTGCAATTATGTGCTTTTCCTTCATTTCGATCTTGTAAGTCTCCTCTTTAACTTGTGACTGTGAAAAGGAATGCTGATTAACACCGCGTCTGCTTCAAAGGCCCCTCGCTGCCTTGCTTAATGTAACCGCAAGAGCAGACCCACCTGCCTTCAAGGAAGGAGCAAAAATCTTCAAATGCGACGGATTTACCTTTGCTCTTTCTGGAATCCCTTTTCAGAGTATTGCAAGTTGCAGCTGCACTGGAAATGCTATGAGCTTCTGCTATTTTTAAGTTGAATTCTTTTCAAAGGCAGTCTGAGTGCTCAAACACAATGCTAGTTAACTCTACAGCAATGACTACAATTAAACATAAAGCATCATCATTGTGTATGGCATTTCCTAAAAATTCCATTCTTCAGACAACGTACAGTCTCGATAGGCCATAATAACATCAATAGAGGCAAATGCAAAGCCTTTAAGTACAGGTCCTTACAGATTCAGCTCCAGTCTCAAGATTAAAGACCTTTAATGATCGTGTTTTGTAAGTGGCAACACAGAACCAGTGTGTTATCAAACACCGAGCTAAATCCCTTTGCTAATGACAGTAGTGTCTCTTGCTTTCCCATCTAACCCTTCGATGTTTTAAGATGGGTTTGAATTTGTGCGTTGGGCGTTGCAACAAATGCAAAATGAGCCAACATGCGTGCTTGTCATACTGGTCGCTGTTCCTTTATAACCAAGTCCCCTGACATCTGCCAGATGGGATTGGAAATGATATCGGGGGGGTTTCTGCTAGCTCACCAGTCTGAGTCGCTTCTGCATTAATGACTGAAGTCCAGGAGCCCGTGCTTCTCCACTCAGATGTGTTTGGTAGTCTCAGCAAACAGTCTGCAAACCTGAATAAATAGCAAAGTTGAACTAGTCACATTAGCAGCAGCAATGCATGAGGAAACTTTTGGTGCCACCACTTCTGTTTTTATACGTATAAACGTCTGCTGTGTGGGTTGGGTACACAGTGTGGTTCTCAAATACCGTCAGTCTTTCACCTTGTGCTTAATGCATAGATTTTGTTTAAGATTGTATAATAAAGATGTTGCAATTTTGTGTAATCTATTCCTGCTGCTTTCTTGGGGCAAAGCATCTGCCAATTAAGGTAATAAGGGTACTTTTTAAAAAATAAACATGGCTCTAGCTCTTTGAGTATACGTTAGGAAAAAAAATCTGCGTTTAATCAACTTTTTGTTTCCAATATGGCAGCTGCTTTATATTTAATGGAAAATCGGCCTCTTCCCAATGGAAAGAATGCTATTCCCAAAGCGAATAACAGAAGGAAATAAAAGCCACAAAAGAGCAGCATGAAAATGTCATCTATTTTTTTTTTTTTTTTTTCAAGTCCCCATTTTGGAATAATGCTCACTGATAATTGGTGGGCAGTGGGTCTGATTTGTTTCAGATAATTTTGAAAGTCTGGCCCTGTGCACGTCAAGAATGAGAGGGCATCTAGTCGAGCGTGGAAAGACTTTTCCTCTCCGGAGTATTTTTTTTTGTCGTGTCAAACCCGATCTGAAGGAGAATTAGGGATGGCTCATACTTGTACACAAACTCACTTCTCATTCGAGATGCTCTTCAGTCGGAAGTGGCAGAAGACCCCAGCGGTTGGACCGCCAAATATCTCCATCACTCCTTAGCATCTTTTATCCCAGGATTTCGAGTATTTAGCAAGCATGAATGAATTTTTTTTCTCATCCAGCTCAGTGGAGAGAGGTCAAGTATCATGAGGATATAATATAAATGGCAGGCAGTATGTAAAGACTGTCATGTGCCAAGCCTACGCAAGTCTGTGGTCGATGGGGATTGAACTCCCTTTTCCTTGAGTTCCTGATGTGTGCCCAATCCACGGTAACATCAGTCTTCTGCCAGTTGTACCCTTGTTTGAAACCATATTAACCTGTTGTCAACTGTTCTTAAAGATTTTTTATCTTTTGTATAAAAACTCAGTGCTATGGAAAAGTGGGAAACTGGTGGCTCAGAAATCTCTTCTTTCCCCACAGTCCAGTTAATTGTCGATACAACTTTCCCTCGTATTACCACTGCAGCGGGGCTCCGATTTCTTCCAGATACATCACTTGGAGAAGAAGGTTGTTTCATTGCCGTGGCTCAGCTAAGACTTCCAGTAAGAGTCAGTCCGTGCCACTTGTGATGTGATCTCTTCCTGTAGAGGCAGGGCTGGACATGGGCACTGGTGAACTGGGTGGCTGCCTGAAGCCCAGACGAAAAGGGGGCCTGAAAATGGTAATTTTTAATAATGAGAATAATGATAATCGTATTATCATCATCATTATCTCTGGTGAAGTGGGTTTGCCCCAGGCCGCCAGGAGTCTAGGTATTGTGCTGTGTAGAAGGTAAGACTTGCCTCAGAAAGCAGGTTTTGTTCCTTAAGTTTTCAATCGATCCACCCCATTTAAGCAATTAAATTTAAGTTCTTTGATTCAGCCTTTAGAACATCTAACAGCATCAAAGATGAAGAAATGCAGAAAATCATGGTCTTTTGTCCAGCTCTGTGGTTCTGTGCCTAAATCACTGCATACTTCCATCTGCCATTCCCTTTCTCCTCAATTCTTGAGGTTCTCTGTTTTTCACTGAGAAGGCTTTGTTGGGCCTCCCTTCTGGATCCATGTGCATCACTGGAGTCCTGTGTCCAGCTGTGGCCCCCCACTACACGAAGGATGTGGACACATTGGAGGGAGTCCAGCGCAGGGCAATGAAAATGGTTGGAGGCTGGGGGACACGACTCATGTCATGAGAGGCTGGGGAAACTGGGCAGACCGAGGGGGGTTGAATAGCAGCCTTCACCTCCCTGCCGGGGGGCTGCAAAGAGGATGGAGCTGGGCTCGTCTCAGTGGGGGCAGATGGCAGGACAAGGAGCAATGGGCTCAAGCTGCAGCACGGGAGGTTGAGGTTAGATTTTAATTTAGAGTATAGGCACTTTAGATGTGCAGTTTCATTACAGGGCAGAATGATGTACTGTATTTGGAAATTAGGTGTATTGAATATATAATGATCGAGAACAGGCAGGTAGCAAAGACCAACCTGTCATTTCTCATAATACAACAACACATGGACCATTAATGAAAACGCCACAGCAGTGAATTCAAACCTGGTGAAGGGAATAGGTAATGGGTTGAATTTTCTGCCACAAGGTATTGCTGGAAGTGTGGAATTGAAAAGGGGTTCTCTAGTCTCATAAATGAGAATAAAGGTAAGTTTCATGTGCTAGGACGGCCACTTCCTCGTGTTTCAAAGCGTCCCAGTTGACACAAATTTGGAAGGACCAGGTTACTCTGTGATTGTCTGTGTCTCTGTGGAGTTTTTGGCATCTTTTGCTGACGTGCTTGCTATTTGTCACCACAGGAGACCAGGCACTAGCTGGGCCACTCGCTATACGTGCTCAGTGGATTCATGGTACACAGGTTTTCAAAAAATGATTAATAACAAAACAGATTCTGGACCTCGATCTGTATGAAGGACCATGCGCTGTAAGAGGCAAATGACACGGCTTTTGGAAAATATGCACTTGCACTGTGTATTTGTCTAGGCACCCTTAAAAGCTTTTAACCTACAACTTGTAGCAAAATAGTGAACTGCCTCCCCTTCTTTCTTTTATTTTCCATTTTTTCTTGATACAACACAACAAATGCAAGGAAGAAAACCCACATAAATCCTCTCTGTATGCCCTTGCTAGATCCTGGATCCTCTCCTGTAGATCCGTAATCATTATGGAGAAACTCTGGCTGCTCTTAGAGAATTTGAATCTCTAGTTCATACTGGATTTGTTGGGTTCCTTTCTTCCTATGTTGTGCAGTGGGGAAGTTTTTCAAGAGTCGGTGCATTTTTCTGATTAAGAAATTGCGCCTCTTTTGTTGTGCTCTTGCGCAAACCTATTGGCCAAGGTCTGGATAGCACTGGAAGTCTGCTGGTCTTCCTTTCCGCCTGTTTTTGTGTGTTATAATCTGGTTCCTGACACAATGTCCACTGCGATTGCACCTTGATTCTGGAAACGCAGCTTCTCCTTTCGTTTGATCTAAAATATATCCTGAATTAGTTGGTATTGGACATTCTCCAGGGTTGATCAAATAACTTGAGTTGTCCCATGAGAGCTGTGAGGTTGAAATCTGGGATGGCTGCATACTTGTTTTGTTTGCTGTGTTTTGCTACTTGGGGGTAACGGAAGTATTTGCTATTTTTGGTTTCACTTGTTTAGAAGCTTCTTGCCTTGGCCAGAAGTGTTTGCTATTTGCTGCCTCGTCACAGTATGTGAGACCATACAATTTCACTTTCTGCTTGGCATAGACAATAAGTCGTGGCAAATGTTAACTTCCAAAGCGGCGACATCCCCTTCATCTTTTATACGCCTTGCGGGAGTCAGTTAAAGGTGGGATTTCATTGGCTTTTAGCACATCTCTGAAAGCAATTACACAGTCCAAGGACATTGTCCTACCGTATGATATAGGTATCCAGCCCTTGGTTGGCTTTTTGAGACGCAGAAGACATGCAAACTTGAGGTGAGTGAGTTTCTGAAATGCCCCTGCTCTGAAATTGTGCTAGCCAACTTTTTATGGTTCCTTGTGCTTACTAACATACTGTATTTGCTCAAACAAGATGAGTTCCCCCCGCCCCAGTTGGAATGGTGGGCGGAGCCCCTCGTCTTATAATCACATACAAGGGAATCTCACTAAATACATTCCGTCATTAAACTGGTGCCAAAAGCAGCATGTGCTCAGTAATAGAAACCAATGATGAAGATGATTAAATGCAGCCAACACTGAGCATGGCTATAAAACACATGGCCCGCATTGGGCAAACATGCTGACCTCTTGCGTGCTAAGATCAATTGTAGTCCCTCTCTCAGGCGATTTGAATTTCCTTGCTGGCTTTGTCATCTTTTTGGTTTCACAATCCTAAACATCTACTAATAAAATTCAATCTGTTCTTATCAGTTTAGTTCCTAATGAGAATCTACCATTAGGAATTAAACTGATAATTGCTAATTATCAGTTTAATACAAGTCTAATTACAAGTCTGTGTATCCCATCTGAATAAGACATATGGTAGCACCTAAGTACAGTCTCCCTCACTGGCAGCTGTTTTTCAAGTCATGGTGAGCCACAGCATTGCACATGGTTCCCCCAGAATCCCTCTCCATCCCAGGACTCGTGACAAGAACACCCAGTTCCAGTCATGAATAGGAGCTAATTAGTACAAGCATCCTTTGTGGGGGGGTCTGGAGTACACCCACATACTGAGCAGTGCTGAGCTGTGGGGTCACCATGGCTTTGAAATGCTGTTGACTCGGGTGGGGTCCAGCCCAGTGAACTATGTGGTAAATCAGAAGCCTTTGGCTTTTGACTAATATCATGCATCGTTTGTGCTACGTATATGTAGGTGCCAAAGTGCTGCTCAAACGTCTGTTTATGGAGTACCTGTGCTAAAACTTGCAGTGGTTTCAAAAAGAGGTAGCATGCATCAATTCTGGATAAACTAAGTGCATGGGTATTGTATGCAGATTGGTACAGCCATGTTTCAATTTCAAGGCTATTGTTTTCAAATTTGCTCCTCGCTTCCATGTGCTTAGGGAGAGCAGGGTGTGAGGAAGGAGCTGCCAGGGCGAAAAAAGGTGGGGGGAGCAGAAAGCAACTCCAGATTTTATTTTTTTTCTGCTGCAGCAAGGGGAGAGGGATAAATTCAAAGCAAACTTCCAATAATTAGATTCTGTATCTGCAAAATGATAACATTCATACCTTTTCTATATAGAGAGTTGTAGTCATTAGGGGGGTCATCTTCTTTTCGAGTAAATGTGGTAATTACTGGGGCAGGACTAGAGAAGATGCTACAGTTTGAGAACGATGTTTTTATAGACTAGAGCAAAGGGGATTAGCAGAAATGAGGAGGTTCCACAGCCACAGGTGATGAGAGGCCTTGTTCCAGACTAGTAACCAGTGGAAGCAACCACCCTCTTCTTTTGCAACCAGGACCCTCGTCTCTCTCATCACATCTACATTGTAGGAAGGGAGGAAATAACCACAAGTAGCCAGAACCCGAACCAACATCGAATGGAAGAGTTTTGAGAACAAGATGACATCTTGTTAGGAATAAAAGAGGGCTTTCAGAGGCTCGTGTGTTCTGCATTGTGATGCGGTGCCACGTATGTTATAGCTGAGATCATTGACACCAGGGTGACATCACAGATTCCAGCAAGGAGTCGCCAGTTGTGCCCAGAGCCCTAAATTCATTTCATAATGTTATTTAAAGGTAGCGGTTTATTTGAGTTGTTACTATTTCTCCTGGACTTCTGTAAATCTGGGCGCCAGAATACCAGTAACCTCCTCATGGCCATAAAATGCGATGGACCTAACAGGGTGTCCAGAGTAAGTGGTAACTATTAACCCAACAGGAGTTGCTCTATGTTCACAACCCTCACGGTGCATAAACACTGTCCATCACTAGCTTTAATTTAATGGCTAGAAAGCTTCCTCCTCTTATCCTTGGCAGATTTGGAAACCACATAAACTTCACCGGTGTAGTTCGTAGTTTTGTGCCAGTCCTTCTCCTCGTCCAAGTCTGTACTCAACACACTGGCTTCAGTGTTTCGGCTTGTGTGATCATTTCACATAGATCCAGATCAAATACAGGACTTGACTCCGTACGAAGTCAAGAAGTACCCATTAATCTTCCCGTTTGATGAAGTCACACATCAGTCATCTCATCCTCTTGAGTTCCTGCTCAGTCATGTATAATGAAGAGAGACATGTCTTAACCCAGAGCACATTCCCCTGCTGAAACCAGCTAACCACGCTGCAGTTTTTTTCCACAATGTAAATAATTTTGAAAGAAAACATTTTTCCCTTTTTCAGTAAAAACACCACAAACCAAACCTGCAGCCATGTAAATGGAATTAATGTTCTAAGGCAAAAGAAATGCCGATGTGTCTACAAGCAACTTTATATTTGTAAACGCACTTGCGTGTGCTGTGATGTCGTTGGTGAGGTCGCGTGGGAGGATTTATAGACATTTGTGGATTTCAAGGCTTCACCTTTCCCAGCATGCTGTTGACCTTTATCTAAAATCAGGGCATTTTTATGTTCGGGCAATAAGAATGAAACCAAATATTTTGGGGCATGACTTCTCAATGTTGCTGTACAGTTGTGATCCCAGTTTTTATATATAGCCACACTGGGTGAGAAGCTGATGATTGCTTGTCCTACTCGGCACTGGGCATTTGTTCATGCAATTGCTTGATTCGCACACAGCTGTAGTAAGTGCATGTGTTCGTTAGGGGCACAATTTGTATGCCTAATGCTAGTAAATGGAAATTAAATTTTCCTGAAATTTGGATTTTAAAAGATCATGACCAAGTAGTCCTCTTTTTCCAGGCCTTTTGGCTGCCTAGGCGTGGGTGGGGGAGCTGTTTTGGTTAGAGCAGTCCCCAGACAGCCGCTGTAATTAAAACAGCTCACTGTCACGTGTGTTAAGCCCCCGTGCATTTCAAAATGGGTGCGAGGCGCTTTATCTAAAGTTCATTCAGCGAGGTTTAGATAAAGCGCCCCTCCATTTTGAAGGGGGGGGCAGGGCTTAATGCATGTGATGGTGAGATGCCGCTGGAGCTTTCAAATTAGAACGCGACATGTTCTAATTAGCACACTAACGAGCACATCTTAAGGCAGCCTTTGTCTATAGGGTGTTGTTCACCAGTCTTAGATTGGTCATGTGAAAGTTATACTTGTCCAAAAATGACCTTCTTATATTTTAACATTGCATGAAGAATCGCTGGTGTGGACTGTGCTCTGTCTTGTTGTTAATTGTTCTAAATTATCACATAGGTATAAAAGGATCCTTGTGTCTCAGACCTGTGCTTATGATGGTGGGGAGACGTTTACTGTGAAAGCTGTTTTTGGCAGGTTTGGGATATTCTAGGAAGAAAAATTTCAAAATTTGGCATTTCAATATATGTTAGTGGCTAAATACCTATTCAAACCCTACTTTGACAGCAAATTGAAATGCTGTCAATGTCATTCTGTGTAATAAGAACATATGGGAACATATTTACTGAGTGAAACCATAGGTCCATCTTGCCAAGTTTCTTGTAGTGGCTACAAGGGAGGAAACGGGGTGAGCAAGGTGTTTTTCCTGTTCCTCTCCTGCTTGCAGTCCCCAACATGTAAGGTCCAGGAAATTGTGGTTCAGAGGGGGCTGTGCCCCTCACTCCTGACTCTCAGCAGCTACTGATGCACTTGTCCAGTCCCTGTTGAATCTGGCTGAACTGTCAGCTGCCACAGCACATGGTGGCAATGCGGTCCACGCTGTAGTCGCACAAGGTATGAACAAGAACTTTCTTTTGTTAGCTTTAGACTTTACTACCTGCAGCTTCGTTTTATGAAGCTCCTGTATTGTATTCGAGCACTAGTTCCTGTATTGTGAGATGGATAGTAAATAATAAATTTCTATTTATTTTTTTCCCATCATTTAGTATTTTGTTAAACCCTTATGTCACCCCCCCAATCTCTTTCTTTTCTTTTTCTTTTTTTTTTTTTTTTAAAGACTGAATATGCCTATAATCTAGTCTCTCCTCATATGGAAGCCCCTCCGTACCACTAATCATCCATGTTGCTCTTCTATCTCCTTTTTGAGGTGTGGAGTCCAAATGATCTCCGAGTGCTTTTCAGACACTGAAGGACTGTGTCCGAGTACCCATTCAGGATGGCTAATATCATTCGAAGCTCACGGGTGACTAACAGAAAGGCAAAAGTGGGTTGCTTGGAGCAGAACAAAGGGTTCAAAAGCAAAGCTGCAAGGTATCATGTCCCCTCTCAATGTAAAGCAGAGAACGTGGGACCATACTGTATTCACTTGCTCTGTATTCCCCCAATCGCAGAATGGGACGCTACTCCTCTCCCTGGCTCTCCAGCACGCTCGGTTGTCTCTGACCCGTGGTCTCGGCTGAAACAGATTCCTGAGCATGGGACAAAACGGTTCATTTGATGGAACCAGCAGGTTGCCTGGGGGCAGCTTTTAGGCTGGGACTGTCCCGGTGAACGTGGGACATGCAGTCAGCCTAGAGCAGTGGCTCTCCAGCTTGTTAGACTTGTGGTGCCCCTGGATAAACTTTCGTGAATTGAGCAGTTTCAGAAACAAATGTTTTTATTCCAGGGCTTACCTCCTTGCAGAGGGGACCAGGCATTGAGTGGGAGGGTGGGGGGGACAAGCTTGAGCCTACATCTTATCTCCTCACGCGTTGCTGCATCCAAGACTGCCACTGCACCATGGTTGAGTTATCACTGGCTCAACTTGTGTGTGTGTGTGTGTGTGTGTGTATGGAAAAAAGTAAAAGTAGTGTCATTTGTTAAACAGAAAAAGAATGCGTTTGCTCAAGAAATGTTTTAGTCGCATAACTCAAACTAAACAGCAAGTTGCCCGGCTTCCCAAAGCTGTAGGTAGAGGGTGAATTGAGACTAGAGTGATCTACTTCCTTCAAAATAGCCAGGTTGTTTCTTCAATGTGCTCTAGCCCTGAGCAGAAGGTCTTTCTTGTGTGTCTGTCTCCTTTTTGTAAGGTATATTTTCCAGCCATGAAATCATTTTCTAGCTGTTTTGTAAAGCCTTCTTGCTTTGTCAACATCCTTTTGGAAATCTGGACACCCAGACTTGCTGCGGTATTTCATTTATAGAGGCCATATTTCCCTGCTTTTATATCCAATGATTGCATTCATAGTCTGAGATACAACACCATGCACCTAGGCACCAAAACCATTCTGAAAAAGGTCTTGTAGCTCATGATAGCTAGCCGAATGTGAGCTTGCAGTGTAAGGCTGTATTTGGCGGCATTAAAATTGTTACTCGGTGAGCTTGCCTTCTTGAGGGATTGCGATTGGTTTGGTTAGCTGGCCCGTTCCCATATATTTTTGTTGTTGGTTTTCTTTTTTCCAAAAGATGGTTAAAGTTACTGGGATAGGAACAGTTCCCCATAAGACTGCACTAGAAATGCCCCGTTGGATAGCGATGCCCTGTTTACCATTACGTTTGAGATCAGGTTGTGAGCCAGCTTTAAATCCATTTAATGTGGGCTCTATTTGAGTGCTAACTTCCATAAGAGTATTGTGGAGGCAGGGGCTAAGTCTTACTGAAGTCTAAATACGTTATGCAGACAGCTCCCTTTCATCAAACACATCATTTCAGTTTCAGAAAATGAGGTTCCTTTCAACAGGGCTTAGTTTCCATACAAGTACATTGCTTGGACATTTATTATGCTCACCACAATTTAATTCTGTACCAATTGTTTTCCATCTTGCCTTTCCCATGATTTTATTGAGACAGGTGTCATGGTAGACCGCGTGACGTTTCCCAAATCGTCTCATTTCCCCCTGTTTAAATATTGGTATAACTTGAGCTTTTTTCCATTCCTGTGGCACTTCCACCATGTTGCTGGTGGGTTTTTTTTACGGTTGACATTTAACAGTTCAGAAATCTCTTTGGCTAGGTCTTGGGGTCTCCTTGGGTGCAACTCCTTTGGTCATTAGGATTAAAAACAGTTTCTTTTGGTCGTCTCTTTCTGCTGAGCTCCCTGTTCAGTGCTTCAGTCCTTTGGCCGTGCTTGGTCAGCCGCCAGGCCAGGAAATGGTCTCCCGCACCATCCGAGTTTGGATCCATGATGCCCACCCAGCACTTGGCTTCAGACACAAAGATGACTTGATCTCTTGACCACTTCCCCAGCAATTCCTAAGTTGTCTAGCTCTGGGATTCCCTCCTAGTTTTGCAATTGCTCTACAATAATACTTATTCTATACACTATATATGGGTGAGCACATGCCTGATAGTGCAGGATGTTATCAAACATCTCTATGGCCATCTAGTTCAAGGGCATAAATGCATCCCTCTCCCTCCCCCACCATTTCTTTCATTCTTTTTTTGAAAGAAAAAGATGGCTATTTCATGTAAAATGTTTCATTGTCTTTATATTAAGATCAGAGTTAAATTTTGGAAAAATCAGATTATCAACATTAAAGTTGCCAGACCACCTTAATAGGCCAAGTTGCATCTATGTGGGCGTGCTGTTCAATGGGTGTCTGTAAATGTACAGTAGTATAATAAACACCATTGTGCCAGATGAAGGCCTTTACATTTTTGACTTTAGGATCAAGGACCTCGCAGAAATATGGAATGGATCACTGATATGATTTCAAGGCTAACACAATAAGGCAAGAAACTGCTGGGAAATAGGAAATCTGTCTATCAGCCATGCTTCAGCCTGCTCTGCAATACTGTGGCACTTACCTGTGATGCCTGCATGGGACATAGCAGTGTGTACAGGGGGGAAATTTCTG
This sequence comes from Caiman crocodilus, assembly GCA_030014935.1. Taxonomy (NCBI): domain Eukaryota; kingdom Metazoa; phylum Chordata; order Crocodylia; family Alligatoridae; genus Caiman; species Caiman crocodilus. The sequence continues at coordinate 1,051,515 of JAGPOW010001338.1, read as the reverse complement.
TGCACATTTCAGGTGGAAGCGGATGTTGTCGGTTTTAAAACAAGTTGGCCGGTGCTTTGTGTGCTTCTCGGGGTTTGTTGCTCCAGTAGCGTCTTGCACCAGGCCCATTTCCTCCATGGCCACTGGCTGCATTTTGGCCCAGTCCTAGTCCCGCTGCTTTCCACTATTAGTGAATTTGGGCAGTTGATCCACTGCCCTTCTGCTGCCTCGTGCTTGGAAGAGGCGCACGCACTACAGGGTGAAGCTATGTTAAAACTCGCCTTCCCCTAACGTTTGTTAAAAGGTAAAGACGTTTTGTTGTTTGGTAGCGATCAAAATGGAAATCTTGGGGCCACTTTGTCAAGTCTGGCGTTGTATTCATGAAGTGTTGCCCTTATTTCACTTGTGGACGGGTACCTTTGTCGAACCGGCGGTATATTAGCATTTTTAGTATGTGGTGCCTAGCACCGAGTGGCCCGCGCTTCATTTTTGAGAAGTCTGCTATATCTTTACCTGGAAGATAAACAGATGTTATACAAGCACTTTCTTTGCTAAATTAGTAGCCAAAAAACACTTATTTCTGCATCTCTGTGACTTTGTAGAAGTCTTCCAATAACCCGTGGGAGACTTTTCTGGACTTTCAAAGCCATAGCTTCATCGTACATGATTGATAGAAATATTTAGGCTTGCTAACAGTGTTAGGTGTGTATGCGAGGAACCCTTGCCCTTCCCCCTGCAGTGATGTAGGTAGTGGCAACATACTCCTGATTGCATGTTAAGATTAATGGGTATTTATTTTAACAGCCGTCCAGTTTCAGTAGCTTTTAATGAGTCCTTTGATAGCAAGTTCCTTAATTAACAAGGCAGCCTTTCAGCTTTCCCCTTCTCTAATTGTTAACATATTTGCTATTTTCAAACAAATATGCTACCATGAACAATGCAGACGTTCTGCAGTTACCGTGCTGACCTTCCCTGTGGTGGCTATTCTGCCTCTTGGGACTTGAAGGGCTTAATCTACCGCCCAAGGATGAAATACAAATGAAATTAGATGATTTCATGCCTGATTTCCTGAAACATGATTGACTCAGCAGGGATTTGTAGGGCATGTACGGGGGTAGACTGTGAATTACAACTCTTGTAAGCTCACCTTGTCTTGTATTTATATCCAAAATAGTTGGAAGGCTCAGTGCCAGGAGGTGAAGGAAAGTCGAGTTCTTGCACCTCATCTGTTGGCGCACTTCCAGTGGGCCATACTGGATGCCTATCCGGGAGCCAGCGAGAGGTCCACGATGGAGAATTATTCTCCCTTCAGAGTGCCCTGGAAACCCCAACTGCAGAGGGGGAGGCGCAGCTTGGAGATGCGTGGATTGCACTTAAAGCCATGAGCTGAATGTAAAATAAGACTAAAACAGCTCTAAAAATGACTCGAGTTTCAAAAAACCAAAGCCCATGAATCCCACTTTAATGATGTGTCTGGGAGATGAGTGCTTTATTTAGGGTATTGACCACTTAGTAACTCTGCAATGCGCAGATCATTGAAAGCAAAAGGGACAGACATGCAGGCGTCTCGAACATTGCTTTTGTAAGCCTTCTCCTATGACCTGTGGTTCTCCTCCTCAAATCCAGTTAATTTTTTATGAGGTTTATAAAGGTCTTGAATAAACAATAGATACTAGAAAGAGATTTTTCCTGGAAACGTTTGTTAATATTTTAATCCCCTCAGTTTTCTGTCAAGTTATTTTATAACCTATTGGTAACTTTGATCAAAACAAGATTGTGTGCGTGTGTGTGCGCTTCATTCAGACAGTTCAGGGTCCAAGTTACACTCCTTCTCCATGCCCGCCTTGTAGAAAAGATCTGATCTGGAGTTTGATGTGTTGGGGAATTTGGGGAGGCACGGGAGTCTGTGAAATACCTGTTGACTATCCCTCAGGCAGCTTGTACAGCTGCCCTGCAGAGAATTATGGGGATAAGATTTGAGTTCAACCCGTAAGACCGTACTGATCACATCCTAGATCTGAATGAAAAGATTACGCTTTAGGCTTAACTTGCCCTCTTAGGCGCGGAGACAGTCTGCGGCTTTTTTTGAAGTCTGTTAGTGCCATTGCCGAGTCGGTGAGACGAATGGCTGTAGGTTGAACCTAGTCTGCCTGCCCCAGGTCCCCTGCGTCTCTCTCAAGCATCCTGTTCCCTTCCAAGGCCGTTGCGCACGCGTGGTTATTGTTGACGGGGCAGATGCAGCTGGTGAAATCTAGCAGAGTGGTCAGAAGAGGCTGGGAGACGCGGGTAGACCCAGGAGTGCTGCGCTGGGAGAGTGACCGTGCCCCCCTTGGCGGTGTTGCATGCACAAAGAGAAGCAAGCTCATTGCGCGTGTGCCAAAGCTGAAGGGGTAGGGCTACGGCTCCTCACTGTGATCCTGGATGCCTCGAGCTCTTGGCATCTGTGTGTGCTGCGAGATCACCAAAGCGGGGTCTTCCCGGAGCCTCTGCTTGCAAGCCTACTGCTCTCTTGCTTTCCCTTCCCTGTTCCCTGCCCTGCCAAGGCCTTAGGAGGGAAAGGAGGAGATGGGATGAGCAGTAGCAGGATGGAGCCCTGGAGTGCTGCACGCTGGCGGCTGCTCCTTCCCTCCTTTCCCTTGCCGCTGAATGGGGAAGAGTGAAGGGCAGCAGGCTCCAAAGCTGCTTGAAAGCAAGGACTCCAGGCAGAGCCTGCACTGGTGTACTAGTGAGCTCATCGTGTTCACAGCCCGCGTGGAGCTCCCCACAGTAGCTGCACTGACATGCCTGTGAGCTTGGGGGGCTCGCTGCACACAGCCAGGAGGGGATGTGGCCGCACTGCAACGCCACCCCTAGATCTACCCCTGTGGCATTAAAAAAACCCATGCCAATCGCCATTAACTGCCCCCCCCCCCCCAACAAAAGCTACCCTTCCAGAAACTGAAGCACGTTCGGTTGTATGTGACACGTGCCGACTGATTGTGTGGCCAGAAGAGTCTTCAAGAGGGAAAGGAAGGGGCCGTTCCTCCCTCTGGATTGAATGTACTCATGCTGCGCAGTGCACGGCGCATGGAGTTTGGGGGTGGTATGTGAACGTAGGCAAGTTCACTTCGTTAGGTGAACACGTATGAACAAATAGCTTCAGGCTTGGCCGGGGGAGGGGAAGAGAGACCCTTATTAGTGCAGCTCATGTCCGTGCATCTGCACATATCCCAAGCAGAAACCTAAACAACTTGGAGAGCGCGCGCGCGCGTGTGTGTGTGTGTGTGTGTGTGTGTGTGTGTGTATGAGAGGGAGAGGCATTTTTAGGTTTGTAATCATAAAAATGTACAATTTTTGGAAAGGATAAAAACCTTTGTGCTTCAGGGTATAAGCCAATCTAGTCAATGGGCAATAGGAGGAAAGATCCACCGGTTATACCATCACTGGAAGGCTTTCTTTTATCTTCTTCCGGTGTTGTTACAGGCAGGTACTGGGAGTATACTGAGGATTGGCGTGATCCACTACGGCTGCTTCTGCATGCCTGTAGCTCAGTAGTGTTGGAGCCAATAGATGTAAGGGGAGGCAGGGGGAGAAAGAGTAAGCCTTTAGTCCACCAGCAGACAAAGGGCAGATTGCTCATAAGTGTGTTAATGGATTTGTTTTTAATTATGGAAAAAAATTGTCAGCGCATTTTCTTGCATACTGTGTGTCCCCAGGTAAGCTGCATTCCTTATTTTGGGAAGGCCAAATGTAGAAGAAAAGATTTTTCCAAGAGGCATGACTTTGAGCTGACTTCATGGAGCCTATTTGCTCTCATCCAGCTCACTGCCTGCTTCAGGCAATAGCTCCATCTTTAAGTGGGTTGCAGCTGCTGCTGAATTGGCAGCAGCTTTTGGCTGCTCAGCTAAAAGGTACTGCCATTTTGATCGTGGCTTTGAGTACTCCATCACTGCTGAATGCTGGCCAGAGAGGAGCAAAGCCCTCAACAGCCATTGCAGCATCTCCGTGCTTCTATTCCAGTGTAGCTTCCCTGCTTAAAAGAGGAGCCCTAATTTTGGAGGGCTAATTTTGGGGGGGCAAAGATGTGTGTGCATCGGGCGTGCGTATACGAGTAGAGGTATATGGTATTTTTATCTTAAAGAGCCAAAAATGTTAGATCTCAGTGACCAGACTTTATCGTAAAACATTAAAAGTAGAATTTTAAACCTTTTAAAATAATGAAACGTCTTCAGAGCAAAGGACAGTGGCAATCGAGATTCAGCAAAGATGTTGTCCAGTCATGCTATAATAATAAGATGATCTTTCCCTTCCTCTGCCCCCTGCATTCAGCATATTCACTTGATACTTCATCGTAATGTTTTGTTCTTTTTGCCTGCCTTCACAGTACCGTACTTGCATGCAAGTTATTTATGCGCCCTTCCCTTCGTGTGATCTGTATGCATGTGTGGAAAGGATGTTTCTAGCCAGGACCTCTCAGTAGTGCCAAGATGGGGATTTGCTCCATGTCCCGCGTGCCTGGACTCCACAGCCACCAGTTGTGCTGATATGGGAATGAAAGCTGATGATTATGCCTTACAAATATCTCAATCGCCCAAAGCTGGCTAAACCGGTTAAGTTACAAATGTACAAATTATGCCCAAGGATCACTGCTGTATTGAAATGCAAACCCCTTTTTAGGCGGGATGTGACAGCTGTTGAACATACCGGCATGCAACCACTTACATCGTGAAGTATGACCTGTTGTTTCCAGCTGACGTTACAAAGGGAATTTAGAGGCAGGTAGTGATTGCTGGAACTTAGTTTGCTAGTTTTTAATATTGGCGGCAGCAGCAGCAATCCCTCGATTCAAGGATGATCTTTACCCTGGCTCTTGAGGCGACTTAGGAGTCAGATCCTTGAGCCACAGATTTCATAGTATCATAGTACCTAGGGTCAGAAGGGGCCTAGAGCAGGCCATCTAGTCTGACCCCCCACCAATGGCAGGAACGAGTGCCAGGGTCACAGGACC